>OX183132.1:43996837-44479337 GCA_945261195.1 Cryptosula pallasiana | reverse complement strand
CTGGAATGCCTGAAATTAATAATTCATTATCCAAACACAATATAATAATTCGCAAAACTTTAAAAAGCAAGGGTGCATACATTCCACGGTATTTTACGGGTATCAAGTTTTCAGGGTTACAGGGAACTTCAGGAGTGGTATGGAAATATTCGTACATCGAATATTGTTATGTGTTACACGCAGATGAAAAATTTTCACACACATTATATCAGATTCTGTTGTTTCGTAAGCAATCTCTACTACCAACACTGCCAACTCCCTCAATATCTGAATACTTCGCTAAATCATTAACTGCATATAAATCGTTTGATAATTACCCACCATTAGTTCGAATCATTTATTTGCTGTTGAGCTTTTAAAGATTTTGGTCATGTAATGTTGTTTTTTTTATTGTTGGTCATTCCATCAAACGTTACAATAATGGTTTTCAAACACCAAAAACCATGTATTATCATATCATCACTCTATTATTGTTGATAAACGGTATTATTATTTCAATAATACAAAATCTACCCAAAATTTAGTTGTTATTGGGTTGTTAATCACTGATAGAAACGCACAAGTATTTTAACTTAGGAATAATAAGTAATTAACGACATTTTCCTTAGGAAATAAATTTAATAACCTGCATATCATTGTGAGCAGTAAAAGAAGAGACTGGAAGAGGTGGCTATCAGAGAAAATAATCACTTGAGGAGGTAACATTGGCAAATACAGACACTGATAAATAAAACAATGCAAACAAACCATTAGGATTTGTTTATTTGTCAGGCCGTTCTTGCCATAATGTTTGATACTGAAGAATGTGTCAATAACAGTAACTGTCTGTGAATATTTTAAAATGTGATTGTGTTATGTAATGACATTCAAGTAACAAAAATTTGGTATACCATTCTAACTGCACCTTCTTTTATGAAAATTTCCGAAATTCATTCCTTTGTCGGCACTCGATAATTATGTGGAAATTATCAATTTAACAAACCCTCCTGAGAATGTGAGTGAGGCGAAAGAATTTTTTTGAATTGTATCTCAATTTCATTTTTCAATTTAGGTAGAAACTAAAAAAAAAGATATACCATTTCCCGAAGAAGTGACCGGCAATCCAAGCAAGGTAGGGGATTTAGCTTTATTCGCATTCACAGAACTATGTAACCACTGTGATAATTTGGCACTTGTTTTTAAGGGTTCAAAACAAGAATTTGAGTAAAAAAAGTAACAGGCACTTTTTAATGGTATTCCAATGATGGATTAAAAATTCTCTTTTGCAAATGTATCAGTGTTTCCTTTCAACTTAGTTTGAAAATTAAAAAGGCGTAGAAAAGTTTTTTTAGCAAAGTCTCAAATGTCTACTACAACTAAGTAGATGGCCAGCATTAAAAGTAAGATTGGAAGTTTGATTCTATTTTACCAAGTAATACCTAAAGAATTTTTTAGCATTTTCCACCCATCACTATTCTTTTAAAAGCCACAGTTTTTGTCTGCAGTATCTGCATGACTGTAAACGCATGACCGCATCTGTTTAATGCCTAACCAATTGTGCGTCGTAATTCCCTTCTCTCAGGTGTATATACTTTTGGATTTGTTGCATTCAAATTTCTCAAAGTGGCTTTGGTTGAATTTGTTTTAGCACCTTTAGCTCAACTTGATAGTTTTTTTCTTACAGTTTGACAAGTCATTATAGATAGTACAAGAACCTTTTTGGCTGAAAATGGCTAACGGACAAATAATTTAAAACCCTTTTTTATTGTATTCTTAATTTAGATACTTTCGCGGCAGTTTTTTTCATTTCTTGTTTGGTCGCGTTTCTGTAGTTTTTCCCTCCTGATAAAAATCATCAAAAAGTTTTGCTTTAGATGACATATGGGGTTTTTTCTTCTGTAAATTTTCAGCCTCCATCGTACGGACAAAAAGACGTTACTGACTTAACAATACTGCCTCAGGCAAATGCCGTCTTCTTGCTGCTTGAACTTACATATTTTAATTTCGATGTTTTATTCAGTCGACTATTAGCTAATCTCATTCAACAGTCAGCCGTCACAAATCAAGTGTCTCCACTTGCTAGTCCCTGTCAACTGTGATCGGTCAATTGCCCCCAGTTAAATGTCAATATAATTTTTCAAGTTCAAGTTATTATTTTTCATATTTCGCGTTAGCTCTTATACTTTTATGGCTTGTTTAAAGCAAATTCTCATTTTCTACAAATTATTTTGTTACACGATTTTGGGTAGCATTATTTGATGTTATACCATTATACCCACAAACCTTTTTTGTATGGTGGTTTTCAGCATGGCCAGCATGTCAAAAATAGTTGTTTTTTAGGTATCTGATAATCAAGTGGTGAAAATTTCTACAGAACAGCAGCAACAAACAGAATCATTGGAGGAAACACAAATTCCAAAAACGGTCTCTTCTGGTCATTTCTTGTCTGATGAGGATAGTTTGCTTGACTCAAAACAGACTGCAGAGGCGAGTATAGTTTGTAGCCATTTATTTTAAAGTTTTCAATTATTTTTGGCAAAAAACTTGAGTTTTGGAAGTACTTTCCATCAAAACTACATAGCAAATAAAATGTTTTCTCAAACATCTTTGCATTTAATTTTTTTACATGCATCTCACCACGTCGGCCTGCATCAACAAACTAAA
The DNA here is from genome assembly GCA_945261195.1 of Cryptosula pallasiana. Classification (NCBI taxonomy): domain Eukaryota; kingdom Metazoa; phylum Bryozoa; class Gymnolaemata; order Cheilostomatida; family Cryptosulidae; genus Cryptosula; species Cryptosula pallasiana. The sequence goes on along the minus strand of OX183132.1, from coordinate 44,476,694 downwards.
TTCTTGAAAGAAACTCAAAAAGGTCAAATATCTCTTCTGTTTTACTGATGAACAATAAACTAGTGGTGGTAATTTTGCACAAAAATGTTAAAGGCTCGAAAATGGCTTGAATGTGACAGGGTTGCAAAAACACGTTTTAGCATTGATACTTTCTGCCATTTTTATGACAGATTATCGATTGACGTAACAGCCGTTCTTTAGACAATATTCCTATTTGGGTTGAAACTCTTTTTATGCAAATAGGTTTTTCACCACTAATTTCAAACTCATTTCACCAGTGCCTGCTGAGTAACATATATAATTGAAGAAATCTTCTGTAAAGTGCAGCAAGTTGCGTTTTTCTTCAAATTTTCAGATTTTATAATTGAGTTGAGTCATAGTCGACGCAAAAATTTGTCAGTTCTTTGCTCAGCCCCATGCATAATTCTTGCTGTGCGAGTAACCATAACAGCTGTTTAATTTTTTAATTTTTTCCCCAATCTATTCCGGTACTTTTGAACTGCTGTCAATCATTTCATGCATCAAGCACAATAGTAGTACTGTAGGAGCAGAGCTTGGTAAAAACAGGCCTGTCATATACTCCAAAAAATCTTTTGATAGTTAGATTTTTTGGATTGTTTTATAGACCAATCAAAGATTTATTTGTTAGTTTTTAAAAGATTTTTGTCAGTATAATATGTTATTTGCATAGGAAAAGAGATCTGCTAACATGTTACACTGTTGTTTTTTGGTATGAATATTTTTAGAGACCTGTTACAGTATAATATTTGTATAGGTATGCATGTTTGCTTGGTAATGTAAATGATAGTCGACATTTGCACAGAGCTGTAAGATATTTATTGGTTTTTTATTTGCTTATGCAGTAGGTTTCCCTTACGATATAGATCGTGGTTGACACGGGCCCTTCGTTTGTTCACTCTTGTTTTGGTAGTGGGTTAGGTATTATGTTTATTTGATTCAAACAGTAATAGCGAGCGTAATAAAGTACATATAAATCTTGATTTGATAGTGAGTTGGGTATTACGATTATATAGTCAAAATAGTAATAGAGAGTGTAATAAAGTATATAAAATAGTGCAACAAGTAAATGTAATAAAGTATAACATAACAGGTTGAAAAGTGTAGATATAGTGGATAACGCGTGTATTATATACTATGAAATAGTGTAGTATGGAGTCTATAAAAACTTTTGAATTTGTAAAATATTTATTGACATTGCAAGAAATATCGTCACTTTCTGGACGGATGATAATGAGAAGATTTTTTCCATTTTGCAGTTAACTATTTTCCGACACAGCCAGACTCATTCTTGAAAATTTTTTGAAATCTGTATAACTAAAAACTCTATAAAAAAGAAGCTGGAGTTGCAAATGCTATCGAATTGTTTTTCGCATACGGTATACTGTTTTTACATATGCAAACGTTAGTTGTTTCCATAGTAGTGTTGGTTTTTGTTAGAGTATAGAGGTTGTAGTCACAGGACACATCGTAGTTGTTGGATATGTAATTGCCTGCTCAGTTGTTGTTGCTGTTCTCCGTGCGGTAGCTCTTGATTGTTCTAGATATAAATCGAAGTAAGCCTTAGGAGATAAAACAATAGGAAGGGTTGGATCCATAGTTGGTAGAGTTGTTGTTGTTGTCGTCGTTGATAGAGTTGTTGTTGTTGTCATCGTATTAGAAGTTTGTAGGGTTGTTGTTGTTGCTTTACTATAAGGGGATGCTGTTGGCGTCAGAGTAGTCGTTGTTGTTGACGTTGTAGGGGTAGTTGCTGTTGTTGTTGAGTAGTTGTTGTTATTCTCGGGGTTGTAGCTCTTGATCGTTCCAAGTATAATTGGATGTAAGACAAAGCTTCACCAGTTTGCAAAAAAAATGATATTGGTTCATCCTATTTGTTCTTGAGCAGTTTGCTAGTCGGCTGTGAGGAGCTATGGAACATGTCAATGAACGCATTTGATATTTTAAAGTTTGATCCTAAAGACAACCCACTACTCGAACATCTGTGTTACCAAGAGTTCCATAGTGACATCCCAAAACCCGATGAGATAAAACGAATGGAAGAGTCTCCGTTTCAAGACGATCTCCGAAAAAGATAGAAAACAGTAAAAGATGGATCCAGTATTTAATTTTTTTTTTGAGAGAGAGAATTTTTTTCACTCTTGGTCACGCTTTCATCGTCTAGAATTAACTGTCTCAAACATCAGCTGCACTCGGTTAATACGATGCAATTAAATCTCAGTATGCATGACGTTTGGATCGCATCTGTCATTGTTATATCCTTGACATGTGATACTGATGATAATCTTGTTTTGAACAGTCTTTAGACTTTCAAAACTCGAAAACGACAAGTTCACACTTTTAAAACCATCAACATCACTGACAAAAGTAGTTGGTTTAATGTTGATAGACCGATTACACCTTGTGCATGCGAAGTCGAATGTCACAAATTCTTGTAACAGTGGACAGATCAGACGTGAGGCTTTGTATTCAAATAGGCACAATTTTCCATTCCAAAACAGTTTTGCATTTTAGGTAAGACCTTCCATATCATTTTTAACTCCCATCTTACATTCCTCTTCATGTGGAGTGTATTTTGTTGGAGTATTACAAGATGATTCATTTTGTAGACTTTTGACCTTGGCAAATCTAAAAGGCGTTTCGAGGGATGAAAATTCCGCAATATAAAAACTCCGAGGGGTAGATTCTCACGCGGTAATTGTCATCTACATATGTATATCGTATACTCCTCTCAAACGGTGCAAGGAATTAGACGTATCTTTTCGTAGCTCCATTGATAAATTCATCAATGTTTCCATTGAAATTGAGAAATTAAGCCATCAATGGCAATCCGATTGTGCAACTCATCTCCAAAGTGCATTTGCTTTCGGCATTGACAACTTAATGCTTTTGCTCGATGACGGGCGTGTCATTTATACGTAAACAACTATATGCTTATGTATCTCACTCGTTTCTGTTCGGAGATTTGAGACAACTTCATCAAAATGATTGGCGAAATGTAAGTACGGTTCCACTCATGGCTGAGACAAAAGAGTGTGTGAAGATGACCACTGAAATACGCATAAACTCTTTAAAATCGAAATGTAAACCAAATCACCAAGCTCAGCGTTCTCCAAACATTGTTTTACAGGAATCAGTTCGATCACTTTCGTTAGATCCTCAAAATCTATTGTCTTATCTCCTGGACAGTAGACCTTTGGATCAAAGTTCCTATAGCAGTTTAAAGATTCAAGTGGATTCGCTCTTGAAACACAATTACATTGTAAAACTTTACTCAGTATCAACTTGCGAGCTAGGTTGAATCCTGACACAAAGTAGAATACCTCTTCGGTAACAAGTTGAACAAAAAGAGGATCCGAGCTCTCCAAAGGAAAGTGCTTAAAGTAGGTCTTTATGAATTTTTGATCAAAATCAGCTAATGTCGCGATTGACTTGAAGCCCCGAGTTTTTTTTCACTCATGTGTCTTTTGCAGCTCAGTGATGAACGATGCGGATTTGGTTCCTTTCTTAAGAACCCGTTTTTTATGGTTGTTGAGTTATCATCACTCATGAAGTCGTTTGAGTCATCGTCAATCGTCGATCAATCTTCATCGTCATTGTCATTATCATCAAAGACTGAATGCATATGGATAATCTTCTGCTGTCGCGAATAATCTATCTTTCAGACGCTGGTAAAATAGTTTGCTTTGAGATGTCTGTAGTAAATAGGGATTTAGTCAAGCTCGTAAATTTTTTGACATAAAGGGAGTTTTTAAATCATCAGAGGAAAGTTTCAAAGCAGTGTCTATCCATTCATCATGCACCAAAATCCAGTTTTAGCATTTTTTAAAGCTAATCTTTTGTCGATCCCACCTTGGCATTTGACAGTACTGTTCGCTAGCTACAGCGCCATTCACCATTTCAGCATATCTGTCACAAATTGCACATTGTCGATCGCTGTGTGAACAATGGCAGTTTAGTGGTGATTGGTAGGTTGCTTGTTTATGAAAACTCCCTCCTAGCACGCAGTATACACATTCTTCCGTAAAAAAGTCCTCAACATTTCTTCGAAGACTTCAGTCAAGAAGGTCTTGTCTCCCATAACATTGGAAGCTTCTTGGTGAGCCAAGTCTCCAACACGCAACATGTTTGTTATTATTCAATTGAGTTACAAAATGTGAACGACATGTCGTCAAACAAGAATATATATTTAATCTTCAAAATTTTTAGTTTTTTTTTTCTTTGAGGTGAAGTGTGACAATATTGCGTGAGCTCAGGCAGATCTTCATAAAAGCTTTAATCATGATTTGATAATCATAGATTGGACAGCGTATTAGTTTCAATGAGCATGTGATAAATCTTCTTTGTTCACACTCACTGCAGTAATAAGGATGACCACATGGAATAGAGATATGATTGGCGGGTGCTTTTTTCATGTTACTCAGACACACATTGATCAAGTCTAATTTTTTCCGATTGGTCTTCATATTTATTTTTGATTTTAGTTTTTTTTAACGTCTATTAAAACTTCGTCACCACACGCTCCTGATTCACTTTCATCCAAAACACAAATTTAATCATCGTTTAATTTTTTTTAGTACTCTTATTGTCCAAAGCGTGTAAAGCGCCAATTATAAATTATATTCGCTCAAAAGGTTTTCCATTCAGCATCAAAATTTTTTTATATCGTTTTGACCATGTACTAGGTTTTCGCAGATACGTTTCATTATCTCTTTCTCCTCGGACTCAGCTAAATGATTCTCTTTTTTTCGTCGATGTGGCTCAAGCTCTCGCTCACACTTTTTGTATTGTCTGTTTGTTTGTGAACTTCTACAGCGTATTTTTTGCCGTTACTCATAAGTAAAAAAAACAGTCTCGAAACCAATGACAGTGTTCCACCCAGTGTATATCACTGTTTTTTCTATTTTTGAGTTCTCTTGAGCAAAAGAAACATCTTACGCTATTGTCAAAACTATTGCAGGTACAACCTGCACTGAAAAGGAGTTTCATAGAAACTTTACCCTCCCATCACTTGAAACTTTCTTCTCTCATTGATTCATGAGTGAATCTGACTGCACCAGTGCGATCAAGTAAAATACCCAGAGGTAAAATTTCTGCAGTCGAACCCACCAACCGTCTATTTTTTTGTTCTTCGATCGCATAACTTTTGAAAAGAGAGAGGCTCTCATTTTTGCCTCAGTTAGTTTCCTAGGTCTGTACACTCGATTGTGAGTCGATAGTCCTTTAACAAAACGGAAAGATTTTAGCATGCTCTATTGTCAGATGTTCACCTCTGCAGACTGTGCACTGAACGCTATTGTCTTTTCCGAGATTGTAAAATCCCGATATTGCCATGTTTTCACCCGAGTGTCTACCTACATGACTGCAGTTTGTACCAAATGACTTTCTTTGATAGTTCTCATTGAGCATCAAAGTCTCTCTTTCAAAAGCACAGAGCTCGTCGTAAATAAACTTGATGAAAACCTTTGGGGAAAACTCCGCAATTGTTTTTTTGTAATTTTAATGACAGTTGACTACAGTCATTATCCAGATAAGTTGCAATAACATAAGTAAATGCATTAATGAAGGGAAAAAACGTTGTAAAAACAACGAGTTGGTGTTGAGTAGAACATTGTCTTTCCATCGAATAGGAATCCCAGCATTATCAAAGACATTTTGACTTTTTTATCATCTTCTTTTATTGTGGATGGTATTCGCTACATGTTGGTTGTTCGATGCATGACACATGATTTCCATTCAATGGTGGCTTGTTTTCAATTGAGTACAAAACAACAAGTAGTAACTTGTCAGTTAATGCTCAAAGAGGAACTTTGATTGAAAATTGAGTTTCTCCTCTCATCTTCAATAGATGATAATCTAAAATAAAAATAAAAAAATGATATAAAGCAAATTGAAAAACCTAAAAGAGAAGAAATAAACTTTGAGTTTTTTTGATGTACATTTGAATAGATTACAATTAATATGTTTTTATAAACTTACGTTATAGATAAAGGCTTTTCTTTTGATGAAAGTGAATGTGATGTATAGTTGTTTGAATATAAGCTGATTCCTGCTGAAGAAGAAGCTAATTTTCATTGAGAATCTAGAATAAATAATGCTAAAACAAGTTACTTAAATTTGTGTTTATGATTTACGACTAAATAAATAACATCAATTACCAGACCATAAACAAATAGTTTTAAAACTTACAAAACATTGAAACTTTAGTGGTCTTTGGATAAATGAGGATTGGATAACTTTTGATGATTAAGATATCAAATCATTGCAACTGTAAACTAAACGAACATCTTTTATTAAAGCTTATCGTCCCAAGTAAGTTCAGGAAATAATGAGCAATTTGAGCTAGGTGGTTGACCCGTTGTCTAAAAGAAATCTTTGTCAGCGACTAAAACTATGTAGTTTTGTAGAGCAAACCAGATAGGTTTATGAGTACATCCTTTTAGAGCTTTACTAGGTGAGTTTTTTAACTAGTGTAAAATAATTATTTATTATTTCTTACCTCAATGCTGAAAGTCCTCCCAGTAGTTGTAGTAGCAGATGCTGTTCCTTCAGTTGTTCTTGTGTCAGTGGATGCTATCGGTGTGAAAACAGTAGCTCTTAAATAGCTAATTGACCTCGTACAAAAACATGGTGTATTTTAATGAGATTTTCGCGTGAAGCAAGTGTTTTTTTGCGCAAAAATCCCTTTATAACATATATGAAGATTTTCACGTAAAAAAAAAAATTATTTGCGCGAAAGTCGTTATATGTTATGAAGGGATTTTCTCGCGATAAAAAACAACATTTCTTGCGCAAACCAAAACAGCATTCTTCGAACAAAAATCCCTTAATAATCTATATTAAGCCTTTCGCGTGATAAAAATTTACTCGCTCAAAATTCCTCATATACAAAAAGGATGTTCGTGCAAAAAAACAACATTTTTGCGGAAAAAAACCAACATTCGTCTCGCGAAAATCCCTTTTATAACGTACATTAAGATTTTTGCTCAAAAAACTTTTTAATTGCGCAAAAATTCTTATACATTATAAAGGGAGTTTCTTCGCGCGAAAAGCAACCATTTTTGCTCGAGAAAACAACTTTCTTCGTGCAGAAAAAGCAACATTTGTCGCAGAAAAAACAACATTTTTTGCGCGACAATCCCTGTATGATATGTAAGAATATTTTCACTTATCATTTAACTTTACCTAATGAAGAGATGGTAATGAACGCACTACTATTGAGCTACAGATGTTTGCAATACGAAAGATTGATGATGGGGTTCTGTACATACCCAAAAAACACGGTGCAGACATAAAATGAATCGAAGCAGGAGTTATCCTTTTACAAAATTGAGAAGATAGTGGATTTGGAAACCTGCCACATGCCATCGTCGCATTCACACCAATGCAAGCAATGGAAGCAGTGCAAAAATTAACCAACAGACCTGATGAGTCTGAAAAGTTGAAACACTTTGCCACGGATGAACTTCTAGAGAGCAGGTGGTTACTGCTTTCAGCACGGAATGTCGCTTCTACCATTTTGGAAGAACCTAAACTACAAGACAAGAATTGTGATCAAGGAGTTCAAGACGATCAATGCAACTCGGTGTGTAATTTATCTTTTTTATATAATATAATATAATCTATCCATTATAAATAACACTTAATCTCAATTTAGTTGTAATAATTCATTTATCAAGTAATTCTTTTTAGATAAAGAAATGATAACGCTGCTAAGGGGATCTAAAAAAACACACTACTATCATCCAAAACTCAGTAAAAGTTCACTACAAATAGCAATGTGTTGATTAGTAAACAAATTTTACTCAAGCTCCTTTCTAATAAACCATTATTTTACTTAGTCAACGGTTATTCATGATATGCTACTATTATTTACTTTCTATTACAAATATTATCAATTTTACCTAGACCTCTTACACTGTTGTTATATATACTTTACTACGCTCGCTATTACTGTTCTAATCAAATCAACGTAATACCTAACCCAGTACCAAAACAAGAATAAACAAACAAAGGGCCCGTGTCAACCACCATCTATATCTGGAGAGAAACCCCCAGCATAAGCAAATAACAAACCAATAAATATCTTACAGATCTGTGCAAATGTCAACTATCATTTACATTACCTAACATATATACATGCCTATATATATATTAAACTGTAACAGGTCTGTAAAAATGTTCATACCAAAAAACAACAGCGTAACATGTTAGCAGATCTGTTTTCCTATGTATATCCATATTATACTAACAAAAATTGTCTAAAAACTAACAAATACATTTTTGATAGGTCTGTAAAACAATTCGAAAAATCTAACTATCAAAAAGAATTTTGGGGTATATAGCAGGTATTTTTTTTACCGTGATCTGCTCCTAAATTACTATTTTTATGACTCAAGTTGGAGAGTTCCTTGTTTTTTTTTATTTCTTTATTAGTGCTCTCATAAATACTAAACTAGATAACACCTCCAAATGTAGAAAATCATATGACGAATACGAATACCATCATAATTATAACCACTTTTCGTGTCAGACTCGGCAAAACAGTATCTACAGCTTCACTCCTGCTCTCATCCACCGTATTGTTTTCACTCATCGTTATCTTCTGCACATGTTTTTCTCTCAACATCTTGCCTATCAATAGCATTATAGTAATACAACGCTTCATTTTTATACACTGGTCAAACCACCAATCAAAACTGTGATACAAATCCCAATATAAACAACCCCTGCACAATAAATATTTAGATAGTTATCATAATAATACACAATATTACAAACACTAATAATTGGGTAATCAACATTAGTGCACACAAAAAGTAACTTAAACAGTTATCACGGACCTGGTGCTCGAAAAGGTACTTTGGAACCAGGAAAACCTGATTGTCCTTGGGCACCATGATGCATGTTTGCTCCTATTATACAACTATTACTACATCTATCAGAGAAATTTAATTTCAGCTTCACACCAGAATGATTGTACCTCATTCTGACCAAGTCGTTGCTGCTAGCACTTGAGTCTGAGATGTCCAGCAATAACGATAATATTTTATTAGAGCTCGAGGAATGAAAACATAGTAGCACGATCCCTTGATTAGGAGGTAACCTGTTATAACGGTTAATCAGCGTAGCCAACTGCTGTTGACTTGTTTTACTAAAGGTAAGCTGTTGAAATAATGCTAACCTGTCATCCTAGTAACCAGCTGGGAAACGATGGGTTCACCTGCTTTACATAAAGCTTTTTGGTTAACAAGTTAGGTGCAAAGCTTTGGCAACTCATTAGCATATTTTCTAATTGTCTTTACAAACAGATATAACTTTCCTCCACAATCTCGCTTACTCCTGATAGATAAGTTTAAAAAAACTTATGTTCTTGTAGAAAAAATATGTAGATTTTAGATATGACAAGAAAGTTTCTTTTTGAGAAACCATACTTCACAACCTTTAAGAAGCGGTGCAAGTTTTTTTACACCGTTTTACCCTTTAGGTTTATTAAGCGAAAAGGCTCCGCTATTTTTAGCTGATCTTTTTAACCAAATGATTGCTTTTAAAAATTTCTCTAAATCATAAACTTGAGGTATTACTGTTTTCATGTTTTATTAGCACTAAATAGCACTAAAAGGACGTCAACTGGCATTAGAACAGTGCACTGTCAAAAACAAGCATATCATTTTTTGGAAAACCATGGTTTCACAACTATTGTAGCAAAAAATTCGTTCACTTTTTTTCACTTCATCCTACAAAGTGTGAATCAATTACTATGTTTCCACATCATGACAAATTGGCGATACTGCCGGCGATAAAGGGAAATTCCAGTTGGGAACAGCATTGTCGACAAATTTGCCGTGAGACTTGCCGACAAACATTTGTCGTTCTCTGAAAGCGAAAAATTGGCGATAAGCAGAATTCCAGATGTTCATTGCTGTTGGAAACGCTAATGTCCCCAAAGGCGATAAAACCAGACATGCCTAATAAAACAGGAAGCCACAAATTATCCATTGTAACCGCATGGCATTGTTAGCCAGTGTGTGTTTATATTTAACTAACGATGATCGTTTGTGGTTTATTACACTGTTATTTATGAAACAATACAACTGATTTGAAACGAATGAATCTTAGCTGCTGGTAATTAATTATTGCAGTGGTGAAAAACAATTGGTAGTATTTTTTCAGCAAAAAATTCACTTGGTTCTTTGTTATTATCATTGTCATTGTCATTATTTATTTATTTATTTATTGCTAACTAATAATAATAAATGATATAATTTATTGAATCATAGCCAGTGTGCTACTAAAATTCTTTGTCACCACACAGCCTCCTTAGCTAGCCAACAACTCAGTGATATTTTATTCATATATTTCACAATGTAAGAAAATAATAATAAAAACAGCCTGCAACGCTAGTTGGCTAAATTGCACTCAACAGCACACTGACTGCAACTGCCTCTGTGGGCGTGGCTTAACCAACGGCAATAAACTTTGAGTCGTGGAAATATATGCCCTTGTCACCAATTATTTGTGGTAGCAAACCACAGAGATTTGGCGATATTTTGTCATGAGGTGGAAACATAGTAAATGTGATGTGGAAACATAGTAAATGTGATTATGTTCATGACACTCTTGTAATTGTTTTTCTAAGAGGAATTAATTTTTTTCTTGTGCCCACTGTTTGTAAACACTGGCTTCTATGCCACGCTTTTTCCTGTTGTCTTTTGGGGTTATGGCCATCGATGAGTCATCTTTCAACTAACCAGAAGTTTGTGTTATTTTGTACAAGAGCCTTTTCTTGTTGGCCCAAACCTATTATATTTTGTTGCCATCACGAGAAAAGGAATTGATCTAACGGTTCTACGATAGCCAGACAGAAGTTACTTCTCACAATTCATGTCAGTCAGCTTATGTTAGCTTTGCAGTCCAACATCATGTATATGATCTGTTAATTTTTCAATGGTGTTTGGTTTAATTCATTTATGAAACATTAAAATGAGCAAACAAAAATATAAACACACCTTTTTTCGATTTGTTTTTACTCGTTTCATATAAAATATCACAAGAGGTTGCGCAGTTAGTATGCTTTGCTTGGAAGTTTTTGAGTTTCCATCAGTTGTAATGGCAAAGCAATGTAATGTTTACTATTTTTTGTCATTTTGATTTGGGCCAGTTTTTTTAGAAGCATTATGAAGCATTTATAATATGATAATGTATAGGTTGCATAGGCGGGAGACACAATTATTGAGCCACTGTTGATTGATATGGTCTCAGATGTTAGGTGCAGGGGCATACTTGGATTTGAGTATGCTTTCTCCTTCTTTTGTATCATTTTTCCATTCTTTTCACTTTGCTTATCATTCTTCTGTGTAAAAGTCGGATAATCAATGCTTCTTTAGTAACTTCAAATAGTACACTATTCTTTCAAGAAATTGTTCCCTCAACAAAGACTAACAGCAGCTGTGTAAATTAGTTTTTATTCCTTCAATAACCTTAATCCATCATTAATTGACCCAGTTATATTTTCACAATTTAAATGCCGGAAATTGGAGCAAATCAGTTATGCTGTTCAATTTTTAGACATCTGCTAGTCCTCTCGCATTTTCGTCTACAAAACGAAATCGACAAACAGAGCCCACAAAGTACTCTGTACCTCATCAAAGCGTCATTCTTGAAATGTTTGATGACTGGTCACATGGGCAAAGTGAAAGTTCGCCTGTGACAGGATCTCGAGAAGATTTGGCAAATAAAACAAGATCGGTGAGTTTAAGTGACTGGTTTTGGCGTAATGAAACTTACAAAACTAGGAAAAACGTGAAATGGCAAAAGCTTCAAGTTAGTACATTATATTCCAAATCACGATTACAATTTTTCATCTGGAATCATTTTCTCTCTTCATGTAAATGCAAATAACTAGAGAATAACAAATATTTTAATTGTGGACATTATTTTATATTTACATCTTTGCACAGCCTAAGCTACAAAAAAAAATCATTGCAGAGATCTGCAATTTTTTTTAATACTCCGTTTGTTGTAAATCTTTTTGATTTTTTATTCTTTTATAAAATAAAAGCATTTCAGAATGCTCAAATAAATTGCTAATTGTTTTTATTTGCAGCTGTAAAACCATACACTCAATTGTTTTTGGTATTTGATGTTTTTTTAAGGCATTGGAGTTTCACTACACTTCAGTATTGAAAAACCTCTGAAATAATGTCACAAAAATTAAGAATGGAATCATAAGAAAATTTGTTTTTATCCAAATGGTCAATTTCGTATTAAGCTCCAACAGTAGGCCATAAGAAAAAGCAAATCACAATATTATCATAATTAGATGAATGAGATGTTTGGATGGGAAGGAAAATTGTGATTTCATTCAAAGTAAAATGTACCTATGGCCAAACACCTATAATAGTACATGTAAATTTATTCAGAAAACAAGATCAAGCAAATTGTCATTAGAATAATAATAATAACTTTTTTTCTAACTTCTTATTGTAGGCTGAACACGTTCTTGATCCGCAACCGGAGGAGTTGAAAGTAAAATTTCTGGCAAGTTTCTGGTCAACTTTATTTTCCATTTCACACCCCATGCATGTATATCAAAGACAATTAGGCTCCATTTTTTTGTAGCCAATGGCCGGTAGCACTGAAAATTAATAGTTTAGATTAATAGACATATTTGCAAATGTAGTGAGTGTCTAGCAATTGTGCTTAGTGTCTAGGGAATTTTTTCAGAAAGTTTCTCAATTTTTGACAAAAGAAGCTTGTGATTGATAAAACTTAGTTTCTTGTCTCATTCTTTTATGTTTTCCAATTTATTTTGAACTCGCACATTGTAATGAAATAGAATTATGATTATAGTTAAAAAAGTTCAAGTGAGAAATAATGTTTTTAAAAACATTACAAATATTTTAAAATTATTCGATCTTCTTTAAAAGTTCTAAAATTGTAGAACAACATTGAATAGCTGTTGGTTGCATTTTTTGCTGGTATGAATGATTCTAAAAATAATCTGTAAATTTTACACGATAAAAATTTTGAAAACAAAACAAATATGGGAAAAAATGGCATTGAAATATTTTGTTGAGTTGATATCACATAGGAAATTTAAAAGCTGGAAAAGTAGAATCTGGTTTTCTCTTGGAGTGTGTGAAACGTAATGAGCACTTATCTGGGTAGGGTTTGTTCACCCAAACCAATTGGCTGCAAGTTCTTTTTCACATACCTTTTTGCCAGACTTTGTATTTTCCTAATATTTTTTCTACTAATGTCACCAATAATTCAACGATAAATTATATGTTGCCAGTTTGAAACTAAGCCGTTTGCCATTAAACATGAGGTTGAAATACTTTGAACAACTTAAAAAGGTTCTGAGCAAGTCTAGGTACAGAAATCAATTTTCACAATTCTTTGTTTAAAGCTTAGGCGTCTCCTCTCAACTGCATTTTTTGAATGTTGTGTTTTTCGATTTATATTTGTAAATCCACAAAAAAATGCACTTTAGAATGTGGTTGAGAACTTTCTTGAGCTTCAATCTGATCAGAATGTACCAAATCTACATGGAACAACACAGTACTTTGCTCCTCCTACTTGCTCTATCAGCTCTGAGAAAAAGCGACAAAACTTACAAGAAAGCAAAACATCTTTGGAGGTGAGTACTTTTTTCCTATGAAACTACAAATGTCTGGCCAATTTTATGTGGAAAATATCAAAATTATGTGATAAAAAACCCACTTTCAAAAATTATGACAGAAAATGGGTAACAAGTGTGGATATGTATAAAATATGTATAAAATATATGTATAAAATATATGTATAAAATGGGTAACAATGGGTAACAATGGGTAACAATGGGTAACAAATGGGTAACAATGGGTAACAAATGGGAAAATGGGTAACAAGTGTGGATATGTATAAAATATGTGATAAAAAACCCACTTTCAAAAATTATGACAGAAAATGGGTAACAAGTGTGGATATGAAGAGCAACTTGAGAAAGCCAATTGTCAAGCAAAAGTTTACTTGCTGTTTCAATAAGCAATGTGGTCATGAAAAGTTTGTTTTATTGATGGCTATTGTTGAGGTGCCTTATCAGCGACCTCTAAGTAAGTTTTGCTGCAACTTCTTGTTTACATTGATTTTTTTTATACTTGCATTGCTTCCTTGCGGTTTTGGAAGTTATTATTACTTGACTTACTGCGGCAAAAACTTTCTTTACTCAGTCAAATGACAACTTTTGGTGAAAATATTTCAAAGCTTATCAGCTCTTGTAATGCTGCTTATCATGGTCGCTGTTAGTACTGAACAGATTTATGCCTCTCGCTGATGAAAAATAATTTAAAAAACCAACTATGTTTTGTTTCAATCAAATAAAAATTTAAATGAGCTACAAACTAGCATCATAACAAATCTGTGCTATTTACTACTTTCTTAGTTATTTTGTGGGCAAATTAAGCAGATTAGGATTTCTGCATAAACATGCAATATGCTAAACTTGGAAAGATGTTGTATAGTTCGACAGTTTTCCATCAGAGCACTAACGTTTATTACGTTTTAGCATATGGCAGATTTATGCAGAATTATTTTCCAACTTTTAAGAGCCATGAACACCTCAAGAGAGTGTAAGTTACTGGAAGATTTTACAAGCATTTTTTATTGTCTAGAGAGCAAAATTATTTAAATGCATGAGCTCGAATGAGGAACCCAGTGATAAATTTTTAATATTGTAAATATTATATAAATGAAGCAGAACTCATAATGTTTTCATCTTTGTGACTCTGCAGCCATAGGTTATTAAACACACTGTGGTTTGTGGACACCTTTTCAATGATTTTTAGTGATAATCTCGCTTTAATCTTCACCCTCTGCTAGTACTGTTCTTCAAGGAATACTAGCTTGTGACTGTCTTTATGCAATTTAAAAAACAGCGATATAGTTCATGAGGAAACTTGAAAATCTCTCATTTCAATAAAAGTGTTTTATATCGTCAACTACATTGTGAATTTTGTACCAATGAAGTTTTTAGGATTTTTCAAAGATTCAAATTAATCAGATTGTGACTGGGGTTATCCCCCACTTACAGAGGGCGCTGATGTACGTCCAATCGGAAGATGCTAAAAATCTTATATAAAGTACCATGCACAAATACAGAGTTGTGATGTTTCAACTAAAATCAACGGGTTTTGTGATGCAACTGATACAACTTGACAAGTCACTGAGTTCACAAGACAATATGGCACGATAAAGCCCTGGCTGCACACGCCAATGATTCTCGCAATCAACGCATCGCTGATGCGTGTGTAGTAAATGTATTATTGTTCGGTGTCTGGCGGGGTAAGAATACAAAGAACATCATTAATTAAATAATTACACTATTGGTTGGCCCATTATTATCATTAATGACCAAGCAAATTAGATGTTGCATTCATTTAGAAAAATAATGATTTATAATGAAAAAGAGTTATAACTTATCATAAAATTTCTAATCATATTTGATTTTGTTCAAGTGTAACAATAATAAATAATAATTACTAATGTAAATAGTCATTATAGTAATAATAATTACAAAAAATAAGCATAAATGATTATAATAATAACTATCACCCGCACTACAATTATAGTTAATGATAAAGAAATGATAAAAATATAATTTGAATTTTATCTATGAAAGTATATATAATAATGGCCATAACAACGTCGAGTGCGGCGAACGATAAATATAATTATGATTAAAAATTTAAATTCAAATTCTTATAGGTAAGTATGATTCCCCTGACTTTCAAAACATTCTCAAGTCTGTTTAGAGACATGTCGTTATAAGATCTGTTTGACATTGTGGCAGCTATCAAAACTTTGCATGAGTCTGCTAAAATTAGTTATGTTATATACTACAACTGATAGCCGTTTCCGGTTGGATGTAGATATTTCAAACAGAGATAACTCTCGATGTTACAATCCCAATAATACAAAACATCATCATATAGTTATTAGAAACATAATTATCACAAACTGCAAAGCATGTGTAGGCATAACAAAACGACTAGCAATGGTCACATTTGTTGGAAAACTAAACCATGCTTGAATAACTCATCGTTGGAATTGCATCATTTTTCCTCAAAATGTTTGCTTGTTTCTTTCTTTTTTTAAACCAACCGTTTTCATTAATATTTTTCACTGACATTTGCTAAAGTTTTTGTATTTAAGCATCTTCGATTAGCCCTTTTAGTTTAGCTTAATGAATTGCACAAGTGTTTTACGTAACTTTTGTCGAACGTACAAGTGTTCAAATGTATTTTTCTTCACAATCAATTATCACAAAACAATAAGAAAGCACTGGTTGGCATATCAGAATTTTTCTCAAAATTAACATATTGTAAGATATTTTTATGATAAAGAAACCTTCTGACACCTACCCCCACATCCCCCTTAAATTAGATCCACCTCACACCCCTTCACCTATTTCCTAACACCAGTTATAAGTCGACCCGGGATGTTGGCAGCCAGCAGTCATCTCTACATCAGGTTGAGCAGATGACGCTCCAGAGCTTACCTGAAGCGGTTCTCCCCCCTAATATATGAAATCAAACTTGAAAGCTCATTCCACATAGAAGCACACAGATAAAGCTCTTTGCGACGTCCTACAGCAGTGGTTGATTTTTGGGAAGCACGAGTCAAGCAATTATGATACAAGTGAGATTGGGTAGAGTAGAAAGTTTTGTGAGCAAGTTTTAGTAGTTTGTGTGTTGTATATTGAACGAGCAGGTAAAATTAATGAGTTTTGGAAAAAATATATTGTGTGAGTAGTAACTGACTTTTTATATATTACTCGTATTAATTGCTTTTTTTGCAGAAGGTTGATTTGTTTGAGATAAGTAGTTCCAGCATTTCCCCAGGAGTCAACATAATAACCAATTTTTGAATTAATGAAACAGTAATGAATAAAAAGTAATTTTTTTCTCGGTAAAAAGCTCGAGCATTCAAATAGCACTCCTATGTTAGGTCTAAATTTTTTGCAAAACTTTTCAATTTCCAAGATAGATTTTTGTCAATTTAAACTCCTATAAGTTTTATTGAGGATTTATCTTCCAGATAAAAATCGCTGAGTTTAATTAAATTGCGTTTTAATGAGCGTGTGTTTTGCTGAGTTTTTAATATAATCTAATTAGTTATATCTAGATTTAAAGTAAGTTTGTTTGAGTCGTACCATGTTTTCGCAAATTTCAATTCTTCATTTACCTGTCCACATGTTTGTTTGTCTTTACTCTCAAAGAACAGATTAGTATCGTCTGCATACAGAATAGGGTCAAAAAAATGTGTAACATTTACGTAAGTTAAAAACGAAATTGAGCCCAGTATGGAGCCCTGTGGCAAATCGCACATAATGCCACAGACTCTAGAAGCTGTCTCATTTACCGTAGCCAGTTGTTCGCGGTGTGAAACATAATTAGAGAGGAGATCAATGCTGATCGTCGAAAACTGAAGAAACTTGAGCTTGTTTAGTAGAATAACATGATCGATTCTATCAAATGCTTTACTAAAATCCAGAAGTATTCCCAACACAGGATTCCAATTATTCATCGCGTCCAGTATTTTATCTGTTAACTTTATGAGATACTAGCAGAAATACCCGGCGTTGCCCGTGGAGATAGCATAAAAATTGCGAAGGCCTTGTTAGTGAGATCAAAAGGGGCTAGTGTTACGGAGCTGTTATGAAATGTTGTTTGTAAGATCGTATTGACTTTCCAGTTGGCTTGAGGATGCCCAGTTTGTCTATGGACAAATTTTGTTCTTTACAGTTTCCCAAGCACGTGTTGAAGAATTCTGTAACTGGTTATAATTTTCACCAAATTTTCTGTCAGAGCATTGAACATTTCTTGAAAGTTTTTGTCTGCATTAATCATTAATTTCTGGTCGGACGGGTTCGCCAACTTTCCTCTTTGTTGAAAAAAAATTTGAATCTTTGAACATGATTATACAGCATCCATAGACGGTCAATGATTGTTCCTTTCTACACATCGCTCTTTCTATCGCTCACCACCACCGGTAACAACTTGCAAAACATCAACCTTTCTTCTTGAAGAGATGAAAGCTCACCTCTTTTGTAATAGCTACGTATAGCTAAATGTATACATTGCAGGCGGTAAAGATGTTTTTAGTAAGGTTTGTCTCTTCACCAAAAGCGTTTATCATAGAGCATACATTTTATTTCCAAAAAATCACCTTAAACTGCTTTGCTGTAGTTGTGCCTTTAGTGAAAATCAATTCGATAGATCTAGTGGATATTCAAGTGCTTGTAGTTTAACTTTCCATCACAAAACATTTGCTTGTTGACTATGCAACCCATAAGTCAATACTTTGGTAATGTATTTGAGAATGCTGCATCCAACTATGTGAGTAAGTTAGCAAAATGTGCACTGTTCACTGTGTGACAATCACAACGCAATTGTAACCAATGTTTACATTCGTTTTAATTTTCTCTAAATTTGCATAAATTTTGTGGAGTTGCGGAAAAATTGTTTAAAATAATTGAGCCAGTTCTTTATCATGGCATGCTGAGCAGCTGTCAAATTCAAATACCATTAAAATAAACAAATTGTCTAAAAATTTAGTACAAATTAAAGATTAAGTTCCTCAAACGACTCTTTGTTTGTCATTTCTTTTAATATTTTATGTGTATTATTTTGTATCTCTTATCAACTGTCTAACATTGATATTTCAGCTATGGTGATTGTTAGCAATGTTGTGGAGAAAAAGGCTCTTTAATTATTGGCTGCAGGCGTAATAATAATGTTCTGAATTACGAAAAAAAAACACTCAGATGCATTGTAACTCCTTAAACTTATGCCCGCATTGGGCGGCTGTGGTAGACCTACTCACGGTTATTTAAACCTGTTTTTTGTTATGGTACGCAACTTCTAAGATCAAATAAAATAGAAAACTGTTACTGCTGAACAAAGTCAGGGAAATTGAGAACAACTCTGATACATTGGGTTCCTCTAATTTTCCGTTTATATTTATTGTGGTGCATATCACTATTTTGTATGTATAACCAGCATTCTTCATTCAGTGTTATTGTTATGATGCACTAGTTTTTTATTAATAAATTGAAATACACATATATGATATTTATTTGTATCAAAGTTGGTTGCTTAAATTGGTGAATACAAGAACAATTAAGTTTTAATCAAGGGTATGGGCAATATCAATAGGTCAAGATTAATGAATAGAATGTGTAATAGAAGTACAAATATTAATGAAAAACATTCAATCAGTGTTATTAACTAAAAAATGACACCTAAACAAAAGAAAAGCACAACTATGTTTATACAGCAATAATAAGAATAATAGTTGTTGTTAATGATAATGTAATCGATAATAATAATAATGATATAAATTATAATCAATGACATATTTTTGGTATGTGACCACTATTTTTTATCACACTAAATGACAACTGTTTGATAGTATTATGGTTTATTATTTTTCTGTATTATTATTATTGTTATTCTTAATATTATTACTTATTATTATTATTTCCTACTATTATTTTTTTATTGCTATTATTTATTGTTAACTATTATTATTCTTATATATTATTACAATTATTTATTATTTGTTTCTGTTTATTATTATTTACATATCATTACTATTATTAATAATGATAGATACATGATTAAATGATATAAAAATAATAACAACAATTACTTAGGGAGAGAAAGAACAACAATGCAAGAAGAGATCTTTGCTTATTATTATTTTATCACTACTAAAGACTGACCATTATTATATGCTATTATTATTAAAATTGTTTTAATATTAGCCCCAGGCTTGACAGGAAGTTGGTAAAAAAAGATATTAGGCCAGCATAAGCAATGAGATGATGTTGGAATGTGAAAGGCAACTACAGTTTAGAGTTGATTTAGTGAAAAATCAAATATAGAGCTTAGCGAAGCTAGCAACTGCAGCAAAATGATGCTGTATGACACACAGATATCAATACTTGATTCGCTGTAGCCACTGCCAACCAATCAAAAGGCTGTAGCATGTCGGAATATTGGCAAAATAAACTGAATATGACACAAAAGGTAGAAAAAGACGGTCGGATTTAAATTGGCGTAACTGATGAGAATGAGGTTTTTATCAAGAATATTGCTGCAATCTTCTAGAAAAATAAAAAGTCGAAAGTGTTATAACCTAAAAAATTAAATGACCACTCTAAATATGTATTTTTTGTTAAAATTGATAAAGTAGTGCCAGAGTTTTAAGCGGACATTGCATAAACGGACTTACATTTGTATATTAAATTGTTGGTGATTGAGTATGCTGTTTTTTTCCCGAAAATCTAACAATCGATTGCTCACCATTTTTTCAAAAATTTTACTGAAAGTTAATAAAATAGACTTTGGTTTATGATTTGAACAGTATCTTATTGAGCCAATTTTATGTAATAGTTTTACTTTTGCTATTTTTAAATAATTGGGAAATTTACCAGAAGGGAAACATTTGTTTACATCAAGAGCTAATGGTACAGCTACGATATTTGCACCGTTTTTCAGTAATTTTGCTGGCATGTCTCCAAATCCAGAAGCTTTTTGTGGATTAATGTTACTCAAAAGCCGTCAATAGCTACATTATCAATATCGGCAAAATTAAAACTGAGCATTGATTTGTCTGCTACAAGACTTTGGCTTTTTGTTTCTGGTTGACTTTTAAGTTTACTAGCTAAATTGCCTCCAATTGATGTGAAAATGATCATTAAAGCAGTCAGCTATTTCTTTGTCACTTTTATACTGTATATTGTTTCGGCCAAGCCTTTTGGGAATTGAAGAGGATTTTGCATACTTTTTCCCCAAGTTGTGCATTTGTAATTGTTGAGCATTTTTTCGGGTCCGAAGATTGAAATATGTTTTTGAAATACTGTGATATAACATCTCGAATATTTTTACTAACATCAATCCTTATCTTATTAAATTTTAGTTTCAAATTCATGTTAAATGGTGAAGCCAAAGTTTGCTTATAGATATTATCTTTTTTGTTTATTAATTTCAAAATAGATGGTTTGATCCAAGGACTTTTTGGATGTTTTTTATATGTGTAGGTGTTGGAGGTTTCTAGAGGCACGTGTTTGTTGCACATGCTCATACAGCATTTTGCAAGTTTATCATACATAGTGTTAACATCTGTTTCAGAATAAACTATGCTTCCCCAATCTATGTTTTTTACATCGTTCACAAACTTTTCTGCGTTAAAGTTTTTATAGTTACGAGATTTTTCGTTTGTGGATGGCATAAAATGATTTTCATCAAATTCAAAGCTAACGAAAGTTGGTAGGTGATCAGCTATTTTGGTAACAGTTGTTCCTGATATCAGAAATTTGTTATTAAAACTTATGTTTTTATGGTCGAGACAAGACCCTACTCTGGTAGGTATAGTTATGATGTTGTCAAAATTAGCACAAGCAAGCGTGATAAGGTAATCAATGCTTACCGAGTCCAAGATCACTGTGAGGCAGAGGCACAGTCCAAACACCCCGAAGATGCCACCCTTCAACTTGCACCAGCAACAGTAATGCACCTACCCTTGAACGCCTCTGCAGCACCACTGCGCACACAGACCCCAACACCTACTCCTCTGGTTGACTGTTGTGCACCTACAAAATAATAACCATTTGTAGAATAATTTTCAATTTCCTCATCATACAACAAAGTGTCGGTGAAGCAAATGAAAAGGAAATGGAAAGGTTTGGATACACTGCCAACAAAATGTTCAAGGTTTTTAAAATTTGAGCTCAGACTTTGAACATTAACATTTCATATAGTGAGTGGAAACTCGTTTGCTCTCTCCAAAAACTTGTTTACTGAACATTCCTGACATATTTCTAAAGGCATGAAAAACTGGTACAATATACAACAAGTCATTTAAACAGAAAAGGGTAGTATTTTACTTTACACATGTAAACAATATCAGCACTATCAGTCTTTCGTGAGAAGATCCATTGATGTATTTTCCAACCAAACTTATAATCAATTGTTGTTTTAAAAATGTGAACCCTTTGAACCAGTGCAGCTTGCTTTGGTGTCAACATTTCATTTACATAATTTTTTTTTCATTTGATTTGAAACCCAAATCATCAGCAAAAAAACTTTTGTATTCATAGTACTAGAAAAAAATTATCCCTCTTATTAATCTGTCGAAATTGCACTACTATTTTGTCAGATTGGTTGATTTTGTTCAAATTGTTTGTCAGTGCTTTCGTTGATCTCACAATTAATCTTTTCCGAGAACGTTCATAATGCGCTGAATAGATCTTCATCTTTCTTATAAGGAGTCCCATCAATAATCTCATATTTTTGCTAACCTGATGAGTCAGTTGATCGATTTCTTCCTCAAAGTAGGTAATTTTGACAGCATATACATTTGTCAGTCCATAACTTAAAATTTTGCTCTTCTGTTGACATCAAGTTTAACCCCTTGGAAGCTTCTTGCTGCTCATGCTCTAATTTGCACAATCTATCTTCAAATCTTCAAATCTTATTCAAATCTTGTCTTTTGAAAATGAGATCTAGCTTTTCATGAGTAGTTGATTCGCTTGTTTTTGAACGTGTAGAGCTAGCTGCGGATTTACTTCTAGTCACCATGAAACAAAATCTTACCCAATTTAGGGGCATTTTACCATCTATCACACCAATTTACTGCCCCTGTTTTTCAAGTCCTGGGCTTGGCTTTTCTAGTGGAACAGATGATGCATGTCATTGAGTAATAATCCCAAATACACAAAGTCTATCACCACTCACTTAAAGCTAAATGCAGACAGCTCTCAAAAAGGACAACATGATCTGGCGAAAGCCAAATTCCAAGTACCAGTATTAGTCGATGATTATTTTTCCAAAACTTGCAAACTTTGAATGTTTTATCTGGTCAAAAAATATCTAATCAAGATTTTTTTGTAGTTGCTTTTTGCAACAACAATACTAGATACCATTGCAACAGCAACTTCGATTTGCTTAAACTTGATTTTCAAACTGCAGAGATGTAGGTTATAGATGAAAAAAATTAGGTTCTTTGTATGCTTGTTAGGCAAAATAACACAATAGTTACTGTATTTTTTTATCTTTTTAGAAGCCTGGTAAGTTTTATTTCAATGTTCGAATTGATTATGCTTGTAAAATAAAAAGAAAATGTGGAGCTCAGTTACAAAAAATCAGTAGGAGGAAGGCAGTACAAAAAATTAAAAGTTGACAGTTCAGATATGGATGCTGCAAAAATAGAAAAATTATTTTTTTGAATTTTTTAATATTCAAGTCTTAAGCAGCAAATTGATGTATTGAATAACCCCCTCGGCTGACTCAGTGCTGATCTACAAGCCTACAAAATACCCCTCTTCCAGAAATGCTCGTCAAGTTTACACTGCTTAAAATTGGCGTCCTCTTCGGATCGAAGGTATATTTATTTTTTTACCGTACAGTATTTATTTGGCCAATCAAATCCTGCTATTTATTTTCGTTATCATTTTATGTAATATTATTCTACATGCTCACTACTTGTCCATTATTGTATGAATACCATTTATTGTTCCCTAACTTACCAAAACAAGCACATTTTTTTCTATCCTGTTGATGTAAAGAGTATAAGATGGTTTTTGTGATTGTGATCACATTGGACCACCTGACAAATACCACAAGCGTCTCTCGTTGCCATTTTACATATAAAACTTGCGTAGTAATCAAGCATTGATTTTGTTTGCTATGCGTGTGCAATAACTGCCTCCATATTTAGAGACACGACTAACTCCGACCTTATGCGTGCAGCAAGCAAATTCAAGCCAGATGAAAAATGACGCGTAATAGTAAAGCCCAACAATAAATCTTAGTATCTATTTTTGATGGGGTGTTTTTATAAGGATTCTTTATTCCTGTTGCAATGATTTTCAGTATACGTAAGAATAAATGAATTGCCCAATCAAATTTCATTTTCAACGCAGTCAATGTAACTTCATTTATAAAAGTTTGCTATTATTTATTATAATAGACCATGCCCACAATCTGAAGATGACGTACTCGGCAGTCAATGGAATTTATAGTAAGCTAAGTTTCAGCTGATGCGACGAGCATTTGAGGTTAATGGCTTTTTGGCAAGCTTGTAAATCATGACTGAGTAGGCCTAGAGGGTTCTTCAATACATCAATTTGCTGCTTAAAACTTGAATATTCAGAAACTCAACAAAAAAGTGTTCAGTGCTGGTATGCTTTAATGAGAGGTTCTATTGTTTACAGCTGTTTCACATAGCTGAGAGCTATTACTAAGGTTATGATCCTTAATAATGATATATGAAATAATCACTTACAAGTTATAAAAATGTAATGTGAATCTTTATCTGGAAAGTGAACAATGAAGTGACCTTAACAAATCACTGACTTCAAATACTATCTAACGACTATGACTCCTCGTTTATAATATGTAAATATTTAAAAAATAACCATTTGTTTGTAACGGGCAGTGTAAACGGTGGTTACCAACGAAAGAGCCAAAAATTGAACAAAAAGAAACGTTTGTCTCTATTGCAAAAGTAAAACCTGATCATTGATAATTGTAGTTGTTTCCATATAAAACATTTTCATAAAATCAGTTTTTGATATGTCAAAGACTGCAGCAGCTGAAAATGTCATCAACTGTTAATGATAGGATAGACTGTAAAGGGAAAGTAGAGGAATGCTCAGCTAGTTTTGATCAAGCTAGTTGGAGTCTGGCGTATAAGGAGTTTATTGGAAAACCGATTTAGTAGACTACCAAAAAAAAGTTTTTGGCAGTATTGAATGATGCTATTACAAATTAACATTTAGGCACAAAATGAACCGATTAGTGCTAATCTGGGCATCTCCTCTGTCCTCGCTGCTACTTTTTTTCCACTTCATATTTGGCTGCCTCATTTTCATAAACTTTGTCAAAATTTGCCGTCAATTATTTCATGCTTACAGAAACAAAAATATGTATTTTGACCAAGGTTACCTGCTATACAACTAATAGATTTGTCTATTGTACAGCTGTTTGCTCCAATTAATCCCAGTTTTTTATGATTAAACCCCATAACACCTAAGTGTACCTTGCAAAACCTGCATCAAGTTAGCAATATTTCCGATAGTCAAAGTACTTATCAAGATTTAAATTTTTTTACATGGGTCTTACTTGATCATTGTTTGAATTTGATCATGCTAACTTTATTATTCGTAGAAAAATTAACAAAAAAAAACAATGAAAAGAAAATTGTGTTAATATGTTTTCGTATGAAAAAAGTTCCAGAGTTTTTTAATTTCACTGCGTTGACTTTTATCAGCTACAACTGATGGAGAGCTTTTTAATTCTGCCATTCTGAGCATCTTTTTTGCATTTACTAAAAGGAAACTGCAGGAAAAGTGCCGGCAGGAGAGCATGAGAAGAAAGACGATTTTTCAGGTGATAAAATATCTCGTAACGAAAATGAGTCTTTGCAAGAGGGCACCCCTACACTACAACCAAGAACGACAGCCGCACTGAAGGTTGCTATAATCTATTTGATCAGTTGTACAAGAATGTTAAAACTAAGATTGTTTTGACTGCATGGAAATATCAAAAAATAGAGTTTCAGTTTTTCTTTCTAACCTTTGTTTGTAAATTTGAAAAATAATTAAGGATTTTTTTAAACTTTCAATTAAGCTTGGTTGACTTTTATTGTTGAAAGAAGTCTCAGCAATTCTGAAATGCTGTAAGTAAAACGTTATGAACAAAATTACATCAAATTCAGATACACAACTGCATCACACGCTTGTATCTTTTTATCTTTGGTCATCACTCAAGACAATCCAAGTAAACGATCAGTTTGTTTAGCAACACAACACTTCACAATTTTGTCCCTTAAACATAGCTTGCACACCTGTGTTAGGAATAAAGATTATCCGACCACTCAATTGCATTAACTTCTGTGCCCAAAAAGTTTTTTTTCTCTATACACCAAGCCAAATATCTACGTCTCTTCTCGTTTTGAGTCCAAGTGACTTTACACTCGAGCAAATGCATTATCTCAAGGGCTTTTAACCAAAAATACTCGCCCTTTGAATTTATTTCCTTATTTACAATTCAACCACTTGTTTTAGGGAGTTGAAAAAACATTTATCTAGTTTACAAAGAGGTCTTCCATAATTGGATGTGAATAGTATTACACCTCACTTCTCTAAGAGCTTTTTTTTTTACTAAATTACACACTTAGTGGGCTATATTTTGGTAGAAATAACCATAATAAAAAGTAATTTTGTATAAAAAATTGATTAAAGGAAAATCATTGTTATCACCGCCATTGTCTAAACAATTGATTTTTAGGTTACTAACTGACACTCTCACCATCAGCAGACTCCAAAAAACTTGTATAACCATAAGATATATCATCTGTAGTAGTTCTCTGACCAGAAAACATTTTCACTCATTCTCAAAACACTATCAGTGGTAATATATGAGCAGCTCTCCCTACCAAGTGTTTTTTTGTGGGGTAACTCCCGGGGTTTATGCAATGTGTTACGGCGTTGATTGGAGCAGCGGGTTAATACTTTGTGGCATTTATTTTTTGATTTTTGTTTCACGTAATTTTATCTCTTATGGCATCTTGAGTGTAAATAAGTTTTTTTAGCTTTTATACATTCATGCGTATATGTATAACTATGCACATATTTATGGCTATATTCACGTCTACATTGAATAAAAATGAAATGTTGTATGAGTATATACATTTATTATATAATAAGTATATTGAATGCTAATACTAGGAAATAACATGGAAAACTGCCAACATGATCTCAAAATGAAAAAATAGATGAAGCAAGGTATTCATCTATTTGTATATATCTACAAGAAAAACGGGGTATATTTGGTAAAATATTCTTTTATTTCATTCAACTTTGATTAAATTTTGAGTGAAGGTTTTATCCCACACTCTCCTTTGAACTTTTTTAAAGAATGATCATTAATAATTATAGTTTTTGACATTCTTAAAATGGTTTCAAAAGCTGAGTTTTATTACATAACTTTTTTAACTTTTTGAAAATAATCATTTATATACAGTTTTCATTATTTTTTTTAAAAAAACCCCATCAAAATCCTCAAATTATTCCTCTTTTTTTAAGGGCAATCTCCCTATATAACGCAACTACTTGGAAAACTTTTTACATGATCTCAAATGAAAAAATGGATGAAGTTAGTCATTCATCTATTTGTATATATATCTACGTATATTGGGATATAATTGGTAAAATGTTCTTTCATTCCATTCAATTTTCATTAATTTTTGAGTGAGGGATTTATCCCACACCTTCCTTTGAATTTTTTTGGAATAGTCAGTAATACTTATAGTTTTTGACATTCTTAAAACTTTTTTAAAATTGCTTTTGGTCATCCATGAAATAAATCTTCAGGATTGCCTATATCTCAATGAGTCATGTCTGGTCTATATTTTAAAGGGAAAATCTTCCCACATAATGTGGCTAGACTCAGTAAATGCTAAGTAATACAAAGTACTATAGCTTGTAAGGACAATCGATGATGTACTGATGATATATCTAAGGGAGGAATTTCTTTATTCTGTGTACTTTTGATTCCATAATAAACTAAAACAAAAAGTTATGTATTATTATAGGATGATTAAACAGTAATGTAAAATAATTATAAACCTTTTATTTTTTAACTCCTATGTAAAAAAATACACTGATTACACTCGAAAAAGTTCTTTTTTTCATTTGGAAAATATATATATATATATAATTCAAAATGTTTTACAAAAAATGTTCATGAGTTGATTATTCACGTTTAACATAAATCGTTTCACGATAACGAAAAAAAATGAATATCTCACACAATTTGGAATAAAATTATTCACCTAAAACATGAGTTGTTATTGACTGTAAGTTGATTATTCATGTACATGTAGGAAAAAGTGTTGTTTATTGCATGAAAAAAACCAGTTTTTTTTTCATGTACTCACACAATTTTGAATAAAACTATTCATCTAAAACACTAACTGTTATTGACTGTAAAAACTTATTTGTTCATATGTTTTATTCATTTTACATGAGAAAAATTGTTGTTATTTGCGTGAGAAATTAAGGATTTTCTGTTGTAAGAAATTTTCACGCGAAGAAAAACCAATGCTTTTGCGGGAATAAACTAATTATTTTCACGCGGATAAAACATGAAAAATAAACCAAATTTTCCTGCGAATGATGATGAATAAAGGTATCTTTTTCACGCGAAGAAAAATAAGTCTTCGCGTGAAATGAACAATCTTGTCACGCGAAGAAAACCAATGCTTTCGCGGGAATAAAAACATGAAAAATAAACCAAAGTTTCCCGCTAATAACACTGAATAACACATCAGTTTTAATATTTTTTCATTGAACTCAACCCGTGTCAATCGTTGCAAGTTTAGCTATTTAAGAGGGGAGGGTTTCACACAGAAAGAATCCAGTTCAACAACGGTGAGCGAAAAGGAACATCTACTAGACCATCCATTGCATCTACTAGGAACTCTCTCTTCATAAAGGTAAGAGTAAAAAAATAATTCTTTCTGCAAGCTAACACAACTAGCTGAAGGCTTTATGTCCTATATATCTTTAAATTGATTAAAAAGAATTAAACAAAATTTATTTTTCAGAATGAATAGTCAGGATGAAAGAAGTCAATTGATGTATGTAGAAGCAGAATCTCAGCTTGGCGAAAAGGTAAGAATTAATAAAAATACTATTTAACACTAGTTGAAAAATGAAAAGACTTTTAATTATTTTACTTCTTTAATTATCACTTGTATTTTAGAACAATAAGACAACAAACCCAATCTACTTAAAGGACTTCCTTCCGGAAATTTATCATAAATATTTGAGAAATAGTGATGTTGTTGAAGAAAAAGCTGTAGAGCGTTTGACGTTCCAAGTTATAATATTCTGTATAACTCAACACATGCTTAACATGGGTATGTGATACAGGGAACACGACGTATCTACAGAACTTTTCGATGACATTATAAAAGGCGGTTTTAAAACCATTTTGACAATAGTAGAAGTTGTAAATATTAATGATTTTTAAAAAAAAATTGAAAGAAGTGTTTGGGATCAAGAAATTTTCGAAAAATTTAATAAAATGAAGTGGAACAAAAAACTTTTTATGAATTCAGAAGACATATTTATCATTACACACAAATAGATGAAAGACCGTCTTCTTCTGTTGGTATTTTAGAACTAATGTTAGAAGCGTTTCACACATATTTATAACATTTTTTTAATTGTTTTTATAATTTTTCATAATATACTGTTCAACCTATTATATTTTATTTCATTGCATACACTAGTACTATATAATTTATTTTCATGTTTTATTCGCATGAAAATAATTATTTTATTCCCTCGAAAGCATTGGTTTTCTTCGTGTGAAAACTATGATTTTGTTCAGGTGAAAAAAAATTGTTGAATTCACGCGGAAAATTTTGACTACTAGGAGGTAAATCAACTCGTTATACTATTGAGTATATATTAGTAGTAATATATGAGCAGATCTCCCTACCAAGTGTTTTTTTGTGGGGTCATAATCTGGGGTGATGCAATGGGTTACGGCGTTGAATGAATTCGCCGAGTTTATATTGTATTTTATTTGAGGGGTACTTGAGCGGCATTTGAGTGGCATTTAAGTGGCATTTGAGTTTTGATTATTTTTTTACTTAATTTGAACTTATATGGCATCTAAGTTTTGAATGTATGGCATTTAGGTTATGATAATTTTTTACATAACTCGAACTCATATTAGTATTTTGAGAGAGAGGAGAGAAGAGTTATATCTAGCTTGAATAAATACATTTATTACATAATAAGCAGGAAAATATCCTTGTATAATATAGCTAGGGTCAGTAAAGACTAAGTAATACAAAGCACCAGGTCTTGTAATGATAATCAATGCAAAGTCTTTTTCTTTATATTGCATCTTAAAAAATCCTCAAATTAGCTTCTATATGGTTAAAATTTACAGTATTTGGGAAATAATTGTAATAGAAAACATTATATCTATTAAAATTTACTGTAGATTTTATGTAGTACAAAGTACTATAACCTTCATTTATTCACTTGAGACTACATGACATCAGCATTTTGAGATCAAGTCTATATATATATATATACGATGAATGATTTTTTGTATTATATATATATATAGTTATAGTAACTATTTTAAAAAGAAGACTATTATGAAGGTTTTTATTTAAGCCAAAGTAGGTTCGGTAGATACTCCATCAGAACACACTCGTCTTTTAGCATAAAAATATGTGAGTCCTCGCTTTATTTGCTTGTATGTCAACATTTTTTTATCCTTTACTACAAATCCTCGATTTTTACCCATAAACGACTTTTTTGTGTTCAATACATTTAGATAACTGTCTTTGTTCAATTGATTAATTCGTTTGTTCAAACCTTTTGAGCTAAACTTGTTTCCTTTTTCTCCCCAGCAATAATAGGATTTAGAGTTAAGAGCAACAATTCCATCTCCGGTAAATTCCTCTTTAAACAATCCAGGTGTTCTTTTTCCATGTTTTAGTACTTTTTCACAACATTCTTGCATGCTCCATTCTAAACCCATTGTTTTGATTCTTAAAAATTCATCTCTATGTTTGTCACAGTATGGTCGTGGAAACCAATCACCATATTCATTGTAAAACTCTTTTTTCATACTTGGTTTTACCAGTGTTTCTAATGTTCCGCTCAATGCCATGTATGCGCTATCTGTATCCATTTCAACATATTGAAAATCACTTCTGTCAATATATCTATAAATAAAAAGATTGCTTCAATTATTTGGAAGTTTTACTTACTTATACATGATAATAGTAGGGAATTAGGTTTTACTTACTTATCCATAAAGTCGTAGTAAAACTGTAGCATTCTCAGTTTAGCATACTGTAGCACGGAAAAACCCAAGTGTACTGGAACATTCATAGTTAGCTGAAATGATGGTGATACTGATTAGCAAAGTAAACTTGTGGAATATAAATTTTGAATTGCAAAATAATTGTTTTAAAACTTACTAGCTGTTTACAGGTTACGATTTCATAAAAATCATCTGCTATCTCTTCCATGGAGATAAATTTGTTTCCTCTGATACGAAATGAAGCTTTTCTGGCACCTTCGATGAACTTGATGGTGGTATGTTTTTCTTTATCAGTGATTGTTTTTCCATAAGCAGCATTTCCTACCAACTTGCTAGTAGTAGCGAGTAATTCTTGACTAGGGTCTGCATCTCCCATTCTCCTAGCATCTGAAACCGATGTTCCAAAAGCTTCAAAAGCTTTTCTAGGAATATATTCTATTAGTTCATAAACTTTGGTGACTTTCAATCCTTGTTTCAAGTACCATTTCAACAAAGGACTCATTAGCAATATCTTATCTCCGTACATACTTCCAACTAATGAGCGTTGAGGAGTCTTTAAAAACCCTTCGGCTTCAGCAAAGACTTTCATTTCATCGCTCAAGTGTTCTCTGGTTAACATCGTATTTTTAAAAATCGGAGGCATTTCGGAGAACTTTTCTTCCTCTTCCTCAGGAACTTCGATGTCGCATTCAACAAATCCGAAGAATTCTTCTGATTGAACTCTCTCCAACACTTCTTCTTGATTTAGTTTTTTTTCAAGTATTTTAGGGTAGAAAGAATTGTAAAACGTGTTGACAAATTTTTGTAAATTTGTATGAGTTTTTACACGCTTCATCCAGTCACACTCCCAAATCGAGATTACAGTGTAACCTAATGCTCGAAGATATTCTTCATTTTCCATCGTAGTTTTAAACAGATTTGCTTTTGATTTTCTTCCACTAGCTTGAAGCTCTTGCTCTTTAGCGTTGTTATAAGAGCAGTCGTGTCCATGCCAAAAACATCCGTGGAATTGAAAGACATGACGATTTTCAACACAGAATCCATCAACTGGTAATCCTCGCTGTCCGAGAGTAACTTCTCCTCCATTGAGCTGATGTCTGATATTGATTTTTTTTTAGAACATTTGGAACTGTAACCAGCTATGAGCTATCTTGCTAAATTTTACTGGTTCAGCGACAAAGGAGTTTTCGATTTTTCTTCTTCGAGGATAGCCAGTAGGCATTGATTGCATCATACACCATAAATAGAGCGCATTTGCATCAACTCCATAGATTCTATCACAAACCTTTGCTTCTTTTCCCAACCAATGTTCTCTAATTTTAGTTATACCTTTTTCGTGATATCTATGCATCACTAGACTTGGCCCACCAACTATGTTTTTCTTTATTAGAGGATAAAGTTCTGCATTGCAGTTGTCAAGCAGACAAATTGGGAGAGTCTGACGAAAGGAGTCACCAAGTTCATCAAAATTCAAGTATGTAGAGAGGTATGGAGGTGGTGGTTGAGGAGCTTTGTTAAACATCCATCGAATCGCTAATCCTGGTAAAGATATACCATCTTTTAACATATCAATCCCATGCTCTCTGTAGATCGATCTTTGTCTTTCCAACGCTTGAACAAATGGTTTTACATCCAAGTTGTTGTACCATTTTAAAAAATCCCCCATTGTCTTCATGTCGTTATTTTTCCATGCTTCTTGACAAATTATGTACTCTTCTTCACTGATATTCTTTTGATTTAAAGAACTGTAAAAAGCTTCTCTTGGTGGTAGATGTTCTTGATTAAGTTGTTCCAAGTCTTTCATCCATTCATAAGGAAAAAATCCTTTTCCGGCTTCACATTTGTATGCTTTGAGATACATTTCATAGCTATATCCAGGAGCGATGAAGCTTGTAAAATCTAAAAACAAAAAAGATCCTATTCCGATAACAGGCATCTTGGTTCCTTTTTTTATAACAAAATCAAAATCTGTGTCGGAGACATCTTTCAATTTTTGAAGCAGTTTTCCTTTCATCACATTGACATCATAAGTCTGTGAATTGAAACCTAGAATAGGGAGTTTTTTCATATAGCTGTACAAATCATCCAGACCTTTTTCAGCTCCTGTTCTACGTCTGAAACGATTTTTTTCAAAATCACTACGAAACTTTTCTTCAGCTTCTTCCAGTCGTTGTAATTCACCTTCTATCTGTTTTATGATTCGCGAAAATTGTTTTTCCAATCGGCTATATGATTCTTCACTAATATCATCCAAGTATTCAATGAACCTTCCAACGCATTCATCATCATCCCCTTTATTGACAATACAACACGGATTGTTGAAGCCTGGTACGTTTGAACAAATTGAAATACTTAAAAGTTTATGCTCATTCGTGTAAATGGTTGTGTCTGTATCTCGATCTTTTTCGCAATTAGGTAACAAACACTCTATGTCGAATGTTGCAAAAAATGGAAAGTATCTCAAGGAATCATCTGACCCGATATCTATCCCGAATTGAACCTTCAGTTTGTCGAATATTGTAGCAGTAGGACTGTATTGCCCTCCAGAAAACTGCATAGTTGTTGCCTCTGAGATTGAACATTTGTGTCTTTTCAGATTCCCCAATCTGTCATAACAAGTAGAACAGGTTGGACATCTGTAGGCTTTGACATATCCTTCCAAGTTTGTAATAAGACTGAAGTGATTGATATAAAGATCCAAATATAGATTCTCCTTATAACTGGAGTTTGAATTCCAAATAACTGTTGAAGTCATATCATCATTTAAAGAAAGCACTGTTATCTTCAGTTGAAATGCTCGCTCCAAAAGCAATAAATCAGCTTCTGTCACTCCTTTCCCATCTTACCTTTTACCACTATCACCATAGATGAAACTATGATATTGTTGTTGGTACTCCTTCACCTCCTTAATTATCGGATCTTTTGCAATTCCACCGTTTTTTTGTAGTTCTTTGTGTAATGCTAGACATCTAAAAAAACAAAGATTGTCGGTAATTCGTTTTCCTTTTGTGTTTTTTAACATGGTTCGTATGTGTCTGTTGTTAATGAGGTGAGAGGGTAAATGCTCTGGTGGTGATCCAACTTTTCCCATTCCGAGTAGTTTGTAGAAATAAAACGAAATGTTTGTGATTAACATCAATCTCCAAGTCGTATTTGGTCTCCGTCTCAAGCTATTTGTACAGTGATCAGTCTCCATAACATCAACAAAGAAGTCGTCAAGATCTCCTTCAGTTTCAATCAGTTTAGCTTTTGGATATACAGTAGCATTGTTTGATGATGAGTGAAAGTATCGGAGTTCACCATCATTTTTATTTTCTAGTATACAACTTACTCTACAGTTGACTTTTGCTCTCGAGCTCAATTGTCTCCAAACTTTTTTTAGCAATTCTAACACTCTTGAATCATGATAGTCATTTTGGTAGGTATCAGCTTGGTCTCTTGGAATCCCATCCCAAAGTCTTACATTTAAAAGTTCTATGACTTTTCCAGCTCTATGTTTCGTTTTCATAGCTCCCCAATATCTAGCTATCAAATCATCCCATTCTTCATCTTGAAAAGTTGGAGCTGTGCTATCATCAACAATACCTAGGGTTGATGCTCGGGTGGGTCTTTCAAAAATTTAAATCTTCCATTTCTTCTTCTTCTTGTTCTTCCTCTTGTGCTTCTTCCTCTTCTTCTTCTTCTTCTTCTTCTTCATTTTCTATCATTGGATCATTCTCATTTTCTTCAACTATCTCCTCCACAACCGGCTCTATATCTTGAGCTATTATGCTAGTCTTTGGTGGTGAAGGCTCAGCACCAAATCCTATTTGATTGATTGTTTCATCGGGTAAACGAAAACAAATGAGATTTTCTTCTAACCATTTCCAATTAGGGGAAATTTCAGGGTTTTTTTCTTCTACATTCTCCTCCCGATAATTTAAACTTTGTCTACAATAGAAATGTTAACACATAATAGTTCTTCTATAAAACATTCACATACATTTTGTATGAAATGTAACAGAAGAAAAAATGACTTAAACACCATTATCAATTAATTTTTAAAATGGAATTAGGAAAAAAGGCTCAAACATTATTATTAGTTAGGTTTTTTAAAAACTTACTGTGTACTATGACATGAATTCCCAACTCCCTCTTTTACATTAATTCTCTGATATTCTGAGTCCTGTCTACAATAAAGAGATGACGTATTATTTTTGCTGATTCATGAGATGACTATAAAAAAACAGCAAAAAAATTACTCTACTAATGTTATTAATTTATGATTTTTAAAAACTTACTGCTTATCAAAGGCTATTGTATTTTCAGTAGTTGCTGAAACTTGAAAAGTCGAAGGTTTGTCTTGAAAAGCATTTTCAAGTTCCATCTCCATTTCATTTTCATATTCAGCATTGCATTCATCATTCATGTATTCATTATCAGCGTTTGAAAAACTGATATCATTTTGATTTTTCATGAGCCATTCCCATTCCTTATGTATGTCTACATCAGTATCATCCTCTTCTGTTTCCATAGCGCTATAATAACAATAAAATCATTACTTTTTAATAGAAGTGACAATAGCACATAAAAAGGTAAGTTAAATGTCTCAGCTAATAAATTTTACCTTGTGAATAAAACTCCTAGTAGTCAGTTGGTATATTATATAGTAGATGTTGAGGCTTCAGTTACTGTTGTTAGAACGAGTGATTTATTGTGTGAAAGCATTACTTTTTAAGTAGACAAAAAATTAAGTGAGATAATTAAGTCAGATAATTAAGTCTTAAGTTCAATGAAAGTTTTCAAATTCAAACAGAAAAACTTTTAATAGTCAGTGGATGTAGTAGTAGATGTTGCTCCTCCGATCACTGTTGTAGAACTGGATGCTTTCTGTGTGAAAACAGTGGCTCTTAAATAGGTAAAGTTGCACTGGTTGAACTCTATGAATACCAACCTTCTTTATATTATAACTATGAATCAGAATTTTGTCCACGCGAAAACCAATGTTTTCGCGGGAATAAATAATTTATTTTCACGCGAATAGAAACTGTTGCTTTTGCGGGAATACAAATTTTATTTTCACACGGATACAAACCAATGCTTTCGCGGGAATAAATACTTTATTTTCACGCGAAGGGAAACTGTTGCTTTCGCGGGAATAAATAATTTCTTTTCACGCGAATAGAAACTGTTGCTTTCGCGGGAATACAAATTTTATTTTCACGCGGATACAAACCAATGCTTTCGCGAGAATAAATACTTTATTTTCACGCGAAAAGAAACTTGCTTTCGCGGGAATAAATATTTTATTTTCACGCGAAAGCATTGGTTTGTATTCGCGTGAAAATAAAATTATTATTCCCGCGAAAGCAACAGTTTCTATTCGCGTGAAAATAAATTATTTATTCCCACGAAAGCAACGGTTTCCCTTCGCGTGAAAATAAAGTATTTATTCCCACAAAAGCATTGGTTTGTATCCGCGTGAAAATAAAGTTTGTATTCCCGCAAAAGCAACAGTTTCTATTCGCGTGAAAATAAATCATTTATTCCCGCGAAAGCAACGGTTTCTATTCGCGTGAAAATAAAGTATTTATTCCCGCGAAAGCATTGGATTGTATCCGCGTGAAAATAAAATTTGTATTCCCGCAAAAGCAACAGTTTCTATTCGCATGAAAATAAATTATTTATTCCCGCGAAAGCAACTGTTTCTATTTGCATGAAAATAAATTATTTATTCCCGCGAAAACATTGGTTTGTATCCGCGTGAAAATACAATTTGTATTCCCGCGAAAGCAACAGTTTCTATTCGCGTGAAAATAAAGTATTTATTCCCGCGAAAGCAAGGGTTTCTATTCGCGTGAAAATAAAATGTTTATTCCCGCGAAAGCATTGCGTTGTATTCGTGGGAAAATAAAATGTTTATTCCCGCGAAAGCAACTGTCTCCATTCGCGTGAAAATAAATTAGTTATTCCCGCGAAAGCATTGGATTGTATTCGCGTGAAAATAAAATCTGTATTCCCGCGAAAGCATCAGTTTCTATTCGCGTGAAAATAAATTATTTATTCCCGCGAAAGCATTGGATTGTATCCGCGTGAAAATAAAATTTGTATTCCCGCGAAAGCAACAGTTTCTATTCGCGTGAAAATAAATTATTTATTCCCGCGAAAACATTGGTTTTCGCGTGGACAAAATTCTGATTCATAGTTATATTATAAAGAAGGTTGGTATTCATAGAGTTCAACCAGTGCAACTTTAGCTATTTAAGAGCCACTGTTTTCACACAGAAAGCATCCAGTTCTACAACAGTGAGCGGAGAAGCAACATCTACTACAGCTTCCATTGCAACTACTAGGAGCTATCTCTTTATAAAAGGTAAAATTTAAAAAATTTATTATTCCCTACCTAGCAAAGATCAAAATTAGTTTAGCTATAATGTAAAGTATGAAATAAATAATCTTTTAGTTCCACATGAAAAGCTGAATTATATATTATTTCTTTCTTTTTTAGAACACTATGGAGGATTTTTCTGCTTCTTACACGGATTTAAAGCCAGTCGAAAACAAACAAAAAACATTCAAAACACCCTCCAAAAGAAAAAACTCTAACTCTGTCACGAAAGAAGCAACAATAAAGAGACGAGCTCTTCCAAAACTGGTTTTACCCACAACATCAAACAATATGGAACAAAAAGAATTGCTCACTGATGCTGACAGAGCTCTCAAGATGGCCAAATCTCTCAAAAAATGGAAGGCATGTGATTTGAAAAAGATTGGAGGGTTTCTTACACTAGCATCACTTCCTGTTCCATCAGTTTTGCAAATCGTTTCTATTGAACAGAGTACTGGTGCATACGGAAATTACTACATTCTCACTGATCTTGATAATTCAACTGGAGCTAATTTTCAGAAAGTTGTTTGCCCAAGTAGAGTAGTTGAAAGCTTCAATGTTGATAACTACCCATTACCTTTCAACATTTTGTACTTGGGTGAGATGGAAAACTCAAAAAAACCAGAGACTACTTACTACAATGTCAAACGTATCAGCACAAAACGCTTAACCACGATGGAAGCTACTGCTGAAGCTGAAAAACTGAGAAAAATGAGTGAAGAAGAACTCAAACTCGCTTACGACATCGAGTATCTCAGCAATTTCAAAGATTGTTCCATTTTTTGCTTACATCGAAGTTGTAGAAAGATTCATTCCTTTCCGATTCAATGGAGAAGAATCCATTGTAAATTGCATTCGCTATGTCGCTGAAAAGAATGGAAAAAGAGAGACGAGAACGCTTTTACTACCGATCAGATACAGCGAGGAAGCTAAAAGATGTGCACCTGGTGTGATGATTTACAAAGGAAAAAAACAGAGTAAGAATGGAAATCCTATTCCATACCACAATGTTGTCTTCATTTCTTCAACCAACGCTAGTGATTGGGAGCAATATTGCACACAAGCAAATTCCAATGAGGTGCTAACAAAAACGAATAATGAGGATGAAGTTCTTAAGGAATTCCTAGAAAACGAATTACAAGATTTTGATGAACAGCTTGGTGTTGATGGTATGTAAACTCAATATCAAATGCTGACAACAGGTAGTCTCAAGCGGATAATGAATGTATGAAAAAAGCCTGTGTATTGATTGACACTACAAGTTGTACTGTTTTGTATTACTTACTATTTACCTGATTGACATTACAAGTTGTACTGTTTTGTATTACTTACTATTTAGTGACTCTAACTATATTATATGGAGAGATTTTCCCTACTTATTATACAATAAAATGTATATAATCATATATTGATTCATAGAAAATTCTAAAGGTTCCCAAGTGATTGACTCACCAAAAGTTCCGGTTTGCAAAACATTTGAAGATCTTCCTATCCCAAGCATTATACGAGTGACTGGTGTGATACATCCATCAAGTAAGGAGAAGTGTAGATATTCTCAAGTTTGCTACCATGATCCTTCAGATATAAATGAACTCGAACCCAAAATACTTTTTTGTCCATTTGAAATAGCTAAAAACTTCAGCTGTGATAATTACCCCCTTCCGTTTAACGTTGTATATTTGGGTAGAAAGGGAAAACCGAAAAATAAAAGTGTTCTTTGGTATGATGTCAGACGTGTTACCACACCTCATTTGAGGATTTTTTAAGATGCGATGTAAAGGAAAAGACTTTGCATTGATTATCATTACAAGACCTGGTGCTTTGTATTACTTAGTCTTTACTGACTCTAACTATATTATATGGGAAAATTTACCCCTGCTTATTATGTAATAAATGTATATAATTATGTAAAAAATTATCAAAACTTGAATGCCATACATTCAAAATCTATATACCATATAAGTTCAAATTAAGTAAAAAAATAATCAAAACTCAAATGCCACTCAAATGCCGCTCAAGTACCCCTCAAATAAAATACAATATAAACTCGGCGAATTCATTCAACGCCGTAACCCATTGCATCACCCCAGATTATGACCCCACAAAAAAACACTTGGTAGGGAGATCTGCTCATATATTACTACTTATATTTAACTTTTTTACTGCTTGAGATGCTAAAAGCAGTATGATATTGAGTAAATACATATATATATAGAAATGTCACCTTTGTTGTCACCACTTGCGGACACTCTAATAAATACACTCTCAGCCAGTCTTAGCTCTATGACATTAGCCACTTTTGACGCTCGTGCACTCTTAACACCATATTAATAATAAACAACGATCTTTGTGCACTAAGAATTCTCGGTCTGAACTCAATATTTCCTGTTTCATCTTCATTTTTTACAGTTGTGAGTCGACCTGATGATTGTACCTAGAACTATTTTTCTTTTTCCCGCTTTTTTCTAGCACATGAAACAATTTGTAGTCAGCTAATAGTTTTAACATCTTTTACTATTTTACCTTTTAGTACCTAGCTCCTCGATTTTTTTTTCTTATTGAGCGCTGTTTGACTTGCTTCAGTCTTGACTGGTTTTTTTTTCATCTCTCGGACAACTAATATTAATAATTAATTATTTATTATTTATTTATTTGATTGTTTCTATTTATTGTATAACCCATGTGCACTCATTGTGCTCTACCAGTCATACTTTTACTTATATATATATATATAGCTTCAAATTATTTTTTTAAAAAATATTTTTCTCAATGTGTTTTAGTTACGTAAATAATTTTTTTCACACAATTTTTTTCACACAAAAGAAAACATCAGTTTTTTTTTACAGGAGCGCAAATAATATTCTTCTAGTTTTTTAGAATACTATGGACGATCTTTCTGAAGAGCTCTTTTGCACAGATCCATATCAATCAGGAAGCAAATTGAGAAACAGCAAATCAACTCTTAAGAGAAAAAAGACCGCTCCAAAAAAGTGAGTAGTAAAGAAACGAAAACAAATAGTGAGGAAACAAACTACTCTCAATGATAATAAAACAATGGAGAATGCGGAAAGAGCTCGTTTAATCGTTGAATATATCAACGAAAGGAGAGCGAGGGAATTGGAAAAGTTTAGAGGTTCTCAAGCGATTAACGCAAGTAGTAATACATGAGCAGATCTCCCTACCAAATGTTTTTTTGTGGATTAGATCTTGGAGTTTAGGCAATGGGTTACGACGTTGGATGAATTCGCCGAGTTTATATTGTATTTCATTTGAGGGGTACTTGAGTGGCATTTGAGTGGCATTTAAGTGGCATTTGAGTTTTGATTATTTTTTTTACTTAATTTGAACTCATATGGCAGCTAGATTTTGAATGTCTGGCATTTAAGTTTTGATAATTGTTTTACATAACTCGAACTCATATGATATTTGGAGAGAGAGGAGAGAAGAACAAGGAGATATAACTACATTAAACCAATATATGATTATATACATTTATTACATAATAAGTAGGAAAATATCCTTGTATAATATACCTAGAGTTAGTAAATACTAAGTAATACAAAGCACTACAACTTGTAATGATAATCAATACATAATCTTTTTTACAATGTCATCATTGATGTACTTATGGGTAAATTTATATCTACATAGAGAGAGAAGAGAGGAGATATATCTAAATTGAATAAATACATTGATTAAAAATTAATCATTATATGATTATATACATTTATTACATAATAAGTAAGGAAAATCTCCCCACATAATAAAGTTAGAGTCAGTAAATACTACGTAATACAAAGCACTACAACTTGTAATAAATACAAAGTAATAACAGTTAATGCATAGTTTGTTCCTTTACAATGATGTCTTTGATGTAGTGATGTTATATCTTAGGAAGGAAGACTTCTGTTCTATGTGCTTTTTAGTACAGAGCACTACAACTTGTAATGACAATCAATATATAGTATTTTTCTTTACAATGTAGTCATACAGAGCACTACAACTTGTAATGACAATCAATGCATAGTCTTTGGAGAGAGGGGAGAGGAGAGATGAGAGAAAAGAGAGAGGAGAGAGAGGAGAGAGATTTTTTAGTTTTTTATACATTTATGTATATATGGATAATTATGTACATATCTATGGATATATTTACATTTACATTGAATAATATACATTTATTACATAATAAGTATATTAAATGCTATAAAATATGTTGGAAAATCACCAAATTAGACCTCTAGATGGTTAAAATCTACAGTATTTGGGAAATAACTGCAAGAGAGGAGAGAGGAGTATTTGGTAGAGGAGAGAGTATGTTGAGAGAGAGAGAGGAGAGATAAAAAGAGGAGAGAGGAGAGAGGAGATATATCTACATTGAATAAATACAGTGATTAAAAATGAAACAATATGTGAATATATACATTTATTGTGTAATAAGTAGGGAAAATCTCATACAATATAGCTAGAGTCAGTAAATATTAAATAATACAAACTTAGGAAGGAAGACTTCTGTTCTATGTACTTTTGATTCCATAATGAACTAAAATAAAAAGTTATGTATTAGTATAGAATGGTTAAACAGAAATTTAAAACAACTACAGACTCTTACTAAATAGTACTTTTTTATTAATTATTACCTTATCATCAAAAATTGACTGTTAATCGGATGTTTCTGTAGCTTGTCGTGTCTTACGTTGTTGAGTCCTTACCCTTCTAGCTTGTCTTTGAGCGGACTGTCGCTGCATGTTTCTTCTTTTTAGAGCAAGTTCTTTACGAGCACACTCGATAGAAATTGGTGTGTTTACCTGTTCTAGTTGATATTGTCGTTGTTGTAATACATAATGTAATCTCTGAATGTCTGATGTAACATCATTCCCTAAGAGCTTTAATGTTAGAAAAGATTCAGTTCGAAAACTATTTAGCTGCTCTATCAAGTCTTTCTGTATGAATTTACAATTGTTTGAGATAATTCGCACTCTCTCTTCAACTTTTTTATTGCATATGTTTTGTAGAAGTATCAAGTCCTCTTGAGTCAAAGATTTAGGCTGAGTTTCTGATTCTGTGTTGTTAACTATTTCCATTTTTTGTCATTGAATCTGAAAAAAAACAAAAAAACAGATGATTAATTTTGTTCAGTTGTTTTAGTATAATAAATAATATATGAGTAAAAACCGTAATTTATTAAGTTTTTACCTTGATGCTCTTCTAATAGCTGTAGTAGATGTTGCTCCTCTGTTAGTCGCTGTAGAACTGGATGCTTTCTGTGTGAAAACTATGGCTCTTATATAGCTAAAGTTGTACTGATTAAACCCTATGAACACCATCTCGTGTCAATCTCTATGAATCAACACTTGTTCACGCGAAGGAAAGTCAATGCTTTCGCGGGAATAAATGAATTATTTTCACGCGAATACAAACCAATGCTTTCGCGGGAATAAATAAGCTATTTTCACGCGAATGGAAACCGTTGCTTTCGCGGGAATAAATAATTTATTTTCACGCGAATAGAAACCACTTCTTTCGCGGGAATAAATAATTTATTTTCACGCGAATAGAAACCAATGCTTTCGCGGGAATAAATGATTTTATTTCCCGCGGATGAAAGTCAATGTTGTCGCGGGAATAAATACTTTATTTTCACGCGAATAGAAACCAATGCTTTCGCGGGAATAAATAATTTATTTTCACGCGAATAGAAACCAATGCTTTCGCGGGAATAAATGATTTTATTTCCCGCGGATGAAAGTCAATGTTGTCGCGGGAATAAATACTTTATTTTCACGCGAATACAAACCGTTGCTTTCGCGGGAATAAATACTTTATTTTCACGCGAATGGAAACCGTTGCTTTCGCGGGAGTAATTGGTTTCTATTCGCGTGAAAATAAAGTATTTATTCCCGCGAAAGCAACGGTTTGTATTCGCGTGAAAATAAAGTATTTATTCCCGCGACAACATTGACTTTCATCCGCGGGAAATAAAATCATTTATTCCCGCGAAAGCATTGGTTTCTATTCGCGTGAAAATAAAATATTTATTCCCGCGAAAGCAACGGTTTCCATTCGCGGGAAGCTAAATCATTTATTCCCGCGAAGGCAACAGTTTGCATTCGTGTGGAAATAAAGTATTTATTCCCGCGAAAGAATTGGTTTCTATTCGCGTGAAAATAAATTATTTATTCCCGCGAAAGCATTGGTTTCTATTCGCGTGAAAATAAATTATTTATTCCCGCGAAAGCAACGGTTTCCATTCGCGTGAAAATAGCTTATTTATTCCCGCGAAAGCATTGGTTTGTATTCGCGTGAAAATAATTCATTTATTCCCGCGAAAGCATTGACTTTCCTTCGCGTGAACAAATGTTGATACATAGAGATTGACACGAGATGGTGTTCATAGGGTTTAATCAGTACAACTTTAGCTATATAAGAGCCATCGTTTTCACACAGAAAGCATCCAGTTCTACAGCGACTAACAGAGGAGCAACATCTACTACAGCTATTAGGAGAGCAACAAGGTAAGAAGCACTAAAATAATTATTTGTTTTTAATTAATTGAAACATCTAGGTTTTTGAATCTTAGTTTTTAAAAACAATCTTTTAATAAAACAATAATTTCAGTATATTTACATCATTAAACTAAGTTCTTTTACTTTTTGCAGGTATGATGACATCACACTCCAAAGCACTTCCTAAGCTCCATATTGAACCAACCACAGCTACCAACAACCCTAACGCTATTTCCACTACAACCATCATTTCCACCACCAATGGCATTCACATTGATGATAAAAGATCCAATCCTAACACCTTTAATGATACATCTTCTCGCTCAAACACCAATACTCATGCTGATATAGCAATGAAACATCATGTAGTTTCAGCTACCTCTCCTTTGAGTCCCACACCGGACTACACATATCTGCATGAGAACAGTGAAGTCAAACGAACGGAGGATATCAAAAAACCGACAGTGACATTATCTCGAGCTTCAATTTCCTTTTTATTCAGCAACAGCAAGAATAATACCGTAAACAAACTTAGAGAGTTTGAATTGCTCGAGATGGCTGGAATAATGACAGGAGCTATGCAGAAAGGAATGTTGGAAATCGGAAATTTTGTGAGTTTGTTGGATTTACCAATTC
The DNA here is from genome assembly GCA_945261195.1 of Cryptosula pallasiana. Taxonomy (NCBI): domain Eukaryota; kingdom Metazoa; phylum Bryozoa; class Gymnolaemata; order Cheilostomatida; family Cryptosulidae; genus Cryptosula; species Cryptosula pallasiana. The sequence continues at coordinate 44,432,262 of OX183132.1, read as the reverse complement.
CTACGATATTGGAGGTTTTCGATGTTAATTACGTTGAAGATTATGGTATATTGGACTATGAATATGTTTTAAAAAACAATCATCGAATTCGAGTCAAGTCACTGATTGACAAAGAACTTACGGTGGAGCTACAGGAACTTGATCCCGGCTCTTCACAAATCCTAGTGTACATGGGAAAGCTAGAAGAAAATCAACCCGATCTGCGTATTGTAGGAGATAATCATCATCAAGGGCTAAAACAACGAGTTATAGCCAAAATCTTGAGAAAAAAATCATTGAAACAGTTGCAAGCATACTTTGATATTATCACTTTCGATAATATTCCTGTCAACACTCTTCTGACATTCACTAGACTTTCAGTTTGGAAAAATTTGAAGTCGAAGCAGCGAAAACGAAAACAAGATACATCACCTTTACGTATCACTCACACTGTCACTTACAGATACATGATGAATGACGGATCTTTGATGACTGGGAAGATTGTTGTCCCTCCTGAGAAGGTTTTGAAGATCAAAAATCATGAACGTGGTATGATCCACTATAAAAGTACGATGACAACTGAAAGCGGCACAAAGAAACACATTCTCACGATTCTGAGTGTTGAAGAAGCTTTGATGCTTCTATCTACTTCAAGTGAAAAAGAAGGAATAGCTTTCAGACTTTCTCTATTTGATGATGCTGAGCTGATGAAAAGTTATGATGATGATGTTGCTGCTGATGATGCTGCTGATGATGATGATGATGATGACGATGATAACATTGATGCTTATACTGATGAAGAAGATGATAATATGACGGATGATGACTCTGAGAACAAAAAATTTGAGGAAAAAGATGAAGTTGTCGACAATGATAGTGAGAAAAGCAATGAAGATGACAATCACATTTCAAGCGAAGCTAGCAGGATTTCAATATCGGAAATTTAATTAAGGTATGTTAATCTTCACTAGTAATAAGTAACTACTAATAGCCGTATTTTTTCACCATAGTATAATGTAGTTGTTATAACGACATCTATGTATGCTTTTAGATAGAATACGTGTACAAATGAATGACCGTCGGCTCGCCAAATCTATCAGCAACAACTCATGAACATTAAATTATATATTATTTGTATTGTGCAATAATTTGTATATATTTAGTGTAATAAAGTATTTTATTCATATTTAACATTAGTAATTTAGCCAATTTGTAAAACTTTCGGGGTTACAACTCTAAAATGTTACAAAATTTCAATGTTCCGACACAAAAATAAATATTTCAAGTTATCGTCTCATTTTTCAAAAATGTTAAGACAACTCCCATTTATAATTTCTAAACTTCGTTTTTGAAAAAATATGTAAAAGTTGTCGGCACATTGTGTCAAAATGGTAAGACAACTCCGCTTTTGCACAAAAAAAATTGTGAAAAATGTTTTATAATTTGTTTGAGAAACCAAAACAGTAGAAGACTTTTTACAACCACAAGCATTATACTTTAGGTTTTACAGTTTTGTGAATTGGGTGTTGATAGTTTGTCACGATATGACATAATAATTAAGTAATTATAGTCTTTTTCATAACAATGCTATAGATTCAGTAATACAGATGTGAAATTTACTGTTTCATCACTTGGATGCAGTATGAAGGTAGTTGATGTAATATTTATTTTGTAATATTATGCAAAGTAATACAGTAAGAATGAAGCGTATGGAGTTCTCAACCACAAAACAAATAAAAATAATGCATTAGGTAAACTAATGACAGAACAATTCTACATGAAGTGTATACATATGAATAAAGTATTCATAAAAAACACAGACTATTGTCTGTATATATAATATATATATAGAGAGTATTTATAAAAAAACATCCTATTAACTATATATTTTGTGGTAAGAAATTATAAAATAGGATAGTTGCATAAAACCTATTCCAGAGCCATGATAATATTAAAAAATATAGTGAAATAAAAGTTTTAAAACTCACCTAAGAGTGCAGTTAATACAAGAATTTCTTCTTGAGAAAAATCTGAATTTTTTTGCATTTTCTGTCTAATAGACGCTAATTTCAATTTAACACAATCATTAAAACCCTTTTTTTTCAGTCCATCTTTTATATTCAAAATTAATTTAAGTGAAGTTATATCAATCTTTTGGCTTTGTTTTAAATCTACTTGAGTTTGTGGGTTATCTGTTGTATTAGATTCTAAAACACTGGTTTTTGGACTGCACTGTGAACTAGCAACAGAAACTAAGTCATTATTACTTTCTTCAGTTTCTGAAAAATCAGAATCTGAAGATATAAGTGCTCTCATTTTTTTACGCTGGGTTTTAAGTAAAAGCTTTCGATCTCCAGCAACCGGTTTTTTAGCTATTGCCAACCATTTACACCCTAATTCAAAATCTAAATCGATGTTTCCAGAAAAATAACCTTCTATTGGATAGAGATATACTAACATAAAATTTTTGGGAAAAGTAATGTTCATAACTAACTCAGAATATTTTTTATTAATAAATAAAACAAAATTATCATAACTAGCAATATCAACAACAAAAAACATTTTAGTTTTCAAAATACAAGTATGTTGCTGGAGTTCTCTCAAAGTTGTATGTGATTTTCCGCATAAACAATAAAAAATAAACAAGTGAGCAAAAAAATGTCTTGAAAGAACTCGGCCAGGCTCATGCATCTTCCCTAATTTAAACTTCTTACCACAAAATATACACGAAATACTGTCTTTTTTTTCTTTCAGTGCTTCGCTCAGAGTTTTTGTACAATACGATATCAATAATAACGAAAGCACTGAAAGAAAATAGCTTGTGTTTTTGTTATCGATATCTACAAGCAAAATAAACAAATTCTCATTATATATATATAGATAACTGTCTTGAGTATGGTATATGTATATAAAGATAATGCATATCACTTACACTTGAAGCACTCCTTATCATCTTTTATCTCTCCATCTATAACACTTCTGCTTCTGTACTGTTCTAGCTGCAGGTTCTCTGCTTGAACTAAAATAGAAAATACGAATGTAATTATGTTAGTTTTTGAAAAAAATTTATTAAAATTGAATGAGTATGTAGTAAATAATATTTTTATCATACTTACATTCAAATGTGTGGCGATCATAGGAGAGAAAGGATTCATCTTTCCCTATATAGCATGCGCTTGCAATGAATCGTGTAGATGTTTTCTCTACAAAAATAACGTAGTAAATGTAGAGTCGTTATTATTTTACCTACAGAAAAATTTACATTTTTCATAATACAGAAAAATACTTACTCATAGCAATGTGCGTGGTAGGCTTGGTCTTTTTTGGCTTCTCCGTTTCCTAAAAACATTCTTCCAGCCACCTCATTGTTTCATCATCGGTAGAGCTTAATAAAGCAATAAATCAGGATTGTGATTAATTAAAAACTCTATATAATACAGTTGAATAATAAAGTTTCAATAATATACTTACATGGCACTGAAATCTATTTCGTCTATATTTAGTTCTAATGCATCATTTGAGATTGTAGACCTACAAGTAATATATATATATATACATTTGTATAAATTTATAAATGTAACTGCAACAAAATTGTAAAAGATAGTATAAATAACTTACTCATTTGTTGTAGGAATATTGCTAGCCATTTTTTGTAGTTTCGCAGACTAATACTTGAAATGAAGTACAAATGAAAACTGATACTGTTTAAAAAAATAGTTTCTCTTATATACAAAACATTGAAGTCATTTATCAAGATTAATTTGTAGACTGATTTTCTGATTATTACTATGATAAATGATATTGTTTTTTAAAAAAGTGGAAGACGATTAGGAAGTTGGTTGAAAAAATAGGAAGATAGAGATTAAATAGATTAATAAGCTTAACCACCACAAACACCCCTGTAAACTGTCTTTCCATCTAGCTAAAATTTTTGAATGTAGAGCGTTGGATAAACAAATTTTACAACCTCTAGGTTGATACTCTTTTAAATATAACTAGCTAGGATGAAACTTACATTTCATTTGAATGACAACTCACATCCTTCAAACATATTTTTATAGCAACAATTTTCATATAGACACATCAACAGCAAAACAATGATGCGGTGTAGTTCCATCTTTATATCATCAGACAGTAAATTAATATGTGAGAGCTTCAATTATAGTTTACACCATTAAGTATGAGTTCGGAATGTAATAAAATACTTTACAGGTACTGATAGCATTTAATAACTAGTTCAATTGCAGTTTATTGATATACTTTACTATAACACACACTACCACAAACAATCATATAGACACATCATCAGCAAAACAATGATGTAGTGTAGCTCCATCTTTATATCATCAGACAGTAAATTAAAATGTGAGAGCTCCAATTATAGTTTACACCATTAAGTATGAGTTCGGAATGTAATAAAATACTTTACAGGTACTGATATCATTTAATAACTAGTTCAATTGCAGTTTATTGATATACTCTACTATAACACACACTACCACAAACAATCATATAGACACATCATCAGCAAAACAATGATGTAGTGTAGCTCCATCTTTATATCATCAGACAGTAAATTAAAATGTGAGAGCTCCAATTTTAGTTTACAACATTAAGTATGAGTTAGGAATGTAATAAACACTTTAAAGATATCTGATAGCATTTAAATATGTATATGTAACATATAACTCTTAATTTATTAGACAAAACAGCTTCCTAAAAATAGAAAATATACTATGTATGTTTATACATTATTTGTATTTCACACAAAAAACAATGAGATATTTTAAAAAAAGTAACAGTCTAACTAATAAAACAAGTGGATAAAGTCATGCTTTGCTCATGTTTTTTAGACGATAGCGGAGATAACTAGGATTAAAAGTAAAACCACAAATCCGTTTTGGTGGAAGGCTGTATCTATATTAACTAATATGTAATGAAACAATAAAAAACAGGAGATAGATGCAATCAAGTTCTCTTCCTTTTTAGGTTGAATTCGACCTATAATTCCATCATCTATGGATGTTTGTTGTTTGTGTTTTAAATAGAAATAGCATGATAATAAATAGTGCTTAGGTGTAACTAATGACTTTTCTCGAGCGACACACTTGATATTAAAAAGATCAAAACATATAGGATTAAGCGAGATGATGATTAATGTCTTTTCTGGAATGAGTTTATTAGTAAAATGACACTTGCGGGGCACTTGCGTTATATTATAATTAATTACTTTTTAAAAATGAACTGGTAACATTACGTCGACTGAAATAATACCTAAAACGTCTCGCATAAATTTTGATCTGACTGAAAATGGACTGAAAACCTTCAAGGTGCGTAAAAATTATCGTAACTCGCTATAGCGGATATTCTAAGAAATATTTATTTTCTCGTTGGTAACTTGACGTAAAATATTTTGTAACGGATGTCACACGATCTCAATTGATTTTTTCCAACTTAAACGCTTAGTTACTCGTAAACATTTGATACTCGCTTGATTTCTTTGATAACAGTAATATCCCAATTGTGTTTATCGTAAATATTTCAAAAACGGATATTGCGTGTTTCAGTTGGTTTTTCCTACTGAATCACTTAGTTACGCGTAAATATTTGAAAATTGTTTGAATTTTTCGTTGATAAAACATGTTGCAAGTATCTTTTAACAAATATTACCCAATTGTGTTTATTGTAAATATTTCAAAACGGATATTGTGTGTTTCAGTTGATTTTTCCTACTGAATCACTTAGTTAATCGTAATTATTTTGAAAATTGTTTGATTTTTTCGTTGATAAAACATGTCGCAAGTATCTTTTAACAAATATTACCGTAATTTCAATCAGTTTTCTTTACTAGATTACTTAGTAACTCATCAACATTCATAATTGCTTTTATTAATAGTTGTTGCAAAGCAATGTTGTATTTAAATAATATTACTTCAATTCCAACCAATTTCCTTACTGAATTACTTAATTACTCCCCAGTATTTCATAATTTCTTTCACTAATAATTACAAAGTAATATTGTAAATATATAATGGAGTAGATACCCAGTAGATACTAAATTGACACAAATTTTTTTCATATGAATTTAAAACTTAACTAATGTAGTTTTTTTACCAAACATCAGTACATCAAAAACATTATTGTAAAGGTATATTATATAGGAAGATTTTCCATACTTATTATGTACTAAATGTATATAATCATATAATGATTCATTTTTGATCAATATGTTTATTCAATGTAGATATATCTCTTCTCTCCTCTCTCCTCTCTTTCTTCCTCTCTCCTCTCTCTCTCCCTCTCTCCTCTCTCTCTTTCTTTCTCTCAAGATACCATATGTATGTATACATTGATTGTCATTACAACTTGTAGTGCTTTGTATTACTTAGTATTTACTGACTCTAGCTATATTATATAGGAAGATTTTCCCTACTTATTATGTAATCAATGTATATAATCATATAATGTTTCATTTTTGATCAATATAGTTATTCAATGTAGATAAAACTCCTCTCTCCTTTCTCTCTCCTCTCTCCTCTCTGTCTTCTCTCTCCTCTCTCTCAAGATGCCATATGAGTTCAAATTATGTGAAAAAAGTATCAAAACTTAAATGCCATACATTTAAAATCTAGCTGCCATATGAGTTCAAATCAAGTAAAAAAATAATCAAAACTCAAATGCCACTTAAATGCCACTCAAATGCCACTCAAATACCTCTCAAATGAAATACAATATAAACTCGGCGAATTCACCCAACGTCGTAACTCATTGCATAACCCCCAAGACCAGATCCACAAAAAAACACTTGGTAGGGAGATCTGCTCATATATTACTACTAACGCAGCAAAGGCTCCGGTTTGCAAAACGTTTGAAGACCTTCCGATCCCAAGCGTTATGCGGGTGTTTGATGTGATAAATCCAATAAAGTAAGAAGGAATGTGGATATTCTCAAGTCCACTACTATAGTCCTTTAGATATAAATAAGCTTGAGCCCAAAATACTTTTTTGTCCAGTTGAAATAGCTGAAAACTTCAACTGTGATACTTACCCTTCGCCGTTTAACGTTGTATATTTGGGTAGAAAGGGAAAACCGAGAAATAGAAGTGTTCCTTGGTATGATATCAAGCGTCCTAGCACACATCATCTAAGCAATAGGGACGTTAAAGAGGAATCACTACAATTGAGTATGATGTCAAAGGTCAGCTCAAACGCACCTTGAACATCAAGACCTTCAATAGTTTCCAACCTGGTGCGATTTTCCCTTACCGAGATGTTGTTGATAGTTTCGTCCCTCATCGCTTCAACGGAAAAAACTCGACTGTAACCTGTATCCGTTATACCTTTGAAAAAAATGGAGAGACACTAATAAATACACTTGTCATACCAAACAGATATGTTGGAGAAGCTAAACAACATGCTCAAGGTATGATGATCTACAGAGGAAAAGAAACTAGTGGAAAATTCAATACGCAACACAATCTCGTATTTCTCTCTTCATGCAGACTCAGTAACATTGATTGGAGACAATATTATGAACAAGCAAAATACAACAAAGAGATATTAGAATTTGATGCTGATGATAATCTTGAAGATTTCCTACGTAAAGATTTTGATGATTTTGAGGCAGGAGACGTTGCTGATAAAGAGGATGAGCTGCGAAATAAAACTTGGTGAGTGTTTTTTCTTTTCTATTTAATAAATTCTAACCATTGTAAATAATACTTCAACTCAATTTAGATGTAGTCATTTATACTCCAAGTAATTTTTTGTTTTAGGGATAGATACCCTCTAACCCAAGAAGAACAAGTCTGACAATGCAACTTGGTGAGTGATTTCTCTTTTTTATATATTGTAAACTAACCAATGTAAGTAATACTACAATCAAAATTAGATAAAATTATTTAAATGCTAAATTTTTTGTTTTAGATACACAAAAAGGGAACCGAACAGAGGAACTAGTTTCATTGAAAATTCAGTAAAAATCCCTATAATATCATTTAGTCAGTTTGTCAAATCTGTCACTCAAACTCTTTATTATCAAGTAGACTTAATGTTTCTATTGCAATTAATTCCCAAATACTGTAAATTTTAACCATCTAGAGGAGTGATTTGGTGAGTTTTATGGCTTTTAAAAAAAAATGGTGAAAACTTTAAATAAAAACAATTATTTTTTTAAAAATAATGATGAAAACTGTAAATATAAACAATTATTTTTTTTAAAACATTTAAAAAAGGAACGTAATAAAGACCTAACTCAAAAGTTTACCAAGATTCACTGGAAAAAATTATATCATATCTATTTAGATATATGCGGATACATACAAATAGACAGATGTCTAGGTTCATCTATTTTTTCGTTTTAAAATGATGCTGGGAATTTTTTCAAGCATTTTTTTAATACTTATTTTGTGTAATACTTATACGTAACATTTAGCGTTATGGATTGAAAAAAAATTATATTGAATCTATCTTCAGTAAATACTCCTGTAATATCATTGAATCAATTAGTAAATTCTGTCACTCAAACTCTTTATTATCAAGAGATATGATGTTTTCTATTGCAATTATTCCCCAAATACTGTAAATTTTAACCATCTAGAGGAATAGTTTGGTGATCTTTGATGGTTTTAAAAAAATAATGAAAACTGTATATATAAACGATTATTTTAAAAAGGTTAAAGGAAAAGGTATGTAATAAAACCCAACTTTGAAACAGTTTTAAGAATGTCAAAAACTGTAAGTATTAATGATTATTTAAAAAAATTCAAAGGAAGGTGTGGGATAAAACCCTCACTCAAAAATTAATGAAAATCGTATGAAATCAAAGAATATTTTACCAAATATACCTCGTTTTTCTTGTAGATATATACAAATAGATGAATACCTAGCTTCATCTATTTTTTAATTTTGAGATCATGTTGGAAGTTTTCCATGTTATTTTATATTAATGGCATTCAATATGCTTATTATATAATATATGTATATAATCATACAACGTTTCATTTTTATTCAATGTAGACATAAATACAGCCATAAATATGTACATAGTTATACATATATACATGAATGTATAAAAACTAAAAAGAATTATTCACACTCAAGATGCCATAAGAGATAAAATTATGTAAAACAAAAAGTAAATGCCACAAAGTATTAACCCGCTGCTCCAATCAACGCCGTAACACATTGCATAAACCCCAGAGTTATCCCACAAAAAAACACTTGGTAGGGAGATCTGCTCATATATTCCTACTACTATCAGTTTTCCGGAGAAAATACTTGATTGCGATATTAAAGAAATTTTAGAGTGGACATGATGCTGTTAACATTTTAAGATCCGTCCAAAAAGCATGACAATAGAAACACCTAAAAATAAGAAGCAATAGTGACAAAAGCTTCTTGTAGATGGGTAAACAACTCCTGCCAAGAAAAACTTGTTTGGAAACTGCTAAGAGTTGAAGATTTTTATGCTGGTATTCAATTGTTCATTGTAGGAATTCAAACTATGTAAAATCTACTGTTCTGGTGACAAATAACACAAAATAATGAAAGAAAAGTTTACTTTGCCAAAATTAAGTTGTTACACTTTTTTCATAAAACAATTTCTTTGAAGTTTTTTTTACACAGTCAATTTTGTTAGGTCTTATAGTTTTTATCATTTATGGCTGGCCAAGATTCATTTATGGTTGTTGTTATGGACCTCTTTTTTATTTTTGATATTCTGTTTATTAGAAGGAGACCGCAGAAAAGGAGCGTGCCGAAGAGCGTGCGAATAAAGACGATTTTCCATGCAATACATCTACTGAGAATGATTCCGCGCCAGAAAGTCCCCCTGCTCTTCTCCCAAGAACTGCACTCCCCCTGAAGGTTTTTAATTTATATTGTGGTTCGGTCTGAACATTCGATATTATGGGTTTTTTCCTTCTATTACAGTGAAACATCAGATAACAATGCTTGGTAATTAAAAAAATACCGCTAGGCAAACAAAGAAAAGGCAAAGTCTACTTTTACCTTTTATGTACTGAAAGATTAAAACTGTATTGTCTTTCGCAACTTTCATCTCATCTCGCATTTAAAAGAAAACAGAATGAAAATTATGCTCAGCTGATCAACTCCGTTAACACATCAATGTAAATATTTATGACATCCTCATATTTTACAAACTTCATAATGTATATATATCAATGTAGCCTTAAGATTACCCCTCTAGTTATAGTATGTTTTAACTTGTTTGCTACGTGTTTTCAAATAGAGCTTAAGTTTACTCACTGTAAGGGAGGCTTTAGAGAGGGCAATATGACTTTTTCACTAGTTCTAACACATTCTTTTGGTAAAAGCAATTTCACCTATTAAATAACAAATATCTCTCTCAGATTTTAGAGCTTAAAGCTCAGCTAAAAACCATTTTTTTGTTTTGATCTGATGACTGCAAGTTTTACTGCATTCTTTCTTTTACTATTAGTTGTCAATTTGCCACCCACAAATAGCAGTGCATTGCAACTGTTCGCAATTATCATTAGTGAGTTGCTGATAAATCAAAACTTGGAAAAATTTTGCGTTTTTGTTTCTTTTAAATGAAAGGTTTTGATAATTAATTAGAAATTTCACCTCCTGCCCTGCTGTTATCTTTTATTTGGTATTATAGAGTTCTAATTGTGTAATAGAACAATTCCAACAAAAAAAAATTTCATTCATTTGAGTTGGTGATTAATATGAACCAGGCTTTTTCTTTGCATTTGATGTTCCCTTCGCGTTATTTGCTTGTTGGGGAGCCATTAGCACAAACTTTGAATTTGTTTTATAAAACGATATACCTTTGTAAAGGACTCTATAGTTTTTTGATACTTTTTGATGCATGATATTGCGATTCTCATGTTACAGAGTTGAATTTTTTTTTGTAGAAAAATTCCGGCAGAAATGGAGAACAAGCTGGTGAGGAGATTTTGATTTTTTTTTTAAAGTGATCAAAATATATTTCATGTTTTTCTTGTCATTTTTGCTATGTTTTCAAAAACTTTGCATTAATGTAAGTATCGATGTTTTAAAACATAGTTGAAAGAATTACGCTGATTGTAAAAGAGCGTCATGACGTTTTTTTGATTCAACAATGATTTTTTTGTAGCCTTCAGCTGTACAGGTTCTTATTTATCATTAAACAGGGTAAGTTGCTAAAAATTACTTTGAAGTTGAGTCTGAACATTTATTAAATGTTTGATTTAACTGATTTTCTGGAAATAATACACAGAAAATCAACAAACAAATGAGCAAATGTTATATATGTGTTAAGCACTTGTGACACTCTCAAAACACAGTCATTTAAAAATGACTTCCATAATTTTTTGTTTGATATTAACGATTTAAGGATGTTTGTGTACTGCTCATTTAGTTTTATCTCATTATAAAGCTATACTCTTAATGCTTGGTACTGACAAAATTTTTACCGTCCAGTTTAATTTTCACTTGTCGATTGCTGTTATTATTTGATTTGGCTAAGAAGGATTTCCCTGCTTTTACATGGACAGCAACTTCCCTCACTTCTCACAGCGCTGCCAGTTTACGCAAAGCAGTCAGGTATTAGTTACCATTTTTCTCCTTCACTCCACTAAGCACACAAGCTCACACAAATTTAAAACAGGTTTGGAAGTGTAGGTTTTATTACCTGAAATAAATTCTCCCATCCATGTCAAGTGATGCCACAAAAACAATATGATACTTGGAGCAAAATGTTTGTAGGATCTAATCCAATTTATCAGGATTTTCTGTCTCACATAAAAAAATTCAGTTAAAAAACAAACCCATCGTATGAACAAAACAATTAGGCAAGCCATCATAGTATTAACATGTATTTAAGTTGTCATGCCATTTGTAGGTTAATGCAATGGGTATTTAGCGTATGTCAGCCGTCAATCCTTTAACATTATAACTGCATATAATGTGTTGTATCAGGCATATATTTATTAGGCAAGCTCATGCTTAACCAATTTCTGTTCACAATTTGCAGCCCCTTTATTGGATAACACTTTGAATTCAAGATAACTTCCAGTCATAATTCAGGGCTTGCGTTTACATTCATTGTCAATTTGCAACAAATCGATCTTTCACTTAAATTGACAACTTATTTCTCATCAGAATGTTTTATATGTACTCAATCAATTAGTCCAATAAAAACCATCGATTGTTTGTATTTTATTGAAATTAGCATGAGATGAATACCTTTCAAACTTTTGCTGTTTAGCTTTTGCACAGCATCTTGCTAAAAAACAATCACAAAAAAAATCACGTTAAGATTATGAAGCTATGTACTTATGCACAAAGTTTCAACCACAAAGTGTTATGTGGTATAATCGTGTTAATACACAAAGCAGTTATTGCTGTTCAGTGACTGCATTTTGTTGTAGGCCTCCATGCTTTCTGGGCATCAGGAAAACATTATTAGGAGTTTACCAGACTCCGATATAATGGAAGTATGTAAAACATATATTTAAATACTTGTTCAGTTTTACCATAATAGATGATGTTATACTGAAATGTAACATGGTGGTAAAAGTTGGTTTAGATTCCTGTTCTTACTTCTTTTACTTGTTTTAGCGAGCAGTAAACCGAGCTAATGAAGGGCGAGAACAGCTAGCAAAAAAAAAATTTAAAGTTGCTCAGTTAAGCTTTGAAGAAAGCTTTCAAGTTAGATCATTGGTAAGACGTCATTATAATAGTGATCGAAAGAACGTTTAAAGTTTGCATTTTTAGAAAGAAGCAGTACACTCAAGGATTTTCTTTTGCAGTTTCGTCAAACACGTCGTAAAATAGTAACTGTTGAAAGCTATTGAAGGCCTTTGGTGAAAAAAATTTGATTAACAATATGATAAACAGCGATTGCTACAATTTTATTCAATATAGAAGAGTACAGTGTAGCATACTTTCATATAACAAAGGTTTTGTGAAGAATAGTGCAAGTCAATTCCTTTATCAGATGCCAATTTTACTCATTCATGAAGGAAGTTGATTATTGGAAGGAGTTGGAACTCTTTGTAGTAATAGTTGCCATCCTGTAACATTTGGCTCTTAGTGTACATTATGACTCACATTTCTTGCATACTGTATCATTACAAAATGAAAACAGCAAAGGCAAATCTATCTGGGAAGCCAGAAGCCCTTTTTGTTTTTTCAACCCGCTGTTGACATCAAATGGCTTTCTATGTCATGCCAATAAATCAATGTCAAGGGAGAAAATTAATCATCTAGCCATTTGCTGTTGAGAATACAATGCAGCTATATTGGTTGTTCGATAGAAATTTGTCAAGTGAAAATAGAAAAAATAAGCATTTAAAAAAATTTTTAGTTATTCATGAATTTTGCCATAGTTCATGTTACACAAGTAGAAGTAGAGGCGCAGATCTCTGTCATGGTGTCTGAGGACAAAAATTTTCTCCTGGTTCCAGGTGCCTCTTTGTTGGCACCAGTTACCATGAGAACCTGCAAAGTACTTTTTTGTGCGCCAGTTTTATTGGTATTAATTTTGTTTGTAAGTGTATGATTAACTAAGTATTTATTGTGCAGAGGTTGTTTTTATTGTGGTTTGTAATATGGGTTAGATTAAGGAGCTGAGTATTGTATAAAAATAAAGTGTTGTATCATTATACTGCTATTGATGACAATATGGCAACAGAGGAAGAAGTGGAGATGAGAGTGACGAATGAAAACGATACTGTTGATGGTACTACGAGTGAAATTGTAGATGTTTTACCGAGTCTGAAACGAAAAGCGCTAATAGTTAAGATGATAATGGTATTTTTCATAAGATTTTCTACTTTTTGAAGCGTTACTGAGTTTAGTGTATAAGAGAGCACTGTAAAAGAAATACAAAAAGTGAGAACCTCCCCCGATCGAGTCATAAATGAAACTACTGGCGGATGATGAACATGTAGTTTGTCAAGGATGGTAATGCTTGAGAATTTGACGCGAGGATGTGCGCTCCCCTTTTCGTGATGATTGCGGGTTTGACTGGTTCAGAGAAAACTCAAGCAATTTTACGAAAGATTGAAGCTAGTCAGGCTATAGTTTTCCTCTACCCGTAGAAATACATTTCAATTAGAGAGCCTATCAAAAAGCCTTTGACGATGTATCCGGAGTGATGTTTCACAACAAAATAATAGATATAACGACGAGTTTTCCTAGAGATGGTCAAAACAGATAGTTGATAATTGATGAATTGATGGATGAAGTTGCTGGTAAAGCCGATGATAATGCTTTGTATACGCAATATAGTCATCATTTAAACACAAGTGTCTTTTTCATTGTTCAGAATCTCTTTTTAAAAGGAAATTGTACAGTTTATTTGAATAGTCACTATTTTTTTCGTTTTTAAAACCCTAGACATGCTTCTTCAATTATTTATTTAACTCGCCAATGCTTTCCCGGAAGTACAAAATATATACAATAATCTTTTGAGTAAGCGGCAAAGAAACCATACTCTTTCCTACGGAGAGACACGACTCGGCAAACGGATGATCATCACAGACTATTGTGAAACTTTACATTGGATAAATGTATGATATTAAATGCGCCCAAGTGAAAGCATCTAAATGCAATTACTATTCGTTTCATCTCACCCGTATTTTGTTATTCATCCGTGTAACACGTTGTTAACATAATGACTAAAGGCCTGCAGCAAAAATTGAAAAGAAATGCAGCGCTGTTGCTCTCACGCAACACCGCATCGGCTTCGATTCAAAAGTCTGCAATAGCTAGCGCAAAAAAAGGTTGTACCATGACTCTAATGGAATGCGCTGAAGCTTTTATAAATGGAACGATACCATGTTGACTGCTCAGTATAATCAGTTGCATTGAAATGCGAAGGATATTGCTAGTCTAGTTTGGAAATCATCGACGATAAGAAAAAGTGTGTTACAATAAGGAGGATTTTTAGCTTCCCTACTTAGACCTATCATCATCTCAGTAACTCCAGGAATACTAAAAACTGTATTAGGCGGAAGACAAAGATGAATTTCTCCACAAGAATGATGAGGATTGGGATGGCTATTTCAGGTCTAGACGAATTGAGTAAGAGAGAGAAAAAATTTAGTCGAAAAGGTCAACTCAAATCTGTTTCAACCATTGATAGAAACCGTTAAAAACATTATGTTAGGCAATATTCCTCAAGGATCGGTACAGTTTATTGAGTTGCAACGCTACAAGAAGGAACTATGCAAGCTAATCGGCAAACAAACAGTTGGTGATCAGCTTAGAATTTTGACTCAGACTGGTGGAGGCCATCTTTTTCACGCTATAATAACACCTATTGTACCCTTTTTATTTTCAATAAAACCTATAAAGCCGTTAGCCTCCGACCTTTAACATTTTCTATACGTTTTCTTTCAATGTCTGAAAATAGGTATGATAGATTAATGAGAAAAGTCAGCAACGATAAAGCCACAGAGGAAAATTAAAACACTCTTCTTTTGTACTACAACGCTATGGAAGATATAACGGGGAGAGGTATGAAGCGAAAGCAGACTGTTTTGTTGGAAACAGCGCATGAATCTGGTTTGACCGAGTTTGAAGAATTAGACAAAAATGTTCAAAACATGCATAGATATTTTAGCGGTGTCAGAAAAATCAAAAATAGTCACCAATGGATGGATAACTGGTCTGCCGTCAAGAAACCAAAGCCAAAACTTAAATCACGCTTGTCTAATAGTGTGATTATTGATGACAGGCCCTACAACCTTTCACCAATCAAACCTACTCCCTATACTTCCAGAAAAATCTCAAATAAAAAAAACTTGTTTCATTCCAATGACTTGTCTATGATCGATATTGAGAATGTTGTTGAGGGAGAAGGTGATGACAAGGGTGAGAAGGAACAGTTAGAAGAGTTTGAGAAAAAAATTATCCAGTATAACAAAGGTGGAAGATGATCAAGCGATAGGCATCAGAATGTTGGAGCTCTTGAATAGAATCAACAAATACGATTCAGAAAAGGACGTACTCAAAATCTGAGAAACATTGTTGAATCCTAGGACTTCCAAAACTTTGTTGCGAGATGTTCTAACCAATACGGGCATGATCAGATCAGGTAACACAAACTACAGCAAATTTCAAAGTCTGCTTTTGGATCAAGGAATCACAACAATTAAATCTTTGGTCGTTCCAGAAACTGGAAAATGGACATTGATGCATTAAAAGAGGTGTCTTACAATCACTCGTTGCACACGTCTCTGCAAGTGAAGGAGCTCAATGATCTTGGACGAGATGTGCTTAGCACAGTGCGGCTAGGTCGAGTCAAGAAGAGAAAGAAATCAGCCAAAGGAAGGGGAGAGGTCCAGGCAAACGCAATCATTCCTTAGTTTAGTGAAGGCAGAATCTATAATGACGGCCGAGGCTGACATTTGACTTTATTAAGCGTCATCGCTTCAAGCAACTATCACTCGCTAAAAAAGACCAAAAAATGATATGTAAAAAATTTTCTACCAGAGATATATCATAAATACTTAAAAGACCATAAGGTTGTTGAAGAGGGATCATATATCTAGTTACATTCCAACCAATGATTCTCTGCGCTACACAACATATGATGAATATGGGAGAATTACACGGAGAAGTCCTTATGAATTATTACAATCATAGTATGTGTCTGCAAGACAATGCGGTAGAAGTATTTATAGACTCCAGCAATAAAAATTTTGAATCTATTCTATGAATGATAAATACTGTAGATATTAATAACTATTTAAAAAAAACTAAAAAGGCTCCTTGGTATGAAATAATTTTTCAAGATTTAATTCTATGAAGGTGGACTAAAGATCTTTGGTTTAAAATCCACCTTCAGGTCAGCAGTTACCTGCCGATAAATTGTGAGGTAAATACTTCTGTACGTTCTTTTGAAATAATGGTAGAACTATTCTATGCATATCTATGATCCTGTTTTTTTCTTATATAATAGAGTTATACAATAATACAACACCAAATTTTCATACAATACTCAAACCCCCCAATCTAAATCATCGTCCAAACCCTAATAAAACCAACCCCTGCACGATAGAAACTTAGGTAATCATAAAACTACAAACAAAATTGTTGTGTTCTCATAGAAGGTGTATTTTCTAACCTGAGTTTACAACACAATGAAATGGTCAAATATATCCCACTTATATATATGCAGAGAGCTGGTATAGCAAAAGTATAATCCAGAGCTATAATAAATTACAATAAGCAATATGTAACATTTCCATAAAGCGTAGCCATGTGATAATAGGTTAATAGCACAGAACAAATAATGTATACATGTGTAGTAATTGTCATGTCCTAACACTTCCCTGCTAGCTTGAAGTTATCCTTATTACTTCAGCGATGAGTATTCCTCTTTGAGCGTCTGAGATTATCCCTGTTGTATTCATTGCCATCAGGTAATCTAGGATTTCGACGTTTTGTTGGTGGTCGTGGTTCATGTGCTGCAGGTAATAGTTGTGGTTGTGGGTTTTGTGATGTAGTGGATATTTCATCCGGTGGTTCGTCATCTTCAGGAGAAGTATGCCTAGGACAGAGTTGATCCAAGTGTCTCTTCCAAGTTGGTCCTCTGGGCTGTACTCTGACGTTAACACTTCTGCTTCCGAACACCTTCACTACAACAGCTGCCACCCATTTAGGCTGTTTATCTCTTCTTGGTCCACAGTATAGAGCATAGCATGGTGTTCCTACTGTGTAATGATGTACTGTCTTGGTAGATCGATTATCCTACATCTGTTTACCTTGAGCTAATTGAGAAAGTGATGGCAGTAATGTGTCGATCTTTGTTCTGATCTGTCTTCCATTCAACAGTTCACTAGGTGAGTAGCCATAAGACAGTGGTTTCCTTCGATACTGCATCAAGAACTCTTGTAATGCCGGTTTGGCTGAAAGAGTAGACTTCTTGAGAGCTTGTTTGAATGATTGAACAAGCCTTTCTGCAGCTCCGTTTGTGGCTGGATGGTATGGTGCACCAGTAAGATGAATGATTCCTCGGTTTCTGCACCAATCCTGAAATTCCTCGGAAGTAAAAGTTGCTCCATTATCTGAAACTATAGTATGAGGGTATCCGAAATGAGCAAAATCCTCCTCGAGTAATTCGGTTGTTACTTTGGTTGATATAGAAGTGGTAGGATGTATACAGGGGTACTTTGTGTATGCATCTACTAACACCAACCAACTGGTTCCCATGAAGTTAATCGCATGGTCAATGTGTACTCTGCTCCATGGCTTCTCGGGCATCATCCAAGGGTGATTTGGTAAACAATCCGGCTTGTTTTGATGCTCATTGCAGGAAGTACACCTGTGAGCAGTGTCCGTGATGTCTTGATCCATCCTGGGCCAGTAGACTGCAGTTCTTGCGAGTTGCTTCATTCTCTGCATGCCAAAATGTCCAAGATGTTAAAGTTGAAGAACTTGTCTCTGAAGAGAGAGAGGAATGACTACTCTCGTTCCATAAAGTAGACATCCGCTTTCTGCTGACAATGACATCTCCAGTTTCCTAAAATCTTGTATTGAATAGCCATCAGTCACAGTTCCAGCTTCATTGCTGTCATTTCCTTTTGGCCACCCATCCTTCAGGTATCTCATCACGGTACTAAGTACAGGATCCTTTGACGTTTCATTCTTTAGAATCCCAGGATCTGTTGGTTTCAGTTGACTTCCAATGTGTTTGATTGTACAGACGGTATCAACATCTTCACCTCCTTCCTCCCCATCAAACTTGTCATCAGATCCAATGGGTAAGCGATTGATCGGTTGCATTTGTTTTCCATGTACTAATCCGTCAACAGATATGCCAAGTTGCCGTATACCCTCCCTTCCAAGAAGGTTAAGATTAGGTACTTTGCTCATGACAAATTGTAATGGTTGCTTATGTTGACGTGAATCCTGATGGTGTTGATAAGACAAACTCCTAGGATGTTAATCCGATCTTTGGTTGCTGATTCATAGCATACTTGTGTCGTTGTTAGTGCTGGACTGCCAATTTTCTTCCAGTTGTCCATAGATAGGAAGTTGTCTCCTGCTCCTGTGTCTACTTCCAAGGTAATTGGATGATCTTGTAAATTGACATCAACTTGAAGTTGTGGATTTGTGCCGACTGTTTTGACTGCCTTGACCAACTTCAAAGTTTTAGCACCTTTCTGCTTTTTTCGGCAGACGACTTCCAGGTGTCCTGTAAGTTTACAGTAATTGCAAACCAAATTCCTGTACCTACATTCGACAGCTTTGTGGTTATCTTTCCCACATCTGTAGCAGCTCTGCCGAGTAGAATTAGTTGCAGGCTTTGGATTTGTCTTCTTCTTGTTTACTATTTGTACAGGATTTGCTGCCCCATGTACAGTTTCTTTTGCTACCTTTGCCGCTTCTTCCATCTCTATGGCGATGTCAATAGTTCTGGCAAAAGTGAGTTCTTCATTTTTAATTTTGAAGAATGTTTTCAAAATTGCTTCATTCCCGACCGAGCAGATAAATCTAGTGCGTAAAGCTTCATCCTGTGCGTCGGTAATAGATGCAAAGTCACAAGTTGTAGCATCATGCCTGATTCTTGCTGCCAACTCTTAAATTGTTTCTCCTGGATTTCTTTTCATATTGCTCCAGTAACGATATCTTTCTCTGATGATGAAAGTTCTTGGGTTATATTGAGTCATCATGTAATCCTCAATTTCCTCCATTGTTAGCTTGTTGACTTCTTTCTTAGGAGTTTGCTGATCTGACCAATCTGTTAACTGTTTGTAGATAACTTTCGATTGATTGGTTAGAAAAATCTGCGGTATTCTTTCTTCAGTAATAGAATTAGCTCCTACGAATGTCCTGAAGCGTAGCAAGTAGTCTGTCCACAGCTCTACGTTGGGATCAAAAGCAGTAAAATTTGGAGTTGTTCCTCCTGCTTGAGCTTGTGTTTTCTGTGTAAGCAGTTCCATCAGCTGTTGATTTTCTCTCTTCTGTTGTTCCATCTGCTCCTCCATCTGCTCCATCTGCTCCTTCTGCTGCTCTCTCTGCTGCTCCATCTGTTCCCTTTGAAGCGCCATCTGCTGAGTGAGTAGTTGAATTAGCTGGTCAGTAGGAGTATACATGTTGATTGAACGATAACTCTTGTTAAATTCAAATAATTTAAACTATGTCCACTGCTCAAAACAATTTCTTTTAAGCAGATCCCATCCTCGTCGCCAATTGTTGTGTTCTCATAGAATGTGTATTTTCTAACCTGAGCTTACAATACAATGAAATGGTCAAAGATATCCCACTTATATATATGCAGAGAGCTGGTATAGCAAAAGTATAATCCAGAGCTATAATAAATTACAATAAGCAATATGTAACATTTCCATAAAGCATAGCCATGTGATAATAGGTTAATAGCGCATAACAAATAATGTATACATGTGTAGTAATTGTCATGTCCTAACAAAAATTAATAACAATAAAACTGGTGCTCAAAAAGTAATTTTAGGTTCTCATGGTAACTAGCGCCAACAAAAGAGCACTTTAAATCAAGAGAACTTTCTTTTCCTTAGACACTATGACAGAGATCTGCTCCTACATTACTACTTACACGTTTTCAAAAAAATAAACATTTTTAGTTAATCATTCCACTATTCAAGTTGGATACGCAAAAGTTTCTCAATTTTTACATTCCAAAAAGCGAAGTTACCGTGTTTTGCTTAGTATTCGACTAGCAACATTTGGAAGAGCGGTTGCCTAGTAATCAGGGCGCATAAATTGTGCTGACCTTTTCATGGCTATTGACTTTAAATTGCTGTTGTGCTCCATTGATCCTTTGTCCTTTCCTTTTTTGTATTACTTAGTGTCTGTAAACACAATCTCTCAGCCATCTTTTTTTTATTGTTATATTAATAGGTATAAATAATGATTCATGAAAAGCTATCTTCAAAGGACAATTATTATCCTAAACTCTATTAAAAAGCCTGTTTAACACTTTTTAATTCATTCGTCTGAAAGTTTTTAATCAATTACTGCACCAACTGAGAATAGTTTTATTACAACCTACCCTCATTAACTATAGGAGTTCATTTATTTTTTCCAGCAAATGATGCATGCCATTCGATCATTTCAAAAAATTGTAGAAACCACTGTGGAGTATTGAACGAAAAGTATGCACCATTTTATGACTTTTTTCAGATAACAGCTCGGTCACCGGAGTCTTCGCTTAGCTGGGCGAGGGACTTAGTTGATGCAGGAAGAGCTTATCTTGAAGACCAGCAATACAATAGTGCTTTAGGTAAGGCATAATGATGTGAAAATCAGTCATCGACATACTTGTCAGTTATTGGTAGGTTAATCTCCTTACAGATTTCAGTCCAGTAGCTGTTAAATGTCATATCACATACATGTGTTCAGGTTTTTTCTGATTGCCGTCAAGAGTAAAAACCTGGCCTTGATTCATTGTTGAAAGATGATCTTTACTTTATTAAAATTTGGTATTGTCACTCGCCTGCTTGACAAAAAAACTTACTATTACTTGAATGCCTTCAAATGTAACACATACATCACACTTTATGGTGTACATATCAGAAACACCAGACTGATTCAAATTTTAGTGAAACCTTCATCCTAGAAGCACTTTGAATTCTTTCCAACTGTATTTGCATTTGCTTCTGTAATATCCATTAAATTAATCATTCCATTGAGTTCTTCACATTTGTTGTTAACAATGAGTTATTGTCTCTTGACCTTATGACTCAATGTATTTGCATTTACTTCAGGTATATGTTACTCAAGCCAATAACTGTTTGTTGTTATTTTCAAGTGTGGCCGCTTTCATCCAGTGGGCAGTTTTCTTTTTGACAATTACGCTCCGCCTGAAGAAAAAAATATAAGAATACAGCAATTAAATTTTAGTAGCTAGTAATAATTTAATTGCAGTGGCTTGTTATATGTTTCAAAAATTTTTAGTTGTACCAGCCTGTAGATGATGGAAAATGGAAAACTCTGAAAAAGCATTATTGTTTCGCTTTTTATATATTTTTAAAATAGAAATTAATTATGTAGGTCATGTTAATTTACTTCAATAATTCCAATCACAACTCTGAATTATTGTTTGGCGGGCAGCTGTTACTGTAAGACGAGGCAGTGTAATTTGCTCAGTACCAATTTTTTTAGTATGCATGTGTTTGAGTTATTGTACGTGTAAATAATACACTTGGTTATAAAATATTTGGTTGATTGCAAAGAAGACATGTTTTAAGCACAAAACTAAACTGTTACAGTTGCAGCTCTAATCAAGATACCTTGTTTGTTATGGTGGAGTAAATTTAAACAAACTTTGATTTCGTTTTTTTAGTACAGGTAAACTTGTGTATTTAACAGAGCATTTTGTTGTATCAGTATACTTTCTAAGTGTAATTTGCTCTCTGTGCTTTTTTGTCCAGCAAAAAAATTAATCTAAGCTCAGTAGCCAAGAATCAAAGTTTTAGTATGAGATATAAAGTTGAAGCGATTGAGCTTTATTTTTTGTGAGTTTTGGGAAATTTCCTCAGACCCTTTAGCAACATTTCTGTTGTTTTTTATGAATTGCAAATTATAGTTCAGTGTCTGCAAAAAACTTTCACTTCTCATGCAAATGATAGCAAAAACAAAATAAATTTCAATTTACCGTGTGCTCCCCATAACTTAAAGGTACTATGTCGGCAATTTTTGGCTGATTTAAACCTGATTTAATTTTAGCACTTTTTTAATTAAATTTTTTTTCGGAGTTGTGCTCTCATTAGTTTAATTTTTGTCAGACGTACAATAGATGCTGACTTGTACGCAATTGTTTTCTCTATACGCAACACTTTATATAAGGCCATAACATGGAGTGCAAAAATTTGGCTTGTTCGCATAGACGGAGGGCATCCCAGTAATAGTCATTGTGCACAGACTTTCAAGAGCAAACAAAATTAGGTTTGCAATTATTTTCAGATTTTTGGAAGCTTTTTAGTTGAGTCAGAACTCTGATTTTTTTATTGTATTGATAGGTTTGCTATTAGATACACACTGGTCAACTTGTGATGATTTAAATAGCCGCCATCTGAAAAATTGAAACAATATTACAGTTGAAAAAAATATTTTTACATCAAATGATATCAAAAGGTTTGAAATATCGGTATTTAGAATTGATTAGTCAAGAAAAAAATCATCGGATTGTCATTTGAGGCGTCGTTGTTTTCATCAATAACAAGAATAATTTTCAAATCTGAATGCCACTTTTGAGGAAAAAAAGTAAGGTGCACTCTCTTTGTTTGAAGCTTTCAAATTATCTGAAGTTATGCAAAATTTAGTGGCAGCAATTTTGTTTTAAAAAATACATTTTGCAAAAGCTGTCAAAATTTTTTTTTGTCTGTTTAAGCAGTTTTTAAGATTCAAAATTGTTTCTACATTTTGCATATTTTTGGTAACAGGTTTAATTGTAGTTGTACAAATTTTTATTTACTGAATCTAAAACGTGAAACATTTACAAAAATTGTGTAACTTTGAGAGCGTTACAGTGGTGAATTATCATCTCATTTGACCAAATCTCAGTCGAGCCATAACTTATACTTGGTAGTTAGTTTGGTGTATTTTTGCCGAGAATTGTTTTTCTTATTACTTTTGTAGAAGCTATGTGTTGTTTTATGAAATGTTGCAATCACATTAACAGCAATTCGAGTAGTTAGTGAAGTTTCCAGTTGACTTGTTTTGAAAAGTTTACTCCCTTAAGGTTATGCATGGACATAAAGTAACATGGATGGTTGTCGTTTTCACATAAAAAAACAAAAAAATGGATGAATAATTTGAAAGGCTGCCATTTTCTTTTGTAAAATATATGACACCTTCATGCAGCTGTACAAACATGTTTGGGTCACAAAACTCTGTCATGCACACCGTATTTTAGAACAATTGAATTTTGTCGACAGATGTTTCTAGCGTGTTTTTTTATGTTGAATTTTTATTGTTGATTGTTTATTTTTGGTCTGAGCTTATTGATGATATTTGTTTGTGGGAGTTGTAAAATAAAATTAAGCTTTATCACAGGCCCTGAATGAGCTACAGAAACAGAAGTCAGCTACATCAGCTAACCCCACTTTGTTTGCGGAAAAAATCATACCGAAAAGGCAATAATGTTCTATATCGGGTTGTTCTCTGGGCTTCTTTGAGTTTTTTTCATTAAAAAGGCCCATTGGTTGGTACCGGCTAGAGAAGCTAGTCTGTTTTGGCTGAAATTTATTGATGTTACTTCTTTTTCATTAATTTGATAAAGGGTCGCTAGAATATTGCTCCGCATTCTGATAATTTTTAGTTGCTAAGCCAACACTTCAATGATGCGGCAAACTCCAGTGCTCAACAGTTTCGGAAACAAGTTTTATATATTTTTTGGACCATGATATTTCTATAATTTATCTCTTGGCTGTTCATAAAACCAACAAAATTAACATTGCAGATATCACTGCATAAAACATTATCGATTTCCATCTCATATCCAAATGATGATTAAAATTCTTTGAGAATCACATTTCTGTACTGTTTTAGAATTCTTTGAAATTGCTGAGCGAGATGTATCTATATCTGAAGAAGACAGGAGTAATATTGATGACCTAAAGAGTCAAGCCCTCAAGTTTCTCTCTCCTCCCAATGCTGACCAGCAGCAACCCAATCCAACAGACTAGGGTTATTTTACATCAAGGAAAAACAAGCAATCTGAGAAAGTTTTCAAATAGTGGGGAAACCCCAATTAATTAAGGGGCTTTTCAGATTTTCTCCGTCGACTTATATAAAGGAGTAGCCGTATGTTTTGGGGATTCTTCGGAAGTAACAAGTTTTCTCAGGCTGCGTGTTCTTTCTCACTGCATCATTAATTAGTAAAACAGTTTTTTCGAGCTCACACTTTACTCAATCTTGTACTCTTTCCTAGTATTTTTTATACGTCCTTGGCAATGCAATCTCACAGCAGCTTCTCACAGCTGGCTATTCAGATAGGTTGGACCAATTGAATTTTCTTAATTATCAGATGCGAACAGTATCAATATTTTACAAAAAAAACGCATAATCAATCTCTATTTTGCAGTGCCATTGCTTTATGTACACCAGTTCTATTCTATCAAATAATGCATTGTTTGTTTTTTTTTATTATTGTTCATTACACTACTACGCTTATTGATATATACAATATATATTTGATTGTTTCTATTGCTTGATCCAGTTATCTAAATTAGTACACAATTCTTTGAAGCCAATTAATTTGGAACAAAGAATTGTTCTTTCATAACACACTCTTAGTTAGGTCGTTAATTAAGATATGAACACATGTATCACATTTATAAAAGTAAGTAATTACAAACCTATTTCCTACAAAAAATTTATGTTAGTAGGACCTACTTTTTTTACCATGTGCAGCTTTTTCCCTCATTTTGCGACCAATTTACAGAGCCGATGCGTGGTCTGCCTGGAATAATTCCTTTGTTCAGTTCATATCACATCACCAATTAAACCGCCACCCCATCGCCACACAATTAGCTATAAATGTTTAACTTTTTTGTTAAAAATCATCATAACATTGATAATAGTGACCTTATAAAAAAGTGAGCTGCTTTGGTTAGTGTGAACATATATGATTTTTACAACAGGAGTGTATTTTAAGGAGCGGCACTGCCGCCCCTGGAAAACCATGAGAAATTTTTTCGCAACGGTCATTTTTTAGCAGTGTCAAAACTGAGAACAGTCCGTGGAAACTGGATATTGCCGAACATGAACATGATGAGAAAATGCTCAATGAGGTTTTATTTACGAATTTATTTAAAACACTCTTTATCATGCCTGACTTTAAAGGCAGCATTGGATTGAACATATACATATACAAACCGTTTACACATATACAGATGATTAAAAAATATGTATGTGTAAAAAAACAATGAGTATGATTCAACCTCGGGATTTTCCAGTTTTGTTTATTTACCAACTAACAGCATGACTTCACACGAGTTACTATCAGTAACAATGTAAAAATTATTTATGATCATTTACCCCCACAACAATGGTTTGTTTACTATCAACGATTACGACTATTAGTTTTATTTAGTAGCAAATCCCAAAATAACCTCACCCTAGCACCAATGGGAGTCCCATGTCAAACCTTGGTCGGATGAGTATGCTTTCAATCATCAATGGTTCTATGATCTTCACACCTGTTTTTATTTGTTTATTTATGTTTGCAACCTCTTACCTACTGTTACTACTGAACTGAAGTGGTTATTAATGCTATTTACTATTATTACATTTATCACGATAATAACGCCAACTAACTGTTAATAAATAGTAAGCAAATAATGTTTATTATTTATTTATCACTGATCATATCATCCAATCATTGATAAATGATTGATTTCAACCAATGGCACCAAACCAGGTGAGATGATAGGAAATAATAATTTTTATTACTATTACTAAAACAGCCACTATACTACTGTACAGGATTTCTGAGTCGGGCAATGAGTTGCTGGTAGCATTCACCTGTAGCAGACCTCAGGCTTCTTTCTGTGCACAACCACTGTCCGTTTCTAGCAATGCCTGCCCAGCATAGTCAGACTAGCTGGGTAGTAGACCGTCTAGAGTATTGGGCCTTTACAGGCCAGCACTCCTTAGTCGTACTGAGAAATTGTAGAGCAGGTATTTTTTTAAGCTTGTAATCAAAAAGTAGTGAAGTATGGTTGAGTATTCTGTAATCTGTATTACGCCTTGCTGAGCTCTTCTCCTGCTGTGATTCACTGAGAGCTCTAGCCAGCTTATATATAAAAGAGATTACATAACGATCTTTGTGACATAACCAAGTCAGCCATAGGTGCTGACAGGAAAAGAATAGCTGGATTATAGAAGTATAAAATATAATAGATATGAACAAAGCCTACCTGGATCGCAGCTACATCACATGAACTTTCCTTTGTGCTCGTGTGACTTCATAGCGTTATTATACATTGATTGTTTGTTTCTCTTGTTTTAAGTGGCACAAGTCATTTCTGCGACATACTCCGCCCCGTTGGTCAGACTGGGGGACCAAGAAAAAGCCAAAATGACTTGACAAAAGGTGAAAATGGGAAATCTCCAAGTAAAAAACCTGAACGTAATATAATAAATGTTGTAACTACTATGATAAGATACTAGTGAAAAAACCACTTGAATGAATTATAAATGCACAGAACAGTCCACTGGTAAGTGTGCTTCAGCTTCATCTTTTTTCTTTACCGCCTTTACCTCTTCTGTCTTTGTCCAGCGCTTGCTCGTAATTTTTATCATAGCCTTTCATTTCTTTCCCACTTCTCTCCTGGGGAAAATTTTCCTTCTTCTGCGACACAGATATGATTTATAATAATGGGTTCTTCGGGCTGCTGCTTCCTGAACATTTCTTCTTTAGTACGTGCACGATTTTTACAAACCACTTGCCTCAACTCCAGTTCACTAGTAATTTGCATGAAGTAATCGGTCTGCTCACCTGAGATTTCTGCAGCCACCTGAGCATCCTCTTCCAAAGATATATCGGCCATCTTCTTTCTAGTTTGTTGTGTCTCTTTAAGTAGTCCTGGAGCTATCAGTAGTAAGTTCTCCGTGGAAAAAGCAGAAAGCACGTCTGTACTGTCAAAGTTCGCCGCAGCAACTGGGTCCAGATTTCTTTGTGTCTTGTTTTGGGTGGGTTGTTGCGTAATCGTTTTCTCCTTTGGATGGAAAGCTGCCTTTGCTGCGTGACGTTAGTAGACTGTCCTTGCTTCCCCGCTTCCATGTCTTCTGATGATTTAAGATTGCTCTCTACCTTTGGGGCG
This sequence comes from Cryptosula pallasiana, assembly GCA_945261195.1. Taxonomy (NCBI): domain Eukaryota; kingdom Metazoa; phylum Bryozoa; class Gymnolaemata; order Cheilostomatida; family Cryptosulidae; genus Cryptosula; species Cryptosula pallasiana. The sequence goes on along the minus strand of OX183132.1, from coordinate 44,404,492 downwards.
ATCCTCCTGTACTTTCACTTTGCAGGATTGCTTTTCTGTTGCTTTCACTTTCATTTTTGCAATCAGTTGTAGGAAGGATATTCTTGTCATTTTTCATCATAAAATGCCCTTTCGGTAGCTCATCTTTCGTTGTACGATAACAGTGGTAGTCAGCCAATCTTGATGGTGGCTTGGTGTTTCTTCTAGGCCTCTCATTGTGACTGGCTCCTCACTGGTAATTAAATTGCTGTCTGTGGCCACATCTGTATCAGCTGCTGGTAGGTCTATGGGCGTAGGTGGAGAGTGCTGGCTAGGTGTGCTGGTCTGTGCCGGGCATTCTTCATCTAACTACCACTGTTCACGTTGACTTAGTTGTGGCTGCTCTCCTGTTCTTTCTTCCCAACAAGAGCTAGGCTGACTGGGATTAGCTACTGGTTGTGTTGTTTCCCTTGACATGAGGGGGGGGGTGGCCTAGCCAGTTGTTCCATCAGGGCTTTCAGGTCTACGGGTTCAGGTGCTATTTGTGTATGCTGTTCTGTGTTTTGTGTCCTGGGTTCAGGAGCCTGTTGAGGGGGTTCTAAAGCAGCGGGTGATGTTGGCTGTTGTCGGGGTGTCCTCTTTGTCATTGAACCTCTCATGTTAGGTCGTAAAGCTGGTTCTCTGCTTGCTGGTGTCCTCCCTGTTGGCTCTTGGTAGGGAATGAACTTCTTCAACCTTCTCTCGTTTTGTGTCGAGACCTGGCCACTTTTATCAATTGTGTAGGTGTAGTTGCTGTATGCCTCTATGACCACATATGGTCCCACATGACTGGACTGCAACTTGAGATTGCTCCCCTTTGTCTGACACTTGTTCTCCACCACCAAGAGGTCACCTGCGGCAAACAGCAGGGGCTCATCAGTGTTTTCCTGCCATATCACACGCTGTTTTTCTCTCAACAACTTGTGAGCTGTCTGGAGTCTCTCCTCCATGTCTAGTTTGCACTCTGACACATTCTGTTGCTCCACCATAGACGGCCGTCCATCGAGTTTATCGGGTAATCGAAACTCTCGGCCAATCATAAGAAAGCTTGGCGTCTCTGTGGTTGCAGAGTGTGGGGTTCCCCTAAATGCTCTCATGATCTGGTGGGAGGATCAGGTCCAATTCCTCTTGGCCCAATCTCAGCAGCAGGGTCCTTAAGGAGTCTCCCAGCATCCTATTCTGACGTTCTACTACACCATTACTTTGTGGATGATAGGGCATTGTGTGTGTCTTCTGTACGTTCCACAAGCTGCACAGTTCTGTCAACAAATTAGACTCAAACTGTTTGCCTTGGACCTGGTGTAGTTGTTCAGGAACACCATAGTAGCAGAATACCAGCTCGTCTAGTGTGGTGGATACAGTGCGGACAGTGGCGTTGGGAATGGCTATCGCATCCTGCCATCTGGTGAAGTGGTCGGACGGTGCTAAAATCCATCACTTCTTGTACCTTGTCTCTGTGAGGGTGCCTACTACATCCACTGCCACCTTCTGAAATGGGCTACCAGCAAACACGTGCTGTTGCTCCTGAGTGGATGCTGTACCCCTTTTCTTGGCTACTTGACAGACTTCACACGATGTCATCAGCCTCCTCACTTCACTGGTCATTCCTGTCCAGTACCAATCTAGCTGGATTTGATGCTTGGTACAGTCTATCCAGGTGTGGGATAACCCGTGGGTCTCCCAGTCTACTTGCTGCCGCCTTGGCATCGGGAATACTGCACATAGCCGTGTCTGGCCCTAGGGTGCTATATGTAGAACAAACGTACCACCAGACAAAATCTTCCTGGCATCTCTCTGCTTGTGCAGTGTGCGTAGCTCTCGGCTATCCTCGCCTAGCTCTTACTTGGAGATCTACTAGCTGCCCTGCAGCTCACGAGATATCCTGGCCAAGGCTCAGTAACCAGTCTGCTGTTGCTCCATCAGGGCTTGGCTAGTGACCACGCACATTGCAGGCGGGTCCGTCACTGCCCCTCTCTCTTTCTGTGTCACTTGGGGTGCCTCTACTACCTTCCTTCCAAGGTCGGCCGGTTTGCCTGGCTGGAGTCCTGGTCCAAGGGCTCTGGAGATTTTGACATGGGTCGACCCTCCGTACCGCTGTTCTATAGTACCGTATTATAGGCAGTCTAGACATGGCTCCTGTCTGCTCAGACCATCCGTGTTTCCATGCTGGTTACCAGCTCTGTGCTCAAGTTTGTAAACAAGCTCAGCGAGAATTTCCAGACATCTGGCAATTTGGTTGGAAAGCTCTGTCTGTTGGCACAGCCATCGAAGTGGTGCACGGTCTGTCCTGAGTTTGAACTCGCGTGCATACAGGTAGGGACGGAAGTGTTTTACTGCCGTGATAACAGCTAACAGCTCGCGCCACTTCAAGCAATAGTTTCTCTAGGCTGGTGCTAGAATCTTGCTATAGTATGCGATGGCTCGTTCCAGTTCGTCTTGTACCTGGAAAAGGATTGCTCCTAGTCCTACCGCACTAGCGTTCATATCCAGTATGTACATCTGTGAGGAGTCTGGGTACCTTACGACAGGTGCTGTACTGAGGTCATGTTTCAGCTGTTCAAACGCAAGTAGTAATATATGAGCAGATCTCCCTACCAAGTGGTTTTTTGTTGGGTCAAAATCTGGGGTGATGCAATGGGTTACGGCGTTGAATGAATTCGCCGAGTTTATATTGTATTTCATTTGAGGGGCATTTGAGTGGTATTTAAGTGGCATTTAAGTGGCATTTGAGTTTTGATTATTTTTTTACTTAATTGGAACTTATATAGCGTGTAGATTTTGAATGTATGGCATTTAAGTTTTTGATGGCATCTAGATTTTGAATGTATGGCATTCAAGTTTTGATAATTTTTTGTAATTCCGACTCATATGATATCTTGAGAGAGAGAGAGTGGAGAGAGAGAAGAGAGGAGATATATCTGCATTGAATAAATACATTGATTAAAAATGAAACAATATGTGAATATATACATTTATTGCGTAATAAGTAGGGAAAATCTCATATAATATAGCTAGAGTCAGTAAATATTAAATAATACAAAACACTACAACTTGTAATGGCAATCAATGCATAAGCTTTTACTAAAAAAAATATCTTGAAAACCTTCAAACATGATCTCAAATGGAAAAAATGAATGAAGTTAGATATTCATCTATTTGTATACATCTACAAAAATAGAGGTATTTGGTAAAATATTGTTTCATTTCATCCAATTTTCATCAATTTTTTTGCAAGAAGAAACATCCTCTAAATGGTTAAATTTCATCTATTTGTACATACTTACAAGAAAAACAGGCTATTTTGGTAAAATATTCTTTTATTTCATTCAATTTTCATTAATTTTTTTGCAAAAAGAAATCATATTCTAAATGGTTAAATTTCATCTAATTGTACAAATTTACCAAAAAAAACAAACTATTTGGTAAAATATTTTTTCAGTTCATTAAATTTTCCCTCTAAATGGTTAAATTTCATTTATTTGTACAAATTTACAAAAAAAAACAGGGTATTTGGTAAAATATTCTTTCATCTCATTAAATTTTTATTAATTTTTTTGCAAAAAGAAATCATCATCTAAATGGTTAAATTTTATCTGTTTGTATATATTTACAAAAAAAACAGGGTATATGGTAAAATATTCTTTTATTCTATTCAATTTTCATTAGTTTTTTCAATAATTGTTTAAATATACATTCTTCATTATTTTCTTATTGTTAGGTAAACAACCTATCATACAAAATTAGTTTCTTGAGTGAGGGTTTTATCCTACATCTTCCTTTTGAATTTTTTTAAAAATTTACCATTTTTTCAAAACAATCATTTATATATACAATTTCCATTATTTTTTTAAACATGACAAACGCTATCTCTGAGAGGTTGGAGATATTGTGGTAGAAAACTTATGTCATGATGATGAGAAGGCTATGGATTTACCCATTCAAGAACAGATCATTTTTGATGGTAATTTCAATTCTGAAAACTAAATCAATGTAATTTGTTTTTCAAAATGCAATCATCAGAAAACTTCTGTCATGATGATGAGAAGGCTATGGATTTACACATTCAAGAACAAACCATTTTCGATGGCTATTTCAACTCTGAAAACTAAATCAATGTAATTTGTTTTTCAAAATGCAATCATCAGAAAACTTCTGTCATGATGATGAGGAGGCTATGGATTTACCCATTCAAGAACAAACCATTTTCGATGGCAACTTCAATTCTGAAAACTAAATCAATGTAATTCTTTATTCTTTGTCTCCCATGAAATTGTTCAAAAGAATTAGAACTGAAGTATGTGGCATTACGTAATCGTTTTTTTTTAAAAAAAAACACATCAAAATCGACAAATTACTCCTCTAGATAGTTAAAATTTACAATATTTGAGAATTAATCGCAATAGAAACATTAAGTCTACTTGCTAATAAAGAATTTGAGTGTTAAATTTGACTAATTGATTCAATGATATTATATGGATCTTTTTAAAAATAAACATTTCAATGGATATACCATATTTAGTCTTTGACACTCTTAAAACCATTTTACAGTAATTTTCACCAACAATATTTTAGAAATTTTTACTATGTATTTTTACAAGAAAAATGTGGTATTTGGTAAAATATTCTTTTATTCCATTCAATTTTCATTAATTTTTTGAGCGAGGGTTTTATCCTACAGCATCCTTTTAAATTTTTTATGTTTGAAAACAGGGTTTTATTACATAGCTTTTTTTTTTAACTTTTTTAAAAAAATAATCATTAAAATATATGGTTTTCAATATTTTTTAAAAAATATATATATATAGCTTTTCTTTTTCACCTTTTCGAAACTAATCATTATTTTTTAAAAAAATCATTAAAAATTACCAAGTTACTCCTCTAGATGATTAAAATTTACACTATTTGGGAAATAATTGCAAAAGAAATACCATATTTATTTTTTGACTGTTTTAAAACTGTTTTACAGTAGATTTTGTGTAATACCAGCGATATTATAGAGATTTTCACTTTATATTTACAAAGAATTTGGTATTTGGGAAAATATTCTTTTATTCCATTCAATTTTCATTAATTTTTTGAGTGAGAATTTTATCCTACACCTTCCTTTTTTTAAATTTTTTTATGTTTCAAAACAGGGTTTCATTACATACCTTTTTAACTTTTTTAAAAACTTTTAACTTTTTTAAAAAACAATCCTTAAAATATGATTTTTGATATTTTTTTAAAAACCGTCAAAAATCGACAAAATACTCCTCTAGATGAATAAAATTTACAGTATCGGGAAAATAATTGTAATAGAAAATACCATATCTAGTTTTTACATTCATAAAACTGTTTTATAGTAAATTTTGTGTAATACAAACTACTATAGCTTACGATATCAATGGTTACAAAGCATTTTTCTTGAACAATATCCTCTTTGATGTTCTGCTGATATATTATTAGTCTCAGAGAGGAATTCCTGTATTCCGTATTCTTTTTGATCCAATAATGAACTAAAATACAAAAGTTATTCATTATATAAATAAATTTTAGCGAATTTGAATTTTACTCTTAGCTACACCAGATAGTTTACATTATATATAACAGGAAAATAACTTACTGAGTTACATCATTCAGCTCATTATTTTGTTAGGGAGCAAGTCCTTTATTCTGCGTTCTTTTTACGATATAATGGACTAAAATAAAAAGTGATGTATTAGTATAGTATGATTAAAAATTAATGTAAAATAATTATAAACTTTTGTTATTTTTTCAACTTCTATGTAAAAAAATACACTGATTACACACGAAAAAGTCCTTTTTTTCATCTGGATCCGGAATATATAAATATATACATACTAGCCGCAATGACTACCCGTTACCAACGAATCATGCATGCAACAATCCATTATTGTGGACTTCCAAAGTTGACCAATTTGAAGTGCAAGCTCCAATTGTAAAGATATGAGAAGTTATGTAATCAGCCTCACTAATCAGACAACCCCTAATACAATGGCATATAGATAATACTTTCTTGCATGCAAAGTGTACATGGATGCTTTATGTTATTTCTTACTCTTGTTTACTATTTATACTTTGTAATTTTCATTTATAAATTTTGTAAATTTTCATCTATATCTAATGGAAATACGCACCAGAGTTATATATTTTCTTCAGATGTAGCCATGGACATATGTTGATATTTTTCGTCTCCTTGCCAAGTAGAACAAATAATAATAAAGTAGCTACGAATAATAATAAACTTTATTTTAGATTATTATTTAAAAATTAAATGTAAAACATAACAAACAACAGTGAAAGTGAATTCTAATCAGTGGCAGTAGTTATGTGCATCAATTGTAGGCCATGGCTTTGAATAGTTCTCTGAGAGAAAGTGAAAGAATAAATTATAATTACTGTTGTGATGAAGTTCGTAGAATGGGGGACATAGAACTGAAGACAACAAATAACAACAATAGGTACAGATCCGGAAAAGAGCAGCATAGTAAGAAGAATATAAAAGCCAAATGCTCAAGAACAATCATTTTTTCAGTCTTACTCCTAAGTCAACAGTGCAACACACTTGTTGATATTTTGTAAATATGTAAATTTTCATCTATATCTAATGGAAATACGCACCAGAGTTATATATTTTCTTCAGATGTAGCCATGTACATATGTTGATATTTTTCGTCTCCTTGCCAAGTAGAACAAATAATAATAAAGTAGCTACGAATAATAATAAACTTTGTTTCAGATTATTATTTAGAAATAAAATGTAAAACATAACAAACAAAAGTGAAAGTGAATTGAAATCACCGGCAAGTGGAACATCCGTGTTCGATACGTACGTTGGTAATGGAGAAAAGCAAAGACCTGTAGTCTATAGCCTATAGGTGTTTCGAGTAAATGTGCCGAGTAAATGCCGAAGCATCGTTTGTTAATAGCCGCGGCTCCTTTCAGTACAAAGCGCAATTGTGGCAGGCACTACGTCCACACCGGAGAATTGCTGTTGTTATGAAATATGTACGTTAATAATTCACAGGCGTAGTGCGTTTAGCATGTTTGGCAGGAAAACTGTTTTTGGGACTGTTCGTTTTAATTACTGGAAATCAGTTTCTGTCGCCGAATGATCCTGTTACGACTGAGAGTTGGGCTAAAAAATGTGCACAGACAAACAAACAGACAGACACGACTTCTCTTTATAATGTAGATATATATATATATATATATATATATGTATATATGTATATATGTATATATGTATATATGTATATATGTATATATATATATATATATATATATATATATATATATAATTTAAAAATGTTTTACAACAAGCGCTCATAAATTGTCCATTTATGTGATAAAACGTGTTATTTACGTGAGAAATTAAGCATTTCTGTAAAATAATTATAACCTTTTGTGATTTTTTCAACTTCTATGTAAAAAAAATACACTGATTACACAAAAAAGTCCTTTTTTAGTCCGAAATGTATATAACTTAAAAATGTTTTACAAAAAATGTTCATGAGTTGATCATTTGCGTGAGAAATTAAACATTTTTGTAAAATAATTATAACCTTTTGTTATTTTTTCAACTTCTAGGTAAAAAAAATACACTGATTACACAAAAAAGTCCTTTTTTTAATCCGAAATAGATATAATTTAAAAATGTTTTACAAAAAATATTCATGAGTTGATCATTGATGTGAAAAATTAAGCTTTTTTTGTAAAATAATTATAACCTTTTGTTATTTTTTCAACTTTTATGTAAAAAAAATACACTGATGACACAAAAAAATCCTTTTTTAATCCGAAATATATATAATTTAAAAATGTTTTACAAAAATGTTTTACAAAAAATGTTCACAAGTTGATCATTTACGTGATAAATCGTTTTACTGTTGTTATTTACGTGAGAAAGAGAAATTAAGCGGTTTTTCATTGTAAGAATACACAAAATTTTCACAAATCAACTTTTTTAAATTATGGTAAAAATTAAGAAAACTTACCTATAGTGATATGAATCCCTTGAGTTATAGATTAGCTTCTCGAGAGTTTGTTCTCCACAGTCTTCTTTTTCAGCATCATCGATATGGTTGAGAAAATCCTCAGATTTTGGATTATCAGTCAGTTACGAGGCTTGGACGAAGGCTTGATGAGCCGCGAGTACACTGATGTTGTAGAAAATTGAGTTGTCCGCGTTTCGACTCAGTCCCTTGAACAGAATAACTCCAAATCTTTCCGATGTCACAGCAGAAGCTATTTGATGAGGAATGCGCATATCTCCGATCAGTAATTCTTCATCTACAACACTTCTGTATTGAACTAGAAGAGTCTCTTCATTCGCATTCCATCGCCTGTCAGATTTTGTTATCACGTCCGGGTTTTGAAAACATATGACACTATCTGTTGGGAAATCCTGAAGATGAGCTACCTCGAAATAAGCATTGATTTGTCTGATACTTTTTTCTGGTAATACATCAAACGCATTCTTCCACCTCAGAGTAGATCCTATTTCTGTAGCGGCACGAAAAATTCTTTTCCAGTCTTTTCAACACCCATGTAGATCAAAACCAATGGTCTTATTTGCGAAGCTTCATCAACAAGTAATCCTGCTGCTAATGGAATAGTGCTCTTCACTCTAACTATCTTTCCATCCTTTTTATAGTTGTAGATGATGGTGCAGTTCGTTTCATCATGGACCTCGTCGGTTAACACCTGCATAACTGTAGGTATTGGTAAATCTTTAACTTTGACTATGTTTTCAATGTTTCTTCTGGAAGCTGGAGATAGAGCACTTAACAGAGAGGCGCTTTTGATGATGAGAGTTGCCAGAGCATTCAGACAGGCGCTTTGAAAGGGAATCGTAGTGCGTTGAAGAAGTACATTGTCATCAATCACCTTCCTGTCTTGTGAAGGTTTTGGTTCTTTATTCTTCAGCTGGCCGGCATGTTGAACAGGAATCTTAGTACGTTGAAAAAGTACATTTCTATCAACCCCCTTCCTGTCTTGTGAATGTTTTGGTTCTTCATTCTTCAGTGGTTTTGTATTGACTTGTGTCGACATTCTAAAAGATAAAGTAAAAATCCTTGTTACGATTTTTTGATTTCCTTTTCAAATCAATTTAAAGATATATATATACATACATATATATACACATATATATATATAATATATATATATATATATATATATATATATATATATATATATATATATATATATATATATATATATATATATATATATATATATATATATATATATATATATATATATATATATATATATATATATATATATATATATATATATATAATGTACTCAATATCATACTGCTGTTAGTATCTAAATCGATAAAAAATTAAATTTATACTCAATAGTACATCAAGTTGACTTACCTCAAAACAGAAAGTCCTTCTAGCAGTTGTAGTAGATGATGTTGTAGTAGATCTTGCTCCTTCAGTTGCTAATGTTGAAGTGACTGCTTTCTGTGTGAAAACAGTGCTTCGTATATAGCTGAAATCATCCCATTTATCATAAGGTTAAATTAATGAAATATTGCTTTTACGGAAGAACACCAATGCTTTCGCGGGAATAAAAAAATTATTTTCACGCGAATACAAACCAATGTTTTTGCGGGAATAATTAATATATTTTCACGCGAATGGAAACCGTTGCTTTCGAGGGATTAAAAATTTTATTTTCACTCGAATACAAACCAATGCTTTCGCGGGAATAAATAATTTATTTTCACGCGAATGGAAAGCGTTGCTTTCGCGGGAGTAATAATTTTATTTTCACGCGAATACAAACCAATGCTTTCGCGGGAATAAATAATTTATTTTCACGCGAATGGAAACCGTTGCTTACGCGGGAATAAATAATTTATTTTCACGCGAATGGAAACCGTTGCTTTTGCGGGAATAAAGAATTTATTTTCACGCGAATGGAAACCGTTGCTTTCGCGGGAATAAACATTTTATTTTCACGCAAATGGAAACTGTTGCTTTCGCGGGAATAAAAAATCTATTTTCACGAGAATACAAACCAATGCTTTTGCGGGAATAAATAATTTATTTCCACGCGAATGGAAACCGTTGCTTTCGCGGGAATGAACATTTTATTTTCACGCGAATACAAACCGTTGCTTTCGCGGGAATAAATATTTTATTTTCACACGAATGGAAACCGTTGCTTTCGCGGGAATAAATAATTTATTTTCACGCGAATGGAAGCCGTTGCTTTCGCGGGAATAACTAATTTATTTTCACGCGAATGGAAACTGTTGGTTTCGCGGGAATAAAAATTTAATTTTCACGCGAATACAAACCAATGCTTTCGCGGGAATAAAAATTTTATTTTCATGCGAGTAGAAACCAATGCTTTCGCGGGAATAACACATTTATTTTCACGCGTTTAGCTATATAAGAGACAACGGTTTCAGACAGAGAGCATCCAGTTCAACAACGGTGAGCGAAGGAGCAACATCTACTACATCTTCCATTGCAACTACTAAGAGTTCTCTCTTCATAAAGGTAAGACTAAAAATACAATTATTTCCGCTAGCTAACACAACTATCTGAAGGCTTTATGACATATCTATCTTTAAATTGATTATAAAGAAGTGAATCAATTTTTTTTGTTTTTTCAGAATGAATACTCAAGACGTAGGAAGCCAACCATTGTATCTAAAGTCGGAATCTCAGCCTGATGAAAAGGTAAGAATTAATAAAAAATACTATTTAACACCTGTTGAAAAACCTTTAATTATTTTAGTTATCTACTTATCGCTTGTAGTTTAGAACAATACAACAACAAACCCAATCTACTTGAAGGACTTCCTTCCAGAAATGTATCATAACTATGTGATAAATAATGATGTTGTTGAAGAAAAAGCTGTAGAACGTTTGACATTCCTGTATAACTCAACACATGATGAGTATGGGGATGTGTTGTAAGAAACATGATGTATCTACAGAACTTTTTGATGACATAAAAAACGGTTACGAAACCGTTTTGTCAATGGTGGAAGTTGTTAATATTAATGATTTTTTAAAAGAAATTGAAAGAAGTGTTTGGAATCAAATAATTTTCAAAAAATTATATAACATGAAGTGGAACAAAAAAACTTTTTATAAATTCAGAAAACATATTTATAATTATGTCCAAATAGATAAAGGTCTATTCTCTTCTGTAGGTATTTTAGAACTAATGTTAGAAGCGTTTCGTACATATTTATGAAAAATTTTTAGTTGTTTTTTTATTATTTCACAATATTTTGTTCAACCTATTATATTTTATTTCTTACCAACTGAGATGTTCAAAGCAGTATGATATTAAGTAAATACATATATATATATATATTTGAACGCATCCTTTGTTGTCTGTCTCCACATCCCAATAGTTTAATAAGCACATTCTCAATCTATCATAACTCTATGGTCTTAACTGCTTTTGTCATAAATACATACATATATATATATATATATATATATATATATATATATATATATATATATATATATATATATATATATATATATATATATATATATATAAGATACTCTAGCTTTTGTCATAAATTCATATATATATAAGTTACTCTAACTAATAAATACACTCTTAGCCACTCATGCAAATATTACCTTTTTATTTTTAGAGTGTTATGGATGATCTTTCTGAAGAGCTCCTTTGCACAGATCCATATCCAACAGAAAATAAAATCAAAAACGGCAAAACAACTCTTAAGAGAAAGAAAACTGCTCCAAAAAAGCGAGTAGTAAGGAAACGAAAAAAAATAGTGAGAAAACAAACTACTTCCGTTGATAAGAAAACAATGGAGAGTGGAGCTATAGCTCATTTAACAGTTGAATATCTCAACGAAAGGAGAGCTAGGGAATTAGAAAAGTCTAAAGATTCTCAAGTGATTGACTCACCAAAAGTTCCGGTTTGCAAAACATTTGAAGATCTTCCTATCCCAAGCATTATGCGAGTGACTGGTGTGATACATCCATCAAGTAAGGAGAAGTGTAGATATTCTCAAGTTCGCTACCATGATCCTTCAGATATAAATGAACTCGAACCCAAAATACTTTTCTGTCCAGTTGAAATAGCTAAAAACTTCAACTGTGGTAATTACCCCCTCCGTTTAATGTTGTATATTTGGTAGAAAGGGAAAACCGAAAAATAAAGGTGTTCTTTGGTATGATGTCAAACGTGTTACCGGACATCCTCTAAGCAATAAGGAAGCTGAAGAGGAATCACTATATTTGAGTACATTGACTAAAGGTCAGCTCAAACGCTTCTTGAACATCAGGACCCTCCATAGTTTCCAACCCGGTGCTATTTCCCCTTCCCGAGATGTTGTTGATAGATTCGTTCCTCATCGATTTAAAGGAGGGCAGTCGAATGTAATTTGTATCCGTTATACCATTGAACAATGTGGAGAAACGCTGATGAAGATGCTTGCCATACCAGACAAATATGCTTAAGAAGCTAACCAACATGCTCAAGGTGTGATGATCTACAGAGGAAAAAACCCACGGAAAATTTAAGACGGAATACGATCTTTCATTTTGCTCTTCATACAGCCTCGGACAAATTTATTGGAGACAATATTGTGATCAAGCAAAGCACAACAAAGTGATATTAGAAATTGATGATGATGATGATCTTGAAGATTTTCTACGTGGAGATTTTGATGATTTTGAGACAGGATATGTTGCTGAAAAAAAGGATGAGATACATGATAAAACTCGGTGAGAGTTTTTCTTTTCTATTTAATAAATTCTAATCATTGTAAATAATACTTCAACTCAATTTAGATGTAGTTGTAGTTATTTTTACCCCAAATAATTTTTTGTTTTAGCAATGGATAGTCTCTAATTCAAAAAAACAAGTTGGACAATGTTACTTGGTGAGTTATTTCCCTTCTCTATATAATGTAAACTATCCAATGTAACTAAAGCTATAATTCAAATTCATGTAATTATTTTAAATTTTTGTTTAATCATTCTATACTAATACATAACTTTTTTATTTTAGTTCATTACGAATTCAAAAGCACATAAAACAGAAGTCTCCCTTCTTAAGATATAACATCACTACATCAAAGACATCATTGTAAAGAAAAAGACTATGCATTAATTGTTATTACTTAGTATTTACTCACTCTAGCTATATTATATGGAGAGATTTTCCCTACTTATTATACAATAAATGTGTATAATCATATATTGATTCATTTTAATCAATGTATCTATTCATTTTAATCAATGTATTTATTCAATGTAGATATATCTCCTCTCTCCTCTCTCTCCTCTTTTCCTCTCTCTCAATATGTCATATGAGTTCGAATTACAAAAAATTATCAAAAACTTAAATGCCATACATTTAAAGTCTATATGCCATATAAGTTCAAATTAAGTAAAAAAATAATCAAAACTCAAATGCCACTTAAATGCCACTCAAATGCCACTCAAATACCTCTCAAATGAAATACAATATTAACTCGGCGAATCAATTCAACACCCTAACCCATTGCATCACCCAAAATCAAATCCACAAAAAAACACTTGGTAGGGAGATCCGCTCATATATTACTACTAACGCAGCATGCTCCTCCAGACCCGCTTCCAAAGGGTGGCTTCATTGGCCAGTACAGTCAGTGGCTTGGCCGTGGTGGCTTCACGCGGCAAGTACTGTTGATAGTAGCCGGCTGTGCCCAGAAGGGCCTGTAGTCCCGTAAAGTCTTTAAGGGGTGTCCAGTCAGTAACAGCCTTTGTTTTTTATGGATCGGTAGCTACGCCCTCTGCACTTACTACATGCCCTAGGTACTTAACCTGTTGTTGCAGGTTGACCATCTGTAGTCTGCTCAGTACTGCTCTCAGCCTCTCTAAATGGGCCTCGAAGTCAGGGGTCATCTAGGTAGAGCAATAATGTATTTTGGTGCAGTCCTTAGAGCACACGTTCCATCAAGCGCTGGAATGTAGCTGGGGCTTAAGTGATGCCTGCAGTGACTCATCTATCTGCATCATGGCATAGGCATTTTGGCCGGTCACATTGATCAGCGGTCAGTAGTCTATGCAGAAGTGCCATCTCTGATCCTTCTTGCGCACTAGCACCACAGGAGAGCTCCAAGCTCCATCTGCCGGCTTAATCAGGCCCATCTCTAGCAGATCCTTGACTTGTCTCTCCGCTTCTGCATCTTTCTCTGGTCCCAACCTGTGGGGAGGCAGCCAAATAGGCTTAGCCTCACTGGCAACGGGAATAGAGTGCTTTACGAGGTCAGTGTGTCCAATGTCACCACTGTGACGGCTAAACACTGCTTTGTAATTCGCCAGCAACTTTCTCAACTGTTCTTTCTGTTGCCAACTTACGAGCCGTCGCCTGCTGCACCTCGTCCGCCATGATCCCCATAAATGTCCCAATCACTTCGCCTGCTGGCAGGTGGATCGCATAGGTGGATCGCTGGCAGGTGGATAGCGTTCTTGCGTCCTTGTTCAACTGGAGCATTCACACTGGTTTGCCAAGGGTAGTATACCAGGTATGCTTTCTATCACTCCCTGCAGACAATAAATTTTACCTGCCAGGTGGCGGGATATAGTTGCCTGTGTGAAGAATTTATTATTATTGTCAACTATAACTCTCCTTGTACTGTACAACTTGTGAAGCAGAATAACGCTTGTTAAATAATTAAACATGTAGATATTAACTACACTCTTCGTAATTATTGCAAGTCTGCCTAACTCGATTGCTTAAGTTAATGTTGTCGAAAGTCTGTCAATTGCTGAAATCTATACACGTGCTGACTGAGCAGAATTGATAGTGGAAATGGATCTGGCTGTGTTGCGTAACAGATCCCCGTATTGTGTAGAAAGAGTCTCCCGTATTGAGACAGTGTGATTAATTAATTGATTAAATATCGTATACGACTCAGCTATATCACCGATTGGTAGAAGCTGACACCAGTAGTGGCTCGCTAGCATTAGCTGTAGTGCTCAATAGCTTAGGAAGGCTAAAGTATACTGTGTTCCGTCTGTTGAAGGTGTTCGGTCAATATTCATACTAAAATCCTTTACATTATTAATGGTAATTAGTCTAGTCTTGATTGCACGTTTTACTAATTGCAAACACGTGTCTGTGCTAGTTGCAGATAAATGCAATGATCTAATCATTTTGTTATGCTGCCATACCGCTATTATCGTTGCTGGGTTTCTTCACTAATAATAAAGTATTTCAAGTCTATAGATTCTTAGTACATACCACTCAATGTTACCCTAAGTTCTCTGTCTTTCTACATTACTAAGGTTGTTGTTCTTGTTTCATTAATTACCTGAGTTGCGTGGTGTTTAACATTGATTGGGAGGATTTTTAAAGTGGCAAGACCTGTATCAAAATAGCTATGCATGTCAAGAATTTAGATTCATCTGTAATAATTAAGTTTCAGAATGTTAATATGCAAGCAGTGTGTGGAGAGGCGTGTCTTAGTCTTCTTTCAGTGGACTCCATAAAAGAGTCTGGTGATGACATATGCATTAATGTTTTGTTGACTCAACGAACCCTGCTGAACTCCCTTTATCACCCGGAGTTATGTGTAGATTACACGCTTTGAAGTTTCTCGAATGGTTGGTGGTCAGCAGCAAGCAGATCTCTTCTATTAGAGTGAGACCCTAATACGCCGATTTCTCGTGTTTCTAGCCAGCAATGTGGTATCAGAGAGGCCATTCTCAACCCTTCAATATGTTAAACCTTATCTCAGATAATGTTTCAAGAGTGATTGAATGTGATAGTGCTGTTGTATATCTATAAGTAACAGACGAGCACTCTGTATGTGCAAAGCATAAGTTTTAAGTTCTTTGGTACCAGCCAAAGACGGGCTCAAATAACTCTGCCTAAGTAGATAAAGCTCCCCTAACTTGGCTTTTGTTCATATCATTAAATAAAAATAAAATTTTGACAAAACCTGTTTATAATTTATTGTCTGCTAAACTTGAACAGGTGATAGTTGCACCTGAAAACTCATCTCTTTGCATATAAAACGCAACAGCTTTCAAATTTCCCGCTAGCACCGGCTTATGCGGGGATGTAAACATCTGAGCAAACTTGGTTTGATGTTTTACTAAGCTCTGTATTTGATCAAGAGCATATCAAACTGCAAAGCACAATAATCTTACACTTTGTAAACAAAGTAGTAATCAGAAGGAAACTACAAAATCCATACAACATTATTAAACAAAAGCTAGTTACCTTTTAGCCTCTGTTTACTACACTCTAGTTAGAGTTCTAAACTCAGTGAACTTTTTTTTTGTGCTTCTTACTTGCTGGTTTAAGTAGAATTAACTTAATCATGTGAAAGTTTGGTTATTTATAGTAGCTATTGATGAAACAGATATTATCGGTTAGCATAGTAGACTAAACAAGGTTACCAGAGGATTAATAGAAAAAAGCAGAGAATTATGTGCAAGACCAAAGAATGAACAGCAAGATGGTAGCTACACTCCCAAAAATTGCAAAAAATGAGGTGATTCAATCAACGAGTAAAATACATTTATGAACTGGCCACTCAGGAATAGTTGTAGATGAACGATGCCTTCCGTTAGCATCAGGGTTACGATCGCTTATGCAGAGAGACACCTTCCCAACCATCCCATCCTTACCAGGATGTACATCAACAACCTTAACCAAGTTCCACCTTGTTCGAACCAGATTTTCATCTTTAAATTCTGAAGCTTGAATATGACCAACCAATCAATCTCCAGCACAAGCAAATTCAGAGACAGCATCCTGAAAAGTCGCGCTTTTGGAATAACGCTTCCCAGTACGATGAAGTAAGGTAGCTACTCTGAGAACTGCTGTCCAAGATGACAACTTACCAAGTTTAGAAAGAATAGAGTTTCATGAGGTTACAGCCAAAGAATTATGAGGTGTTTTCCTAACTTTGGGATCATCAAAGCAAGGCGAAGAAACCAAAGAATGAACAGCAAGTTCTGAAAAATTAGGTCCGGTAATCCGAAAAGAATCTTGCAACTGCTGTACGGAGCAACCACGAGAGATGATGTCAGCAGAATTGGAAGCAGAACTAATGTAGTTCCAACCTGAGGGGTTACTTAGCTGCCTGATCCTTTCAACACGATTGCATACAAAGGTGTGAAAGCGCTGAGAATCACTGTGAACATAACCTAAGACCACCTGTGAATCTGTATAGAGGAATACCTTCAAATTCTCGTAATGAAAAATTAGGTCTGGTAATCCGAGAAGAATCTTGCAACTGCTGTACAGAGCAACCACGAGAGATGATGTCAGCAGGATTGGAAGCAGAACTAATGTAGTTCCGATCTGAGCGGTTACTTAGCTGCCGGATCCTTTCAACGCGATTGCGTACAAAGGTGTGGAAGCGCCGAGAATCATTGTGAACATAACCAAAGACCACCTGTGAATCTGTATAGAGGAATACCTTCAAATTCTCGTAATGGAATTGTCTCTAGAAAGCTGAACAATTTAGCAGCTACCACAGCGCCTTGTAGCTCAAGATGAGGAACGATGACAGCTTTTATCGGTGTCATTTTGCACTTTGCCATCACTAGAGATGTTACATTACAACCTTGAGAATCTTCAAACCGAATGTAACTACAAGCACCGTACCCTAGAATCACAAAAAGTATGAAGCTCTACCGTGGTGGGTTTGATAGATGGTTTATTCACCTTATAACACCTTGGCCATTTTAAACAAGAAAGTTCGTTTAAGTCATGGAACCACGCATTCCACTTGCTTGTCGTACCAGAAGGCATTTGGTCATCCCAAGACAATCTTTCCTTACAAAGTGCTTGTAATAACATCTTTTGACGCATAATAATGGGACTGATTAGGCACAGTAGATCGAACAGGGTTGCAATTAATAACAGGGCTTCTCGGCGAGTTACTGGTCTTTTTGAAGGGAAACATTGGAAAAAGAAGATGTCGTCTGAAGTATTCCAACTAATTCCTAATGCTGTCGCTTCTGTATTAGTCAAATCACCAGTGGAGTTACCTGAAAGGAGAATTTCCATAGGGTCGGAGTCATCTTCCTTTCCATCGACTAATTCATGAACGAACTGACTTATCTTTTGAGACAAATTTGTGAAGGCGCAATCCACCAATAGCGCACAGTTCTACTATATGCTTCAAAAAATTAATAGCTTCCTCCCCGCTAAGTAAATTAACCAGTCTGTCATCGACATAAAAGTTCTTGACCAGAAACTGGGCTGCATCTAGATTTTTCTCAGCATTGTCATTAGCTAAATGTTTTAGTCCAAAATTAGCACAGGCAGGAGATGATGCGGCTCCAAAGATGTGTACCGTCATGCGTTAACACACAATTTCACCTTTACTATCATACCATAGGAACCTCAAAAACTCTTTATCTTCCGGCTCAACCTTGAACTGATGAAACATTTTCCTCACATCGCACATCACTGCTATCGGTTCCTTGCAAAATCTACAAGAACTCCAAGCAAACAACTTGTCAAGTCCGGACCTGGCAATAGATGTTGATTCAAGGACCCACCTTGAAAACTAGCACTGGCCTCAAGGACTACCCTTAGTTTTCCTGGTTTAGATGAGTGTAGAACTCCGTGGTGTGGGACGTACCAACAATTGTCAGCGTTCATATTTGTTACATTTCCCGCATCACCCTTACGAATTATATCTGACATAAACTCATAATATTTACTGGCATACTCATTATCTACCTTGAGCATTTTAGCAAGTCTTATAAATCTGGACATAGCATACTTACGGTTGTTTGGAAACTTCGGTCCTTTGCGGAAGGGCAGCGGCATGATGTACTGGCCATTTATTGTGCGAATATTTTTCGTAATATATGCCAAAATAGCAGGTCATTTTGGGATATAGGTGCGCCAGAGGTATCCTCAGAAAAACCCTGAAGACGTTGCAAAATTGCGTGTGCCAGCCGATTGTGCTCTTTTGTAAGAATGCGGTGAGTATTGGCAATAACATTTGTATTTGCCTCAGATTTCCCTCGCACTATTGACCAGCCCAAGTCAGTTTCCACTGCATATGGCTCGTTCTTGTTTCCTGTTATAACAGAATGTGGGGCTAGTAAAACATCAAACCAAGTTTGACTGTAGACTTGTAAGTAAACTTGGTTTGATGTTTTACTAAGCTCTGTAAATTGATCAAAAGCATATCAAACTGCAAAGCACAATAATCTTACACTTGGTAAACGAAATAGTAATCAGAAGGAAACTACAAAATCCATACAACATTATTAAACAAAAGTTAGTTACCTTTTAGCTTCTGTTTGTTTGTTTGTTTTCAGCTGTGCCTCGTGGGCAACCCTAAAGACGGGTCTTTAGTTAGAGTTCTAAACTCTGTGAATTTAGTTTTGTGCTTCTTACTTGCTGGTTTAAGTAGAATTAACTTAATCATGTGCAGGCTTGGTTATTTATAGTAGCTATGGATTAAAACAGCTATTTATGGTTAGCATAGTAGACTAAACAAGATTAGCAGAGGATTGGTGGAAAAAAGCGGAAATATTATGTGCAAGACCAAAGAATGAACAGCAAACTGGCAGCTACAAGGGTGGTTTCCAAAGTTACAGAACATTCTAGAATACAGCAATTCGAATGCGAACAAAAAATGAATCATTTTTTTAATGCTCCGATTGGCCGAAAAAAATACCAAATTCTAGAAGATGGTGTATTTCAGTGATCTACTGATATAAATTGACAAACCGAAATAGGTGAAGTTGTGCAGAATTTTTAGGAAGTGGTGCAGGCGAAAAAAAGTTTTGAACAAAAATAAACAGAAAGCCAAACAAATTCATCTAGAACTGGTTGATCACAGTGCTATGAGCAGAGACTTTCCAATAAAGTGTTTCGAATGCAGCTTGCTAGCATAAAAACCGCTGAATTTAAAGTCGACGATTGACCTATTGGGTTAAAATGTGAGCCATGCCACACTACACAAGTTTTGGACTACAGCATCATCGGTTCCTACAACTGGGTGGGATTTTTATGATGGTGAAAATATTGGCATTACAAATAATTAATATCTAAAGGAATTACGAATATACAAATTTGATTTGGCAGATGATTTTTCCAAGGAGTTCGCTTTTTGAAGAACGGTGCTACTAACAGGTAAATTTAGTAATTAAGAAGCTTATAATTTATGTTTTTTCAACCACATTTTATCAATACTTTGAGTATTGTAGAACTCGTATAGTTTTGGATGAAAAATAAAAACTTGAACATCACAGGATAGCAAACAATTATAGCATTGGATCTAGGTTTCCATCAGATAATGCAAAAAAGCATGACCGACTTGGTATATCGGGAGAGAGGTTGTCGCAATCGAAGTTTAAGCAAGTTGAAGCATTGGTTAGCATTTTAATAATGCATTGTATTAGATACATTGACATAAATCAGATATTAAAAAATAAGTATAAACGAGCATAATGGTTCTAATTATGACAAGTAGCATCAGTGTTATAATAGTTTCTAGCTTCAGAGCGGTTATGGATAAGAATATTACGGGTTTGATATCATCTTTTGTTATATTGCTTTTCGTTAGACAAACATGGAAGCAAAAAGGATTCAATCGATTACGTCACAGAGAATTGAGCAAGTTTTATTTACTCAAAGAAGGATTTTTAGCATGATTGCCCAATATTAACGAATTATTTCAAGTTTGCATATAACAATGGCCGTTTCACTCTGGTAAGTTTTGTTTACCTAATAAGCGCAATAAAAGAAGAAAAGTAATTCAGTTGCCATGAGCTAGTCACGACTCATCTAATTTTTGGTGTAATTGTGGTTTGAAACTTCACGCCCAATATTACAAACTATAAGAAAATCGATAGCTAAAACGAAAACACCAACTTTGGATAGTTTTGAACTGTTCAAATTTTGTAAACTACTAGTAAGACTTTATGATTCTCCACCAATTCCAGGTTTTGAATTTCGCGACATTTTCGTTCCCACTTCTTAGAGTCTACGAAACCCATGCGAGCTAAGCATTTTTCAAGACAAAGCAGCAATATATATATATATATTTGTCCCACTCGGTTGTATTCAGGTTTTAAACATTGCTGAATTGCCGAATGTTCAATAATTGGAACAACAGGCTGCTAGAAAGAAACCATTCTGGGTAATCAAAGTGAAAAAAAGATCAGTGACAATAATCTATAGCCAACCGATCCATATAAAACTTTCAAAAATTCAACTAGCGAAATATATTGCTAAAAATCTAAGAGTAATAACTTTTAATCATCACTGTGTACTATAGTCATCTCATTGGTGTACCGCAAGCCAAAAACTTTGACATAAGTTACAGGGTTAGGTTCAAATCACACTATCATGGATTAAAAATAGAAAGTGAAATAACAAGAAACGGTTAAGAATATCTGAATTTGGTTGTTTCCAAAGGTATTGCCAGCAGGTAAAAAATTACAACTACTCGGTGAATGAAAGCACTACATATAAACTCGACTACGATAGTGCAGTGGTTTGCTTCAGATATTCAAGTTAACTGAAAAAAATCGTACAAAGTTGCAGTAAAGTAAAGTTTGTAGCAACACTTGGATTGACTATAACAGCTGCTGTACCAAAAAAAAATATTGAGCCATGTTAATATTGAGTTCATGCTAGAAAAAAAGACTTTGGTGGGTTTTAATTTCATGGAGCGTATTAAGACCTTGGGGAAATTGAAAGCGAATCGACGAGAAAATTTGGTTGTAACTCTCATGTAATAAGTAAATCTGTGCAAATTTTACAAATTCCATAAAAAATCATGATATAATCTTGAATTTTCTTTAAAAATTTTTTCATCAGTCGTAAAAGAAATGTTTTTTTTTTAAAAACGCTTTAAAAATTAAAACAAAAATTTTTTGGATGGACGCTGTGGTAAATAGTGCGCTTTGGGTGGTGTTTTTAAAGATAGAAAAATTGATCTGCTTGAGAAAAAATGGATGATATAACAGGTTATTCATTGCATAACCACATCTCTGATTAAGTGTTGAGTTGCAGCAAGCACATCTGATGGCCCTAATGGTTGCCATGGTCCCCAAGATCTTCCTGCTCAAGCTGCTCACTGTGGTCTTCATGGCTGTCAACTTCTTCAAAATTGTCCTGGGCATTGCTTGCATGGTTTTTATTTGCACTATTATTAGACTCATTTCTGGATCTAGTGTGTATTGGCAAGGAATGTAAAGAGGAACTTGGCGGGGATTGCTGTGCTTGCACATTTCTCTTCAAAATATCTAACAACTCAGTGGTAATCTTGGCCATGCCTGAGAATAGAAAAAAAACAAGTATTGATCAGTAGATCAAGGATTTTACTTATTAACACACCAAACCAGCTTCATTTTTCAAACAGGCTGAATACTCTGTAACTCTTTAGTTGAAGACATAAAATGATTCCGGAAAAAGTTGGTTTTTGGAAAACGTTTAAGGTAAAAGTAAAGTACTAACGAGTCATTTCAGATAGAGTAGAGGCTGTAAGTCCATGTGGTAACAGTCCTTGAATTTGTTGAATATTTCGGTTCACTTCAGCTTCTACTACGGCTTTCTGTAAATGAGCAACAACCGTTTTTCTCTCACATATCGTACAAACAGTAGTCAGAAGAATAAATCTCATGCTGTGCATTCATCAAACTAAGGGAATAAAATCATAAGTTGATAAGGTTCACTTAACATTCCTGTTAGACGTTGCTTTAACATGTTAGTTGCGCCTAATAATAAATAATTTAGTTTTTCTGCCAACATAAAACTAATTATTTTAGCACCTGAATAACGAACATTTTACTGCAGTAGCCTTCAAATTTAAAGTACAAGTGATCTAATAACAGAAGTTTTTGCACTGGTTGGAATGCTTTAGTTTACTCAACTGCTAGCATTATTGTGGAAAGGGGGGGGGGGGAGTTTAACATTCTGCAATTCAGCAAGAAAAGCTAGCAACCGTACGGCACGATCTAATTTGATATTTAGGTGATACCGTAAATGCATTTACTCAAAAAAGGTATTGCCTGATAGACAAACTAAAAAAACGAGACTTTTCCAAAAAAAAAAACCACTGCTAATTCTGTGGTTATAAATTTGTATCCTAATTGTGACAGAATTTTCTACAGGAATACTGCAAAGAGAAGGACGAATAAAAAACAAATCAAAACACAATTTCTGTCGACTGATGTTTAAAAGTCATGCAACACTGAATTTAAGAATAGGTCAATTTATAATAGTATTCAGCGAGATAACTATTTCAAAATGCCAAAGTTTCTCATCACTTGTGAGCTATATAGCGATAAAACTCTGCTTTTAAGACAAAGTATGGCAAAAACATTTTGCAATTCTAGTTTTTAATATTCGTGCAACAGAATCTTGTGTTGCTACATATCCTGGGATGATCCATCAGCTATCCAGTTATGTTATCTGCTTGACTGATTTTTACCCTGTACTGGGTTAACTCTAAACGAATAATTAGCTGTATTAGCTAAACAATCCGATTTTAGGCTCTCAGCCCAGATGCACAGAGCATGTAGTTACAATAAACAATCCTTGTTATGTAAAAAGGTAAGTGAGTTAAGGCGTCCCGACAACTTCTGACACGCACAGGCCACACTTGGCATTCTATAAGCTTGACGGAAGAAAGCCCTATTTATCTTATAAAAAATAATCGTCATGTAAAGCCATTTACATGAAATAAAAAACCCAGTTAGCAACCAATGCAGATGGACACATGTGTAAAATATTAGTAGACATAGGAGCGTGGCTTGTAGGTGTAAATTTAGGTAATAACTAACAACGTAGTATCTTACGGATGTGTCTTTCTTTTGCAACACCTGTCAGTATTATGACTTGCCAACTAATTATTTATAGTTACGAGGAAGATTAACGTGTAGAAAACACTTCATGTTATTTTAAAGAGAACGCCACTGTTGAATACTAAGACACAGCTACCCTTTGCATGCATGGTTTACCGAAGACAATGGAATACGTTTTAAAACACTTTTAGGCCAAACACTTGTGGTATTGTTCTTCTTTTTGGCGGCATGATGAATGTAAAGCAATTGTAAAGGGTTTGCAAGGTTGACAACAGCTAAAATCTACCAGAACTTTCTATGACGACACAAGTCATTCATCTAACTAAACAGTGTGTCATAAACAAAATACAGATTATTGTTGTACCATTTCACTTTATAGTGATTTTAAAGATGGTCGCACATTCTTGACGAAAAGTTACTAGGCTCATGTCATCATAACATCTATTTTTCAATGTTTCGACAAACTTGGCAACTAAAATTTGCCGCAGATCAATCAAAAAGATCGCTTTCTGCAAAATTTGCTGTTGTATTTTAACTTGAAACAAGCAACATCAATAATAAAGACACAACAGTAAAAAATTAGTCTGCACACACAGGAAGGGAGTTTAACAGTAGAATGGTCATGAAAAGGTGAGTTTCACTAATAGATGCCAACTTACAAAATTAATAGTCTATCAGCTGAGATAATACGCCGTTAATCGGTATTTTATGTGTCTATTACTCCGATAAGTTTATTTATTTGGCATGCCCTTTCGACACAGGATGTGATAAGTTTATTTCTCTTACCTCGTTAGATTGTGCAGTCGAAGTATTTGGGTTCTCTTCAGCCTGTAAATAAATGTGCATATAGATGCTAAATAATTGTTATCAGATGGAAAATAAAGTGAGGCAAAAGTTTTGTTAGGCGTTCGATGGTTTGTAAAAAAAAACACGTGCTACAGGTTTTCGCACAAGGATTAATAATTCACAACCGATGAGATGCATGAGAAAAATTACTTTCATTGAGAGTTCAGATACTTTCATGTAGTAGACAAAAAACTTGGGCAGGAAATTGGAAAAGAAATAAACAGAGCAAATAATGTTGAAAACATTTAAGTTTTGCGCAGGGAAGTTAACTTATTAGAAGTTGTTGATGCTTCATGATTTTGTATTCAAAAAATTTGCGTCATGATGTATCTTGGCTCTGGCAACAAAATTGCTATATCCCAGTTTTGGCTTGGATCCAACACAGATGATTTTCCCATGAGGTCAGCAATTTCGTGACTATCACTGAAGAGTGAACCATAAATCAGGGAAAACCATCTAGCTAAACAGTGTGTCATAAACAAAATGCAAAATATTGCTGTACCATTTCACTTTATAGTGATTTTAAAGATGGTCGCACATTCTTGACGAAAATTTACTAGGCTCGTGTCATCATAACATCCATTTTTCAATGATTTGGCAAACTTGGCAACTAAAGTTTCCTGCAACTCAATCAAAAGGATCGCTTTCTGCAAAATTTGCTGTTATATTTTAACTTGAAGTAGGCAATATCAATCACAAAGATACGACAGTAAAAGATGAGTCTGCACATACAGGAAGGGGTTTAACAGTAGAATGGTCATGAAAATGTGAGTTTCTCTAATAGATGCTAACTAACAAAATGAGTATTCTGTTAGCTGAGATAATACGCTGTTAATCAGTATTGTATTTGTCTATTACTCAAATAAGTTTATTTATTTGGCATGCCCTTTTGGCACAGAATATGATAAGTTTATTTCTCTTACCTCATTAGACTGTGCAGTCAAAGTATTTGGGTTCTCTTCAGCCTGTAAATAAATGTGCATATAGATGCTAAATAATTGTTATCAGATGGAAAATAAAGTGAGGCAAAGGTTTTGTTAAGCGTTCGATGGTTTGTAAAAAAAACCCGTGCTACATGTTTTCGCACAAGATTAATAATTCACATCTGATGAGATGCATGAGAAAAATTACTTTCATTGAGAGTTCAGATACTTTCATGTAGTAGGCAAAAAACGTCGGCAGGAAATTGGAAAAGAAATAAACAGAGCAAATAATGTTGAAAACATTTAAGTTTTGCGCAGGGAAGTTAACTTATTAGAAGTTGTTGATGCTTCATGAATTTGTATTCAAAAAAGTTGCATCATGATGTATCTTGGTTCTGGCAACACAATTGCTATATCCCAGTTTTGGCTTGGATCCAACACAGACGATTTTCCCATGAGGTCAGCAATCCCGTGACTATCACTGAAGAGTGAACCATAAATCAGGAGAGACCATGCGGTAAGCGAGCAGCTGCTATGGCAAGATGAAAATTTTCAACTTTTCCCAAATTGCTTTGAGCTTTGTGACTGAAAAAAATAGGGTAGTTACTATTACAAAATTATTATTCTCACCTCACTTGAACTCTTATTTGGTGCACGTTGAGCAATGATGTTTTGTGACAGTTCAACTTTTAAAACTTGTTTTATTGCAGATTATCAACCAATTATAATTACACTGCAGAATGATGCAGTTTAGTCCTCGTTGGAATTTAACCTACAAATCATTATATACAGCTTTACTGTAATATTTTCCATATCACTATCGTTCTATTATAACAGTAGTATTAAACACATACAAAGCTCAATGCAATTTTATTTATTTCGAACTATTATCATTTATAATAATTTTGTTATCTAATAATTATGGTTGGTGCTTTTCAGCTATCAACTATGTATGTATGGACAGTTATTACTTCCGGTTGTTCATGTATAAAATTTACCAATTCTTCATGTTGAAAAGCTGTTGTAAAACGTATCTCGATGTATCTTAACAATTTAACAAATAACATAATTTGCGAAGTATTATTTCTATTTAATCCTGTTTTTATTTGCATTCCAAGTTTACCCGATAATCCTTAAGCTAATATTAAAAAACTAATATATTTTAATATGCGTTCTTGATCTATTCTATTTTTCAACAGTTGAATTTAAACTATTATTTATTCCCAGTTTTTCCACCAATGTTTAGATTAAATTTGATTAATTTTATTGTATTTTATGACTAACCTTGCAAGTTATATAAAATTGATGTCATTTGGTTTTTATTTCTAAATAATTATATGATATCGATATTTCTGTGACAGTTTATGAACAACAAATCACTTCATTTTCCATGAAAAAAATTCAGTCTTGGGAGATTTTTCATATCAGTTTGCGT
This sequence comes from Cryptosula pallasiana, assembly GCA_945261195.1. Taxonomy (NCBI): domain Eukaryota; kingdom Metazoa; phylum Bryozoa; class Gymnolaemata; order Cheilostomatida; family Cryptosulidae; genus Cryptosula; species Cryptosula pallasiana. The sequence continues at coordinate 44,377,481 of OX183132.1, read as the reverse complement.
AATCAAGAAATAAACAGCAGGCTCTGCCCAAGGTGACCTTGAGGTTCCCTCCGGCAAGACAGCTAGCAGCTCATCTCCGAAATGTTAAAAACACAAGACGCTTCACTACAATATATGTATCCTCGAAGCTGCTTTTATGAGGGTGTCAACTGAATTGTAACTGAGCTTTACTACTTTGTATACAGACAACTTGTTCTTGGCGATACTGCTGTCACTTTTAAACCATATATACGATATATTGTTTGACAAATTTTGAAACTCCATGAGTAGAGATCTAAAAAATCGACTCGTGATTTTGCATGTAAACATCACTCGCTTGCTTACTGATTCCGTGTCATTTCTAATTTTTCAACAATCAGACATACATTGTATGTCTCGTGGTAATCTGAGAGGCAAACAGCCAAGCGCCACATCATTTTCACCACGTAATTTTATAATTTTACCGGTTCATTCCGGTATGCAGCATGGAGAATCTAAAATATGATTGATAAGCTGTAAATGTAAAAATTCAAACAAATGTAAAGCTTATAATAATATTTTTTTACACGACTAATTCCAAAGACTCAAACAAACACAGCTGGTTCTTTGGATCTGTGAAAGGGCCATTCCAGGTTAACTATGAATCTTTGAAAATGGCTGCTGATTTCCGTTAGCATCGTAAACTTTTTCTCATGCCAAAGAAACAACTAAAAGAGGTGAACATGTGCTAGCAAAATCCTTTTGACGACCATTTTTTATTCACTTTTTCACCCTATCTAAATTTTTTGTCAATCACTGTTATATCATGGTAATTTTTAAAAAATTTCGTATTAATAAGGTAGCTATTGTAAACAATTGTATAAAGTAACAAATTTTAATTTTCTTTTAAAAGTCGATGCAATACAAATACTTGAAAGGAATGTACTGTTGGCAAAAATTGGTACAATTTCACTAATATTTTTTGGAAGCTACTGGCAGCAACCACATATTTTACTGGCAGCAACTACATTAATTTACTAAATACATGACAAGCGCAACTCATTAATAAATATTTGACGTTCGCCTAAAAAAATAGAACTTTACTAGCAGGTGTCTTATTGCTAGTAACAACGCACACTAATGAGATGGTTGAGTAAGCGTATTGATGTTGCATGCACAAGCGATCGCATATCTAAATGATATAATACCGATACACTTAGTAACTGTAAGATTAGCAGTTACAAACAGGTATAAAACTGCCAAGCAATTTTTTTTCAGTGTTGCACTATGCATTTGATCTGCACCAGCTGGGCAGTGTTCTCATGCTGTCCACATTGCACAAACAGTGTGTTTGGGTACTTCAAAAATTTTTGCAGAATGCAAGTTTTTGAATATGCAATTCCAAATAAAATTTTTCTGCATTCAGCCTTCAAAAGTGCACTTTTTGTACTGCTTAATATTAATAAGAAAACACCAATACCCGCCGATTATTTCACATTAGCTAATGTAAAATATTGATGTAAAAGCTTTATGACTCTGCGTAAAAAACAGCCATGAATTCAAAGGTTAACGATAGGACAATTTCGAGTTGCTCTCTCAAATTATATTAAAGATATAATGCACAGCAATTGTTCTCTAAGGAAAACGTGCAAAAAGCTGACCAATCACTTAATCAATAAGTTGATCAAATAAATCATTGACCATTCTTTTAAAATTAATTATTTGGATATTTTATTTAATATGTGGAACTTGAGTCCCTTTCACTCGGGCTGAAACTGAACCTAACACACTTGAGTCTCATATGAATTCTATTCTACAATTACATACTAACCCACCAACTACCGATCAATTATTTGATTATTTTTCACTTGTTAGATTGATCAGCAATTGTAGAACAGAATTTATATGAACATTAAGTTGGGTTCAGTTTCAGCCTAAGTAAAAATGACTAGAGCTCCCTGTATTATATAAAATATGCAGGTGTTTAATTTTAATAGGATTGTCAATGATTTATTTCTTTGCATTATAAGAATTAGGAATCGACAATAAAAGCAGAAAAATCGGGCCAGTCATTGGGAAACATTTGTTAATCTGGAGTGAGTGAGCCACAAAACAACTGGTTACAGTTGTGACATTCCAATTAGTGAAAACTTTTTCCAACACACTGTTGCTACTGTGGTAAACTTGCATTGGTAGATGAACAGCAGTCTCATTTTTAAACCCTCTGTCTGTCCCTCCTATTTTTCTCTTTTCGTACAATTTCCCTTCACCAGCCTCTAACCAGACCAGATCTTTACGTACATATGTACAATACTTTTTTAACTCTTTTACAGAAGTTTAGGGAGTTAGACTTACTTCCTTAGTTTGTGATACACTCCTGCCTTTCAGTCGTATGAGCTATATGCCCCCAGGTGCACTTTCCAATTTATCACCGCAGTTTTTGTTTTATAAATTACCCAGACTTGAACGGTTATCAACATTTGTAGACATAAACTGACGGACAAAAACTACAGAAACAAGGCAGCTTTATCCTAATTCAGTTGCGCCGAGCTCCCTACACAATATCACACCCGGACACCACACCTGCACTCTCTTTGGCACCCTAACTTGGCAATGTACAGAATGACTTCCTGTTTAGTTCTTTAACTAACATAAAAAAAATGAAATTGCCCTTAAGTGTCATATGGGGCCGTTCGTAGAACGAAATAATAAAGTGGGTGTAAATGAGAAATTGTGATGCTCGAAAAAAATCAACTTGACAAAAAAACTAAAATCCTGTGTGAAACAAACTGCTTAATGTTATCAAAAACATGCATTGATTACCGTTAGGACTAACAAAGTATGTGTTCACGATAGAACTTACCAACAATCCTTTTTTTAGCATATTTTTTTGCTATCAAAAGCTCTTTTTTTTAATATTCAGGTTTCTCTCTGAAGCTGAGAGAATATTTTTATTTTAAACGGTGGTTTAATTTTTTTAATGATCGTACTTATGCTAATTTCAAACACAATCTCAGACAATTTGGTGTGATTGAGTCAGTTTGATTTCAATACGAGCATATTTTCTTTTAAATACTTTTGGTCTATAGATGACAATCTGGTGATTACTGAAATAATGAAACTTTACAAAAACTTTAATTTTCTCCCAAAATACGCAACTAAACAGATTGTTTTAATACCATATTCATCACATTTTAATCAAACACATTACATAACCAATTTAATCGTTAAACTGCAACATCCAAACACTCCATGCTAGTATCCTAACAACACTGGCGTGAGAACTTACAATCGCAACAACTACAGCCAAAGAAATACACAGTTTCTACACTCACATGTGCTCTGGTCAAATCTTGGATATTTGACTTTGAGGTTTGTCTTTGTGCCCTGTCCGCACTTTGATCATCAGTAGTGCCGGTCAACGACAATTGTTGCACAACTTGTAGTCTCTCTTCATAGTTTGTTGATTTGTAACCTTCTGCTGTGTTACCTCCCTCAGCTGCGTCACCTCCTTCGGCGGTATTCCCTCCTTCCACCATGTCACTTCTTTCTGCTATGGCACCTCCCGCTGTCGTGTTACCTACTTCGGTTCTGTCTTCCACTCCTGTTGTGTGGCCTCCAACTGCTGGTTCTTCCCTTTCTGGTGGACCAACTCTTTCAGCAGAACTACTCCTTAGTGATGCATCTCTTGCTCCTGTAGTGTCACCTTCAGGTGTAGATCCAGTTTCTTCTCTGAGAACTTCCACCAACTCTCGGTTATGTGGTGGGAAAACCTAAATTTTCACCAAATGCAGCTAATAACCAACAATTGGTAGTATTTTTTACAGTAATTAAATATATGACAGTACAGCTACGTATGTATATATACGCCCACAAGTGTAATTTTTTTGAAGCCCTCCATAATTAAATGAGTTCAAAATTGAAAACCCACACATTATCCTAAATGTTCTGAAAAGTTAATGCAACGTTAACCATAAGACAACTTCTGTGCGATGCACTTCATAAACTAAGTTCATTGCTAGATAGCAGCTGTAAAATCTCCCACATCTTCAACTGAAAGTTGCGTAACTTTATTCAAAGGAAAAAGGAGCATATAAAAATCAAGTGGGAAGACACAATAGGTTCCTATCCATAAATTTAAATGATAGAGCCACAAGTAAATATGCGATGATGATCTATTTGTACTTGTTAAAACATGGCAATTTCATGCGAAGGGAGGGAAGGGAAAGAAAAAAGAGGATAGACCAAAAGTGACAATAGAAAAGGAAGAGGGATAATGTAGTCAGTGAGCAGAGAAATAGAAGAAACAGAGAGGCAGTGATGGAAAAAAACCAACAATCAAAACCTGCAAAGTTTGGGTCTGTAGGAGACTGAATTTTTCAAGCCAACATGTACTGAGCTAAACCAGTGTAAAACTTAATTTTTCTTCTATAAAGAGTGATCTTTTGGTTCTCAAATACTGTGAGAAAGTATGATTCAAAATTAACATAAGAGTTGACGAAAATGTTGATGGCAATACAGAACTGCTAGCCAATATGAGAAAAACTGCACATCCATTCTATTGCCTTTTCAACCACACAAAACTTTGTTTATGACTTCAACAGTTTAAAATTTTCACTGAGGCTTTTGTACGCATTTTCTGCATATCTGGTATCAACTGAAAGATGGAAAAGGGTTTGAACAAAAAAAAAAAATGGGCAAACCTAGCTACCTTTTTTGATTACAAATTTAGTTAAAGTTTTTAATAATTATCTCTAAAAAATAGTCACATCTAAAATGAGCATATTAGCAGCTGAGCACATTGTGCGAAACACTTATTGTAACTTAAAAAACAAAAAGTGCTAACCATGTTAAGACTAAACAAATGACGGAAAATATCTACTTCCAAAAAAAGTTGCATTTCATCAAATATACAACAAAAATGATGACGACAGGCTCATCAGTCAGTTATTTCAGTTTCGTCTTTGGTTCTGTGAGATTTACTTACTTTAATATTGATCGTGCCATAGACAGACTATTTGGGTTGACTTTGATTTAATTATACTTGGAGAATGGCCAAAAACCTATGATTTGCATCCATTTTAAGACAGTGGAGGCCATATCTCTTCAAGATAAAAACTAATTGGCAGACATTTGGTTGACTCATTGTTTAAAAATTTATCTTTTCTTCCAACAATAACAATAAAAAAAATAAAACCTTTATTGTCTTGGTGTGGCAATAACATTTGTATGCCTAGATAATCTTATTTCAACAGAAATCATATATAGAAATGAAACTAGTAAAATTATATAGCATGACCTATACGAATGCTGCTGCCGCATCACTGCTTCTACTGCCTACAGCAATATTACTACCACTAATGAAACAGTTACGACTATTTTAATTCGATAACATTTTAAAAAGAAATGAAAATAAATAACAACTTGGTCTTAATATTGTATTACTTAACATGTTTTTAGTTGTTTTTTATTGGTTGTTGAACTACCATTATTGAGATGATGTTAACAAAAAAGATCACAACCTGGTTTGGTAATTACTGAGAACAATAAGGTGATCATTTTTGGCAATAATATATAAAATATCAAACAAAAAATAGTGAAAAATATTAACTCGTATAAAAAAACCTTATTAGTACGCATTAGTGTCAAATTGCTACATGATTACATAAATCACAAAGTTCATAACTGACTTGGTATTATTGTAGTGGATTTTAGTGTACCCATCATATGCGCACAACTATTACTACATCCTGGCTTCACTACGATAGCCATTGGACAGCCAGGATACCTAGTAGTTACTACTAAATGAATAATAATTATAATTATTACCATGCCGATCCTGGGTACACCTATACCGACCCTGCATACCACCTATACCGACCCTATATGCACCCATACCGACCTCACTGGGCCGGCAGGAAGTGAGTCAGTAGAGCCTGAGGTCCCGAAAGTAGCCTGGGAGAATCTAAGTACCATCTAACGGAAGTAACCACCCTTACCCCTCACCAAAGAAGCTGGATCAAGAGCTGAGAGGACTGAGTACCCAGAGACTGGATGTGATTGGATACAGACATTATAACTCCGCCCATTACCCTAGGGCGCCCATTCTCTTTAAGCCTTTATTGTATGCCTATTTGTTGTCTATTTATATATGTTGTATCATTGGTGTATTTCATAGCATTGCATGTTAATTGGATGACTGTTCTTTTGCCCTGCCTATAAAAGGCAGAACACTTGCCATAACAGTCAGTTGTAAAGTGGGAATTGAAATTGGTTACTAACTCGTTTTATTCTGGTTGAATAAAGTCATGTATGCTTAACTACTTTGAGATATGTGTTTGAGCCGAGGGCTCGCATTTGGTTGCAGAGTGGCAACACTCTGTCTGGTATACATTTGGGAACTCACCGACCCTGTTGTTGTAACAGGTTAATTTAACAATTGGTGGCCGCAAGCTACCGCACACAGCTAGGGACTTTGTCCCCCCCAAAATCCACTACATTATCATGATAGCAAGCTAACGTATATTGGTTTTAACCATTATTAGTCTAACTAGATATACTATTATCGCGATTGTAACCGGTTTGTTGTTTCTCATGTAAACATGTTAATATTTATGTATGGCTAATGTTAAAGTAAAATAGTAACAACAACTAGCATCGACATGTTTCATATGAAATCATCAATAAATGAGTTTTCAGCACTGAACCCCTCAACTGTTTAATGGTAGTTACAAACAATTCATTTGGATTGTTTGCATATCAAAAGTAGAGACTGTAAAATTTGCTATGGATACCATAGCTATGATCAAACAAAGCATTCAGGCATTGTTATAACACTTTATATACTTTATAGCTATCAGCTGACGATGTATGCGCGAAGCAGACTTACAAGTGCTAGTACAAAAAGTGGTCTGCTTGTAGATTAATAAAGGAAACACAAAACCACATTATTAATTCAATTTAGAATATCAGAGACCGAAAGGTTTTTGTGTGTGCAGCATAGAACGGGAAGCACCAAAGGCATCTTTTGACAACAGGTAACTCTTTCAATTAGCAAACGAGACAAAATGTGAATTACCTCATTTTGTACCATCATTACGTTATTTGGTACGGCTACTAGTTGGTCTCTTTCAGAACTTGTCCTTTCTAGATCAGCTTGGGGTAGATCTCGCGACTGCTCTCCTGGGTTCTTTGAAAAAAATAAGCAGTGTGAATGCACGCACATGCAGAGACCCACACTAATGCAAATACAACAAACAACTTCAATGACACCTTTTACATGCAAATTAAAAATACTTGATCTGTCACAAACTTTCAAATGTATTTATTTGTGGTATTGTTCTTAAGCCCAACTACAAGCCTGCCAGTACAATTAAGGCAGTCACTTTTTGTTCAAAATCTATGTTCTAGTTTTTCGTCAATTCTCAAAGCCAAAAAAAACTTTTTAAATTGGTGATTGATTCAGTCGTTGAGATCCTGGCCATTGGACATAACAATTGAATCATTACAAGTAAAACAATTATTTTACAAAAACTGTTACAATAAATCTGATGGTTTGAATTTTTTAGGCAGTGGATTGTGTAAAAGTAGTCTTTCATTGATTTATATTCTAAAGGTTTATTTTTATACAACCAATGACATTTTTGCTAGGAAATAACTTGAATATATCAAAAACCCATAATTTTTTTTGTTATTTCAGGTTTTTTGCATCCATTTTTAGCACCACTGAGCACTGAAAAAAATTATGTTACATAAATGTATTCAAATGAGTGTTTCTTTACATGCTTCTAAATAACTAAGGACTATCACCGCAATCCTTGGTAAACAAAAAATTGAGCGAAAATCTCCAAACAGATGAACACAAGCTACAACTAAAAAATCTGTTGAAAAATTAAAACTAACAATTGAAGGCAAAGTTCATATTTTTTTGCATTTAATTACCTTTTCAGCGTTATTATTCATTTCAAAAACCATTTGCAAAGTTTATATTTGTTGCAAAAAAATGCACAATAAATGTGAGGTTAATTCAGTTGGTTAGGTATGAATTGGAATATCAGTAACTTACTTAATTCTTATCAAATTGGTCAATCGCCAAGCAAAATAGTGAGATGAGAAACAAAAATTAGCCTGTGTCAGCCTAAACAAACCTAACTTGGGAAACTTCCCAAGTTAGTATTTTGGACATCGGTTTTTGCTACAACCTTTACTAAAAGTTAACAAATCAGAACTCTCCACTGATCCTTGAAAAACAGAACATTGTTTAGTTATAGTCATAGATAAGTTTTCAGTTTATATAACAGTTAGTTAGGAGATAATAATAAAGCTAAAGTGACTCTGCTAAGTATATGGTCTAATAAAATTGAAGGTTTAACAATTATTAAAACATGTGCGATTGTAATAAGCAAAAACAGATATCATCATCTTGCACAGGACAGCCATTAAAACAAGATAACTAGATAGCTTATATGGTGCATAAGTATTGTAATGGGGTCCACGAACATTACTCAACCGACGACCAGGCTTGCTACACTAACGCAAGCTGACACTAGGATAATATGTACATGACATTCCTGTATCTGGACATACCCAATGAAAAGACTAAAAACCTAAAAACCAGACCCATTGACATAACGACCACTACTCAAGATGACTGCATCAAAGGAGAAAGGCTATGTCATGACTATTGCATAAATTACATCATAGCCAAACTAGAATAAATGAAGGTGAAACAATCATGTTCAGCCTCTCTCGTTCATAACATCAGCCTTGGAGCTATTGCAGAGGTGTAATGGCGGCAGCAGAACAACTGCACAGTTTAGACAAGGTGCTGATTCAACTATTTTGTTTAGTACAATTCATTCTTATCCTTCTAGTTTAGACAGCTTATGTTAGCAGAGATTTTATTTTTTTAATCAGGTAAAGTCTATATATATATCTGCTACGCCCAACACATTTATCACCACAGTTCAATTGAATATTTGCTAAATACATGCCCTCTCATGCACTCTAAAGTAACTTCGCGTTTCAACCTACCAAACACATGCAAATAAGCCTAGTGGATATAAGTCTCAAAACATTAATTTAATTGCGTCACTGGATAATCAAATTATCACAAACCGTCATAATATGATGAATAAAATAGAGAATTTATATAATCATTCATTAAAACTGACTATAAATCATTAGTCAGTTTTCCTTCAATTGTCTAAAAATACATAGAAGCATGACAATTGAATAAACCTAAATAATCTGTTAAACAAATCCTCGGAGCAATATACAAAAAGCGAGGCAGACAGTCAGATATACAAGCAAAAAAATGAAAGAAAAGGCTCTGTAATAAAAACTTAGTTTTCAAGTGAAACACTTTTTGTACATTTTTGGCATAACTACTAACACACTTTTCCATTTATGATGATTTTAAACTGTTGAACCCAAAACAGCCAGATTTTAAATTAGTTTTAAAAACTAGAAACCTACAAAAGGCATTGTGGGTCCAGAGTGATAGTCATAGGCATGGACACCTTCCCCAGTCTGCAAATATACAAATCTTTATCAGTAAATCTTAAAAACAGACTGAAAGCCAAAGTACAAATATTAAATGGTTATCAATGTTTAGTATAATAGCAAATTTTACGTACTAAATGAGAAGTTGCAGATTCATTTTGTACCATCGAGTTATCATTATTGCCAGTTGTCAAGTTTTGATCAAATGTATGAGCTGGTGGGTGTAAGGTCAAAGGACCTGAGCTCGATGAGTTTTGAGCTGAAGCTCTTTGAGTTTCTTCAAATTCTGCTGATTCAGGATGACCTATAGCAGCCACTTCAGTATTTTGATCGGGGGAAATCAATGTGTTTTCTCCCGAAATGTTTGCTTCTCTCTCATCAACCTGGTAATTGCAATAACTATTAAACTGCTGAATAAAACCTACATACACATGTTTTAGTTTTAGCTCTTTCACAACTGGTACTTTCTTAAAAAATTTTTTAAATTTAATTCTTTAAAAAACGGGCTAGCAGTATGCCAGAAGATAATTTTCATTTCAGAATAGCCCGTTTGTGGTAAACTCTAAAAACAGTAACCTCAAAACTGCAAGTCCTTTTCTTTCCATTCTTGTGGAAGAAAATGATTTAGCGGCATTCCTAATTAAGTATTGACTGGAAATAGTTTGATAGAATTGAGTTAGGTATGTCATAACAAAACTTTTCTTACAGGAATACCAAAAAAGAAAAAACCGGTAGACTTTCATCGGATGAAGCAGTGAGTACTTTTGTATTTTATATTGTTGAAATCTAGGAAGTTTTGAGTTGAGCCAGAAAATATACATAAATGTGAATTTTTAATATACCAATCTTCTCTAATGAGTGAATAACTTTGCAAGGTGCCTTGCTAGGGGTGTCTGTAACTTCCCGGTTTTTCATGCCATCTATACCGTACTAGGTAGAAAGTAGAGTGAAAGCAAAGTTGAATCAACAATAATTAATAAAAGTATTTTTCCTGGTACATAGGCATCCTCATTAGACCATTCAAATTCCAAATTAGACCATGTAGTATTTATCACACGCCCAGAGGAACACTGTCGTATAACTTATTCCAACAGGGTTTAAATAGCAAACTGGTCATTGGTAGTTAGCTTCCGCAACCGACACTTTGGTTAACTAACCATTATTGTAATGGCGTCAACAAAAAAGATAACAAGCTGGTTTTGTAATTATTGAGAACAATTCAGTGATCATTTTCGGCAACAATAGGTGAAATATCAAACAATAAGTTAGTGAAATATATAACCAAATATGGAAACATTATCATATCAATACACATTATTGTACCACATGATTATATAAATCAAAAATTTCATAATCAACAAGTTTCTCATCATAACAGCAAACTAATGCATGCTAGTTATAACTTGCATCATTCTCCTTACACTTGCTAGTATTGCGATTGTAACTGTTTTCTCGAATCTCATGTAAAAGTGTTTATTATCATATTTATTGATAACGCCATCCTTAATATGTTTAATAGCATTAAATTGAATAATGATATGGTCACTAATATTGGTGTAGAGTCAATATTAAAATAAGATAGTAAAAATAAATTGCTACACAATTCTTATTTAAAAATCCTCAATAAGTGAGCTATAAGCAGTAATATGTTCAATGGTACTAACAAGCCATCCAAATATATTGTTTTTATTTCAAAAAGGCAAATTGTAAATTTTTTTATGGGTATCAATAGCAATAAATCAAATGAAGCACTTAGGCATAGCACACAGCATTTTATACAATTTATCGGTGTCAGCTGACACTGCATGTGCAAAGCACGCTTACAAATACTATTTCAAACTCTTAGTAAAGCAATATTACAGAACTATTTTGAACTAGTAGCCATTTAATTTATTACATAAGTTTCAGCGTGTACATAATAGCAAACCTATAAATAATAAATGTTGACTCAACAAAAGCACCTCCAAGAATGTAGAAAATAAATGCAAATCTAATTATCTAGGCTTTTGAAGGTCTATGCACAATGACTACTACTGGGATACCCTCATTCTATTCAAACAAGCCAAATTTTTGCGACTACGCTTTGTCCTTATATAAATTGATGAATAAAGAAAAATTGCGATCCCGCGAGGCAGCATCTATTGCGCCTATACTATACATGGAACTAAAAGCAGCACAGTCCGTAAATCGTTTTCTGGGTAAAGACAACTAAAAAATCGATAAAGTAAGTTCAACTTAGCCTAAAACCGGTGACAGAGCACCTTTAATAGAATCATGGTGCAAGCATCACTATTAATACAATTCCTAATACCAGAGATTGAAAGGTTTTTGAGTGCGCAACACAGAATGTAAAGCATCAAAAGACATCTTTCGACGTGAAATAGTTCTTTCAATTAAAGAACAAGACAAAATATTGATTACCACATTGTGTCCCATTATTGAATCATTTGGTGTGGTTGCGATTTGGTCTCCGTCAGAATTTGTCACTTCTGGATTAGTTTGAGAGAGATCAAAAGACTGTTCTCCCGGGTTCTGCAAAAACAAAAAAAAAACCGTGAGAACACATGTACATGCAGAGACCCACACTAATCCAGCAAAACAACCTCTCATTGACACCTTTTACATGCAATTTAAAAATGCTTGATCTGTCACAAACTTTTCAACAGATTGATTTGTAGTATTGTTGTTGAGCCGAACTACAACCCTGAAAGCACAATTAAGAACTTTTTGTTCAAAATTTTTGTTCCAATTTTTTTGGTCAACTCCGTAAGGCAAAATAACTTCTTAAATTTGTAATTGCTTCAGTCTTTGAGATCCTGGTTATGGCAAAAACTGTGTAAACATGACTAAATTAATTATTGCAAATAAAACAATGACTCCACAAAAACTATTACAAACTTTCGAATGCGCTCAGTTTTTGGAACACTACTATATTCAAAAGTTTTTTCTCGGTTATTTTTATTCTAAAGGGTTCATTTGTACGTCATGAAAAAATTTTTGCTCGAAAATAACTTGAAACATCATAAACTATTTTGAGTGTAATTCCGGGTTTTATGCATATATATTTCCATGGTCTGCATTTTAGTACCATCGAACATTGATAAAATCATGTTGCATAAAGCTACTCAAGTTAGTAATTCTTTCCATGCTTATGAATAACTAAGGAAAAACACCGTTTTTCTTAGCAAAAAAAAGTGAGCAAAGGTTTTGTGACAGTTGAACACAAGCTACAACTGAAAAGGCTGTTACAAAATTAAGACTAACCATTTAAGGCAAAGGTTAATGCTTTATTGCATTCAACCACTTTTTCATCATTATTATTTTCTTTTAAAAACTGTTTCAAAAGTTTAAAGAAATGGCATTATGTGTATTTGATGCAAAAACTGCAAACAAATACGAGAAATTTTTTTCATTGGATAAGCATTGGAACATCAGCGATTCATTTAATTCTTATCAAATTGATTGACTGCCGAGAGGCCTGCCAACTCTCAAACATTGAGCTTGATCATCTCGCAATTGCAATAAGTCCAAATTTCTCACGTGCATCTTATGCAATTGCTTCAAAAACTCAAGAAAAATTGTTCTGCCTCCACCAACAACAGTGGCATGCATTGTTCTTGGCTGTTGGTTTTGGTCTCATTGGATTCACTGGATTGGACAAACACAGAGGTCAAATAGAGTTTATCTAACAACACAAGTTTTTTCCACTTTGTAAAGTTACGGGTCTTCAGGTATATATGAACTGCAGGTATTGCCCCAAAATGTACAAATTTGCCCCCGTAAAAATATCTCGCTCAATTCCTCACTCCCAGGTTGGCAGGCCTGACTAGCGGGAAAACAAAAAAGAATTAGTTTGTCTCGGTCAAAGCAAATGAAACTCAGCAAAATTGCCAGGTAAACGACGCGGGTAGACAGACAGATAAACAGGCGAAAAAAAATGAAAGAGCAAGCTCTGACTAGCAGGAAAACAAAAAAGAATTGGTTTGTCTCGGTTAAAGCAAACCTAACTCGGCAAAATTGCTAGGTTAACGATGCGGGCAGACAGACAGGTAAACAAGCGAAAAAAATAAAAGCACAAGCTCTGTAATAGAGACTTAGTTTTCAGGTAAAACACTTTTTGTACATTTTTAACACAATTACTAACACATTTTTCCATTTATGACAATTTAAAACTGGTAAACCCACAACACCCAAATTTAAAAGAAATTTCAAAAACCAAAAACCTACAGAAGGTATGGTTGATCCAGAGTGATAGTCATAGACATGGGCCCCTTCTCCAGTCTGTAAATATACAAATCAATATCAGTAACTGTTCAAAACAAACTCAATGCTAAAGTGCGAATAAATAAAAAGTTATTTTTGTTTAGTAAAATACCAAACTGTACGTACTAATTGGGAAGTTGCAGATTCATTTTGCATTATCGAGCTATCATTATTGCCATTTGCCAAGTTTTGATCAAATGTACGAGCTGGTGGGTGTATGGTCAGATGACCTGAGCCCAATGAGTTCTGAGATGAAGCAATTGGAGCTTCCTCAAATTTTGCTGATTCAGGATGACCTATAGCAGCCACTCCAGTATTTTGATCGGGGGCAATCAACGTCATCTCTCCAAAAGTGCTTGTATCGCTCTCATCAACCTGGTAATTACAATAACTATTAAACTGCTGAATAAAGCCTACATACATATGTTCTAGTTTTCACAATTTCAAGACTGATACTTTCTTACGAACTGTTCTGATGTTTACGTCTTTAAAAGATTAGGCTGAGAAGTAGGCTAGAGGAGAGTTTTTCTTTCAGAACAATCTGCGTTTGATCAACTCTAAGAACAATGACCTTTTGTCTATACATTAAATGTTGACAAAAACTAATTTGATAAAACTGAGTTAAATATGTCACAACAAAGTTGTTCAAACACAGATGCAAAATAAAACAGCAGAGTTCCATTGGATGAAGTGTTGAAGACTCTTGCCTTCTATATTGCTGAAATCTTGAAAGTTTTTATTTAAACCCCTGAAAGTCTACTAAAATGTTAATTTCAGAATACATGAAGCAGTTTTATCAACCTTAAAGATTAAATGGCTTTGCAAGGTGCCCTGCTCAAGGTGTCAATATTTTCCGATTCCTTACACCGTGATGATGCTGGGGTACTATACTAAATAGAACACGTGGTAGACGTTCTATTGAAGTTGATACAAGAGATGAAAAAATATTGTTTCTAATATACATGCATACTCATTAGACTATTTACGTTCCAAATTAGGCTGCTTTGTATTCATCATGCACACAGTGAGACACTTGTGTTCACAATATTTCAACCGGGCATGTATGGTCTAAATAGCCAATTGAACATTCGCAGTTAGTTTCCAACATCAGTTTCACAACAAAGAATCATGAATTACCACAGATACATTGCTTGGCAAAGGAAGCCGGTGTCTATTAATTATCATTTATTTTATGTTAATCATCATGATTTACAAAAAAGTGTTGGTATGAAAAGTATAAATCTTTCAATATACTTTACATCATCACCGAAAGCTTGTAGTTTTATAAGTTATTTCAATGAGTTGAAAAGTTTCCTAAGCATCATTGCAAAACAAAAGATTGATGTTTTGAAATTTTAGTTGGACTTTTAAATGTCAAAGGTTCCAAAAACTCAAGAATCCTCTGAAGCGCTGAGCAGTTGAAACCTGGTAATTTGCCAACTTTGTAAAAGAAAATTCTGTTATGATATAGCGATAGTTTGACCATGAAGATATCTAAAGAACTGGTGGTTTTTTCATTTTATTCAAAAAACATTACAGTTAATAGAAGGGAGCAAAGAGCGAGTAAGATTTTTATTGAACACAAAGTTAGAAAAAAATTAATGATCGCTTGTGAACAATTCATTTGTTTAATCACTTGGCACCTTGTATATTTAGGTTCAAATAAATGAAATCTCAAACCACACGTATTTGAATTTGAGCCAAAAACAAATACCATGATTGATCTGATGGTTTTGAGTTTCGATTGACTGTTTTTACCAAAAAAGATTGCAGCAGAAACCAGTCAGCTTGTCATGAACCATAGATAATTTTTCATAATGCAATGCACAGATAGACATAGCGCCGAAATAGCTGTGACATACTACACGCCTTTTTGAAGTTTAAACTAGCGTACCAGGTCTGTAAAAAAGTGTAATAAATAGTCAAAACTATCTCAAACAAATTAAATTTTTTGCCATTCACTTTAAAAAAAACATGATTTAAATGAAAAAGACAAAGACGAAAGGCACAAATTATTGAAAAAACAAAAAACAAAGTACATCACGCTCAGTGAGCTCAATTATACCAAGACGTATGGCAATCCTGTTATATTGATAACTGAGCTAATAGAGTGCAGAACCCTTTGTGTGAGTCAACGCAGTATTTTTAAAGTATTTAGCGTCATATCAACATTCAGAAGCTTCAAAATGTTTTCAAACAATTTTTTAAAGTTGGCTACAGCAAAATGTAGTGATTGTTTTATTTACTATTATTGTTGTAAAGCATCAATGCTTGGAATATGATTTTGGCAAAAATTCTTTTTTACCGAAAACTAGAAAATTGTATTACGTCAACTGTTTAACCAGTTGTAAACTTGAAAATTAATTGGGCTTCAACAATCAGTATCACTTTCTAGATAACTGTCATGAAATGCTGTCATCAAAATGAGATGCATATATAAGTGCAGCTTCAAAAAAAAAATAAAATCTCCAGGCTTAAGAAAATTAGCGTCAAAATGATTTTCAATTAAATTTATTTAGAGTTGCAAAAATCTCTGCAGTATGACAAGTTCTTGGGGATTTAATCCTGTACGAGAGTCAAAGTTTGTCTAACTAGCTTTATACCCTTACGTAACTAGTTGTGTATTCAATAAAAGGAAGCGGAAAAATTAGAAGCAACTGCCTACATATAAATCATCCAGTCAGCGAGAGAGCAGACTACTTCAACTTTTTCAAAGGTTTGGTTTGGGGGTGGTATTGTAATGGAATTGTACGAGTGACTGTGTGTAGCCAGATGCGCCATAAGTTGTCTTACCCTATTGAAACAGATTTTATCCTGGAAGCCTAGCAACCCGAGGAGCTTTCGTTCTTACAGACCGAGGAGACATGACAGCCAGGATCAAGCCTAGGAAACTAAGCTAAAATTGTTCCAGTAGCCATCTTGCCCTAATTAATTATCATCGTTGTTGTGCAGTTCAAATGCGCATGTTCATATTGTATGTATATATATGCCTATGTCTGGCGCTATTGTATTTAACTTGTATTGCGCCTATTTTGTCTGCCAATCATATTGTATCATTTTTATCCAATCACATGTTATAGTTTCTCAACTACTAATTTGCATTTATTACTGCATAAGTGGAAGGGCAGATCGCCCAGCAGTCAGAGTTCTTGTAGTAGGTGCGTTGAGTTGATACACTGGAAGCGTTAGGGTAACGTTGTGCATCCTCATAGTCTTGGTTGGAAGTTTTAGGGGGTTCTAATATTGTCGACTATTTAAACTTCGAAACACCTCTCGTTGTAAGTTTTGTATTTTTACATTTGAATACATTGTTGGTGATAAACTACAACTCTTCTTATACTGTCGTAAACTTGCTAAGCAGAATTACTTTGTCGATAGAAACATTCTTAGAGACAACGAAACACTCTTAGAAATTGTCACAAGTCTGCCTAACACGATTGCTATAAACTATACACGGGCTTGCTAAATAAATTGAGAAGTAAAGTGAAACCGGATCTGCGTGCTGCGAAACAGATCTCCGTATTAAGGCAGAAACAGACTAGCAATTTTCAGAGCGATTATGCCCTCTGGCACTGTGGCGCCTAGGGCGTTGAGCGATTTGGGGCCAAACGCCCAGCCAGCTAGATATTTTGCGACGCTCAGCCATAACGCTGTGCTCTGATTGGCCTGACTTCCTACAGCTGCCCAACTACTTTTATTTGTTCATCAACTTGAGCAGATTCTTTCACTTTTATCCGTAATTTTGATTAATTTAATCACTGTGATTTTAATTAAACCTTAATTAATTATTAATATTATTTACAACAATTGCTGTTATTTAGTTTTTATTGTTGTTGTAATATATATAGATTATGAATTATAGTTCAATAATAATAAAAGTTTAAATAATAATTTATGATTGTTTGTTTATAAATAATAATTATAATAATTTAAATAAACTTGTGTTAATTATTAATCAGATTGCCAGTGGTAGTATTTTTTTTTATCTTTGTTCAGGTCACAGTTATTAATTAATAATAGTAATGGTTTGTTTTCTTAATATAATTAAAAAAAATAATTAAGAAAAAATTTGATTTTTATCGAGTTGACATGACAACGTCATTGTCCTGTGTGTTTTGGCCAGCGCCGCGATAAGCCAATTCGCGACGCTACCCCCCTGGAAATCGCCCTCAAATATCGCTAGTCTGTTTCTGCCTTTAGAAGAACAAGAAGTCTCCGGATCGAGACAGTTAGATTGATTAAATACCATATACAGTGGAGTTATACTACTGGTTAGTAATCCTGTATAACGGGTTGTGCCTTGACACCAGTAAGCTACGCTACCGATACAGCTCTAGTGCTCATTAGTACAGACAGCTGGTCTCAAACAGTGGTCCGGTAAAGGTGCTGTATCATTACACGGGCAAATCCTTTACAGTATGTTATCAGAAAGCTAATACAGCTATCAGACGTTCCAATGTCTTTTGTTTACCCAACACAAACATTAGGTCAATCCATTCATCACAAGCCAACTGACAGCTTGTTTGGTACACCAGCATTTGATAGCTGGCTGAAAAATATTTTGATTCATTGCTCTGACACCAGGACGCCCTTGAGTCTTGTGTACCTTTAAAATTTACTTTAGTAGCCAATAAGCATAAAGCTAATGGGCCGTGATTGGTTAGATTTCAGCAAAGCCTTGACAACATAGTGTTGTGTAATTGAAAATAATTAGTTATTCATTAATCGTAGATATGATTGAAGGATTGCAAGTAGTAAATAAAGCCCTAATACTTTGATACAGTTCATTGATCTCAATCTACAATAACAGTTTCATTAGATAATCTGGTTAGTAATACTAGTGGTACTAGCATTATTACACGGCACTTCGAAAACATAGCCAATCATGGCCCAGTAACTTAATGCTCATGGGCTACTAAAATAAATTTTAATGGTATACAGGAGTTAAAAATGTCACGAAATCACTACAATAAATACGGAAGTTTTCCAGCCAGCCATCAAACACTGGTGTATAAAATACGCTTGGCTTGTAAGGAATGGATTGACTTAAAACTTGTGGTGGGTGCAGAAAAGTTATTGGCAAATCTAATGGATGTATTAACTTTTTGACGTTAGACTGCCCCCAAACCAATGCACTGCAATCAGGATGAAATTGAATACATTCAACAGCAGACATCAAAAATACCAATTTACCTCTGAATAAAAACCTAAAACCCCAAGAAACTCCCTGAGAGAAACTCCCAGGCAAGCAAATCAATTAAAAAAATGGAAGAGCAAGTTATGCCTTAAATTTGATTGAAAGATTTTTCCCATTTTTATTTTTTATGCTTTTAAAATTTGTTTATCCAAGCAGAGAAATGATGCGACATGCTGAGACTCTTATGGCTAAACATATTTAAACACCGCTGTCAAATAAAATTTTTAATATCTGAACTTCAAATTAAAGTGATGTCTATGTGTATTTTACCGTCCATTGAAAAGCACCTTTCACTCAAAAAAACAATTTAAACAAATTTTTAGGGACATACTTCATCTCTCAGTACTTCTTTTCTGCGTGAACTTCTCAGTGCATCGGTTCCCACTTGACTTGTCTGCCTACTTGTTCCTTCATTAAAATATACAGTACATGCGGTACTACATATAAATATAAACTATGCCACACCCACTTTCAGTCCCTAATATTTAGGCGTTTTAAATTTGACAAAACTCACTTTTTAGCAAATAATTCATACACAAAACCTTGTTAAAGCCAATTTAGACTAACTTGAGTGAGTGTGCAATGCTTAGTTAAAACTCGCACACCTTTCTTGGAATATTTTAATTCATTTTTCATTAAACTCAACACTTTCATTTACATAAAGGTAGTCAACAAAAGATGGGGTGAAAATTTATGCGTGGACCGGAAATATCGGATTGTGCGTGCACTAGCACTTCACTGAGAATGAACTATTGAACAATGCATTCAAGTCACTTGTGTTAATTACAGAAACTACCAAATAACGTTCTTAAAATTTTTTGTACCAGTTAGCTATCAAAATTAGTAGACTTACCAGTGGATGATCTATTAGATGACCTTTGTAAACTTCTCTTGTGCTCCTCGGCTTTGCCATTCTCCTTAAAGACATACAAAGTAAAGTTCATCACACTCAGAAAAATTATCTCAATCTCCAACATTGGTGAACAATAAATTTTGCAGCAATTACAAGCATTCATGTGAGCAAATATAAGAGCGAGTTTGTATCCATTAAATAAAACATAACTCAGTTTCTAAAATGAACAATTTAAAAGGTACATGCAGAAACCTTGAATCTGACACAAAAGCTGAAAAAACCATTACTACATGGCTGAAAGGTGATGGGGCTATCAGTTCAGTCCTCAGTGTCTGTTCTCAATCCTGCATAACAAATATCTGTCTATGTAGCTAGTAATGCGCTTCCCAAACCTCTGTTTGATATCTCCGTTTCCAAAATATATGCAAATGAACAAACTCCAAATACGAAAAACAGAAAATGTCCATTACTTTGATCACCTCTGCTCTATCAAGCCAAAACTGCAGAAATTTGCCAGATGGAGAAAGAAGATGAATACTATTTATACCAGCGGGCCCTGTCCATTGGTTACCAACAGAAGAAAGGCGGAGTACGTGGAAAACATTGAGGATATTTTAATTGAAAAACAATCTTTTTAGAGGAACCTTGATCCATTAATGCGCTCAATCAAGTGATATCAGACATGGAAATATTACTCTTGATGATGACAAAGCAAATAAAAAAAGGACCTCCAAAAACATTTGTGACCCAGGATATTGATTACGTGGTTAAATTTGTTCGCCATACCATTTTCCTGACAATGCTAAATTTATTTCCACTTCAATGTCATGAGGCTAAAATGCACTGAATTTTCATTGTATTAAAATCTGTAGACTGTAAATTCCTATCTCACAAAATAAAGATACTAGTGATTTGATAAGCTGATGGATTTGGCCGTAATGTACATTGTTGTGTGTGTATAAATGAAACCAGACTTAAAAATGCTGCGTGTGTGTGTTTGAGTGTGCAGTGACGAGCTTAATGTTTGCAGCAAACTAAAAACGTCTCAGAAAAACTCGAAAAAAAAGCACAGACGCACTCATTCATACCACAAGCTGATTGTGAAATGATCAAAACTTATGAATCATCGTGCAATATTAATGTTCGGTATTGAGCCGCTTCGTTTGACAGGGTCAAACCTCGGCAACAGCTACTAAAATTTTAATCCATTGCCAAATAACAATACTTACAAAATGGATATGTCACATCAAAATATGCCTTAACCCGTAGCTTCGTATGTAATGGGACAACAGTAAAAAGGCGTTAATCTGAAGTTTAACATATAAATAAGAGCTGGCTGAGACTTTTAAAATATATGTTTCACAAGGAAATTGGAAGGCAGAGAAGAAAAGAGACATGAATGACATCTTGTTGAATTTTAATTTTTACCTTTTCACAAAATCTATGTATCACAAATGTTCTCCATTTACATGTCGCATAATAAGTAGCAATGTGTCTTATTAGGACTTTCTTGGCCACCAGAAATTACACAAATAAAATCTAATTTAGAAGAAGGGTCAGCTAATGACATAATTTTCAAATTGTGAGTTTTCCGTTGTAGATCTCCATAATAAACATTTTTACTCAATATTGCATTAACTATAACAATCTAAAATAAACTCGATTCAGTAGGAGACAACGACTCAACAGCCTTTCAGGTAGAAGGAGTATCTTTGCGCTTTGAATAAATTCGAGACTAGCCAGCAGAAAATAGCTTTTAGTAGGTAAAACTAAATGTAATTAATCCAACTACGAGCCAGATTACAATTGTTCTTTCTATATTAAACTCAAAAAATTTGAAATAAAAAAGCCCATTTGAAGTTCAAAAACTGTTCGGTTTGGGTTGTGGCAAAGATTTAGTAGTAGCTGATAAACAGTAAACTGAGCAGGCAATTGACTCACCCCAATAACCTCATAAAGCGTTGAGAGCGTCTTTCGAGCACTTTTGCGTTTGGATTCATCTTTACGGGAAGGATGAGTTTTCTGGCTTACACTGATGCTGGTCTCCAATTCATCAATAGCTTGTTTTTTCCAATCTAAATCTGTGTACACTTGTCCCAGCGTGAGGTGTATCTAGACAATATGTATTACTTACGCAATTACTACCGGAACATGGTTATTTTTAATGCATATTCATAACAACTGCAAATTTTGACTTTGGGCTGACAAAAACGAAAGATGTGGAGCTATTCATTACCATCAACTTATGATTAATACACGAATAAGTTGGAAAGATCAATAACTATAATAGGATGAGTTATTTCTCCAATTTCTTGCATAAATCAATCATTTGAGCTATTTTTAAGAGTTTTAGAGTTTTTCACCACAGCTTTTCGATGAAAATATTCACTCAGCACATTTTTTTTTAATACTCTTGGTTGTAAAAGTAATATATGAAGTAGCAAAATAATGCAAACATAGGCAAACTCTTGCGGATTCTACATTTATTCAAAATTCATCGAACGAACTTGCATTATCATTCCGGTTCAGTCAAAGTTCAGCTTTAACGTTATACTAGATATTACTTTTAATTACATGGCTTCCTCAATTTACCATCGCGAATAGATGATGCCAAGGGGTAAAAATAAAATGTAGGCCAAGAAATTTAGTCCCAAAAAACTTGGTTTTCGCGGATACTAATTCGTTTTGATTAAAGTTGTCTGCTTTAACCGCATATTATAGACCAGTAATTGGGAAAAATATATGGACAAGTTGCATTAGGCACTACTAGTATCACCTTGAATAGCAGCAAACTGTCTACATAAGTTTTAAAAAATCACTGCAAATTTTGCTATTTTTGGATTTGTTTGTTCTTTTAGTGTTTTTTATCCAAAGGATGTTTTCTAGTCAAAGCCAATTAATGTAACTCAAAAGGTTATCAACTACTTCAAACTTATTTTCGAATTTACTCTCAAATCATTGCTTATAATTATTTGCAGTTTGAAACTAAATTTGAAAAATTTTCCCCGACAAAAATATTTAAATCAAACTCAATTTGTTGCTGGTCACAAAAACAACGCTGAAAACGCAATTACTGGTACATTTTTTGTTCAAGGTTAGGTTTCTAATCGACGGTGCTGAATCTTTCGTCAGTTTTGCACAAAGAATAAATTTTTATCTCTTAATAAATTTACATAATTGTTTTGCATCATCACCACTTGCGCATCCTTGCAAACATAATAGTCTATCCACTAGTGGGAAAGCAAAATACTGGCTCAATAAAAACACTGACAAAAACTTCATACTAGTTTCAATCGTAACAACTAGAATGTATTTAACAGTTCATGCCAAGTTATTAATAGCACCAAAATATATTTCGAGTCGAAATTCACTCACACACATAAAAATTCTGTATTGTACATGTAGCTCTGGGTTTTTTTTCAGTTCATTTTCCACGGTTTGGAAATTTGTACAGCCTGTTCCAATAATAATAATAAAAGATAATTTTAAGTAAGTTTCACAGTTTTCATTCGCAGAAACAGGAAACAATGGAAGGATTACCTATGAGGAATAAGAAAAATGGCCAATTATATTTACATGCTTCTCAGTTCCTTTGTCATTGCTTATCTCATAGTAAATGTTCTATGTCAAAAATCCACCAATAAATGCATTGGAAAGAAATTCAGCAGAAAAAGAAGTTTTCTTCTCATTTGCAGTTTTTTACTGGAAGTTTTGGACGTACTTAGACTTTCAAAAACATGCCGCAGATCAATTTGAACATTAAACTATAAAATTGGTAAACAACCATCAGCGCTCCCTTTTACAGTAAATGGAACTTGAGTATTTAAATTGTCAAGTCCGATTGACATAAGTTTGGTAGCAACTAATAACGAAGTTATTGGGGAAATTGACCAACTGTGGTCTTCTGGAGACTCCACCTATCTTAGTAAAACCAATTGAAGGGTGCTAGAAAAAAATTATAACCATTGTTAAACTCAGAAAAAAATTATGAAATAAACATAACACAGCAAGTTATTGCAAAAGTAACTGCAGAACAGTTTCTCTGAATCGAAAGAAAGTAACAAAAAAATTCTGAATCGATCATCATTGAGGCATTTTGGAGTTTACAATTATAGTGGCAAACAAAACTGAAAGGTGCTATGAGTCATCAGATTCACCATGAAAAGATCGACACATTAACAAAATAACTCTCATTTCACAATGTCTACAACAACCTTATTTTAGGCCAAGAAAAAGAGCTCAGTAGCTTTTAAAAATCAAAAGCTATTTGCAGGCCTAAATGAAGAATTAAATTAATAGTTCAATTTCAATCAGGAAGCTTTACTGTGGAGAATCACATAACAATCTGATAACATTGAGTCACATTCAAAGGCATAAGTTGAGATTTGAATACTTACCAAGACCATGGTTTCTGATTGATCACGACCGAGGACTTTCATGATGTTCTTTGCTTCTTCTAAGTGCTCTCTAATTATATGAAGTTTTGCATCGGTATTGTTCTGGTCAGCACTTTTCTTGTAAGCACTGGCAATATTGTAATGTAGATGAGCCAATTTCTGTAGCAGAAAATTTTTTGTTTCGGTATCGGTAACCGATAAATTGTTACGGAGGCAAGCAAACAGGGGAAGTCTCTTGTGCTAGGGCACATGTGCACTCAGAGACCAATCATAACAAATAGTATCAAAGTAACAATCCAAAAGAACTTCGAAGATATTTGATTAAGTAATTAGTTTCAAGTACCTACAATTAGACAGCTATACGTGGCAGATGGTGTTACCATGATTGCACCGTATGTTGTTGATGAATAACTTATGCAACCATTTCTTCTTAAATATTCAATTGATAACATGAATAATGCAAGTTATTCATAATCATAGACTCTAAAGTATTTTGGACATTGAACAACTGTTAATGCTACAATTTCTAATGACAAAATGTGAACCATTTCTATGGTCATCTGTTGATCTGAATCACATAACGTGCAGGGCCAACAGTTTTGGCCCATGATACTGGTTTTCATGCATATAGGATGAGAAATGGTCCAATGCAAAACATAATAGATACAAGTACCTCAACAGGTGACTTTCCTTTTCGAGCACGTTGAATTAGGTGTATGGCTTTCTCGTAGTGCTCTATCTCACGGGCTTTATCATTGAGCTTATTGTAGCATTTAGCCAGAATGTCATGACACTGCCACACTTGTTTCTCATCAGCACCGCAGTTCTCATAGGTATTCACTGCTATTAATATCATATCACGTGCCTCTTTGTGCATCCCGATCTTTGAATAAAGCTGAAACATGAAGAAGAACTCTATACTACAACAACCTGAGCCAGAAATGACAGCAATATTTCTTGAGAAGACATGTGAAATGTGTTACCTTCAGTTTCATTGTAAACACCTAACTTTTCCAATTTGTAAAACGCTGGACGCACTCAACCAGCTGCAGTATTAGTTATCTATAGATACACTAGCTCATTCAGCTAGTTTTAGACATGCTATTTCAAGTTTCATCAAGTTAGCTGTTATTACATCTGTTGTCAATTACTTTGAATGAAGAATATTAAATTGAAAATTAATGAGACTAGGTGAAAGTGGGCCATTAATATTACGTTGCTCGTAAAATATATTACAAAAAAACACTAATATGACTTCAATAAAAGCTGATCCACACTGCTCTACATTACATAAATTTAGTAAGACTTTTAGCTTCATTTTACAAGAACATGCGAATAACCTTTTGGTAAAAAAATCTTGCTGTTTGCTAACAAGATTTTAAGGCAAATAATCACACACTTTTAAGACACTGTAGTATGCTCTTTTATACCGCAACACCATCGTCAAGGTTAATTAATTATTATGGATCTCCAGATAGTATTACAACACCACTATGTTGCTCAATTGGTTAAAAACTTGTTATATAAAATTTTCAATTTATTACAGGCAACAGCAATTTGGGAACTCAAGCTACTAAACATAGAAGCAGTAAACAAAACCATGTGCTTCATTTTTTAGATTATCGTGTTGATAGTGGGTGGGGGAGGGGGGTAGATTCCATTGGCTCACTTATATTTTGAAGGCTTAGTCTTCAGAAAGCTTAGGATATCGCTCCAAATCCTGTTGTATAAATTATTGATGAAACCATTTTTCTCCTAACGATATAATTTTTTTACAATCTCGGGTATGTCAGTTTTTCAATATAAAAGAACACAAACCTGCTTCAAAGTCTATTTTCAATGAATAATCCCTACAAACTAGCAAAAACTTGAAACAGGATGGGTTTTATACACAAGCTAATGAAAAACTAGTGGTAGCAAAAACTAGCTTGTGCAACAAAAATTGAGAAAACTAAACACTGATTTAGACTTAATAAAACTCATTGTTTTTAACCCAAATGCCAAAATTTAATGAAATGACAGATAATTGGCACAGAAATTACCTTTCCAATTACTTTCCGTGTATCAGCTACTCGGAGATCATCTTCACCAAAGTTGATTATCCTGCAGCCGAAAAATTCAGATACATACCAGTAGCACATGCAGTATCACAAACAGTAGCAACCACAAGTTAACCACTAGGAGTGAATAAATGTAAACTGGAATGAATGCCGATATAACTGGAATGAGCGTACACACCTCCTGGAATGAAAACTGACAATACTAGAGGGAGAAAAAGTTTTACTTAATTTTCTGAAAAAGTTAACATTAATTTTTAGAGACATACAGGCTAAAGTTTCAACATTCATTCAACGGTTATCAAAAATTACTGTTTTTGTTCGAGTACACAACTCTTGGAATGAAAGTCAAACTAATAATTTATATACTGCCATGAAAAAATTGTGCAATTTTCCGGAAAGAAAGTCAATTTTGTTTTTTTATAGCATAGCCGACACTCACTCCAGGTCAATCGATGTTTTTTCCATGAGGTGTCAATTTTAGTTTAACTGTATTCATTCCTGTTTAAGTTCACTGCAATACCAGTAGTGTGTGAAGATAATGCAAAATGAGTGCTATGTTATTCCTAACGAAAATCAAATTTTAATAATCTAACAACAAATTTGAACTTTTTGTCATGCTTAATGTTATTTGGCGTAAAGCTGTGCGAAAGCTTACAGTTCACACTTAGCTCTTGAAACAAACTATATCAAGGACAAAAGCAATATTAAAACAGAGCATTGACAGTTTACAAATGTTATAAAAAATATCTTGATAGGCTTACTGGGATTTAAGATCTTTTCGATGATTTTCAATAGCCTCAAGATCTGCTGCACTTCTACTAATTTGTTCACTTGAATCTGTGGAACGAAGAGAGCTGGTTTTGTATTGCTGAAAAAAAACACATAAGTGCGTATTCACTTTGAACGCCCGACAGCTTCTGACATGCTTTTCAAGGAATAGCTAATTGATTTTAGATATGCACAAAGACGATTATTTTCAAACTTCAAAGGGTTGTTCTGTCTGTGAACAACTGATGCTCACACTATGAGATTATTGGCAAGGCAAATCATTTTTCGTCATCGAAAGTTATTATTCAATTATTTTCATTCACTTACACATTGGTTTGCTGGGGGATAATATTGCACAGCCATGAATGTGCCGAAATAGCGAAATCTCTTTCATAAACAAAACATAATATTGATAACAATTTGTCTGCTTGTTTTGTATTACTGGGACCTTCTTCTCTTGTTACCAATTGTTCACCGAGCGGACTTTTTATTACTGGGGAACCCAGACTCTTATGGATGGGACCTTATATAAATTACTAGGCCTAATCCGAAAACTCTCCGTAATTAATTTGAGTTTACCACCCATTTGAAAACTTTCTCAGGTTGCGCATTTTCCCTTTTCAAGTGCAACAATAAATGATGATTCATGAAAATGTTTTTATGACTCACAAATATAAAATTTCAAAATTATATTTAAAGAGTATGAGTAAGAAAAAAAAATGAATTTTCGTTACCGATCTTTCACCATTTCAGTTAGTATGAATGCATTGATAGCTATTGAAAAATCATAAATATGTGCCATCAATAATAATAAATATAATTTACTAGCTATTCAGTTTTTACTTGTGATCACTATAATAAGATTTAGAACATTGCACTTTGATATTATATATATACAGCAATTTCCTTTTGCTCAGCTGCTTATGGAAGGCTAAACGATATCATGCATAAAATAAAGAAGAAAAGAATGTGGTAGTTAGATAAAATGAGAAATGCTTGAAAATCTTTCGAGAAGATGCAGATTCTTCGAACAATGTATAACTGGAAAGCTGTGATTTTGATGCTGATTGGCTAGACATGCTTTAAATAATCTCAATAATTGCTCAATGTAATAAAACATGACAGCTAATTTAAAAAAAATCTTCCGCAATTCATTGTTGAATTTAAGCTCTGCACACTTATAGGACAATCTTATGATTTGAAAACACTTGAATAATATTTTTCTACAGCGAAGCTTATGGTGTATCTAACAATATTGAAATATGAAGTTGTCTGCTCTTACTTCTTTCTACAATGTTTCAGTTTTTGTAGATGGCAATCTTTTCAATCATATTGGAGACAAACTAATTTTGAACATACCTCTCTGCTATCTGTTTGCTCATCAACAGCTCTACTGGGCATGTTCAAGGACGAGCCACCACAAGCCATGGTAAACTATGTAGGCTGGTAAAAGTTCCTAAAATCAAAGTGTATCACTTATTTTTGGTAGAAACAATATATAATGTAGTTTAGGGTACTCCTTGAAATTCCCAATGCCACTATATCTTTTCCCAAGTTGTTAGTTTGCATAAATGAATGCAAAAATTTTTTAGGTAAAACCATAACCTACAATAAAACTATGTAAATAGAAAATGAGTGAATAAAAAAGTTCATTGAAGTCAGTTGGTATAAGACAGAAAGATCACCTAAACTTTCACAAAAAGAAAACAACAATAAATACTGGAAACACACTCCAGCATAGTTTTATAAAAAGTTCTTTTCTAGAAAAACATACAACACTTCTAAAGATGTCTGATAGATTGTCTTGTATTCTGTTGTTTGATTTAGAACAAAAAGTACAGCGAGTTAAACCGTTAAAAAAATGATTGTCCTCTTTGTTTTTTAGAACTCTCTACAACTTTTCATCTGGGGGATTGACCAAGTAGCTCATACATTTTTATAAAATAGCTAAAACTATTTGAGCACCAAACGCAATTTTACGTTTTGTTTACTAACATTTTCTACTTCATTGGTTACAGAACTTCTAGCAGCATATATGAAAGATCACTGTTTCATCTTTTTTTATCACAGATGATTCATTAAAACTTCAGTTATTTCATTCAACAGACGCAGTGTACTAATCACCAATCGTACACTTATGCTAGCTCAACTAGTCTGCCTTCTGTAGTTCAAAAAGTCATCATTTAAATGTTTCAACTACTATCTCTTCAGCTTTAAGCGATGGGTGAAGTTAAAATTAATTGAAAATTTTATTAAAATTTTAGATGGAACTTAAACGGTAGTAGAAATGATTGGAATGAATATAGACACAATCGCAATGAATGTGGACACCTTCTAGAATAAGCATCAACAAGGGTTAATATAAATTTTGAAAATTTGTAAGAAAATACTTAGCTAAAATGCAGCTACATTCGCTTTTTATGTTGTATAAATTACCATTGCAACAATCTACCGAGAATGCCAAAGTTTAATGTGTAAGTAGACAGTTCCTGAGCCAAACAACAAAGTTATATACTGATGCATGTTTCCGGGGATAAGTGAAGAGACATTCTTAAATGCATGTCAAAACAACATTGTTCGTAGGATAGAAGACATTCATAACAAATAATTCGGTGTTCAGCTCAATAATCGTCTACATTCAGCCATAGTCGGGGTGTGTTAAAGTTTTTGGACGTTCAAATCTACTTATCTTTGGCTCTAATACCACTTTAGATTTCTTACAGCTTGATCTTTGCTACTGCCATGATTCACCAAGGTTTACTACCTCAGTTTAATTTGCAGCTAAAAAAAAATTTGGCAGTCTCAAATAATGATAGAACACAGTTATAGGTTTAATGCTGCCTAACGGCACACAAAAGAAGTGAAAAATGAGTATGTAATTAATTTGTATATTTATATAAATTTATAAGCATGAAAAACGGCCACATGTAAAAACTTAGCGACACAGGCCACTGTTTGCCATCAGAAAGGCTTGCGAATGTCATTGCTAACATATCTGCTCATTGCAAAACTTGATTTTAGGCCAAATCAAACTGTTGATTTATACCCGATGCCGAAAGTACATTGGTGCCCTCTGATTAGTTAAATCAAAATATGCTCATCAGGTTCAACCATTCACAACACATTTGCACAATGATTTTTGTAACAGCAACACTTATACAAATATAACCGTTGATCTCAACTTTGAATTCCGAAGGAATGCTGATGATCTAGAACTTGTTTTACGCCCATACTTCTGAACAAAAATAATTTCGATGTATTGCAGTTGTTTCCGAAAACCATTTGAGAAAAACTGTTTTACATGGCTCATAAAACAGCAGATCATTGATATTTACATTTAACGAGAGTAATAAACAATAATAATGAGGAAAACTGCAAAACCTGAGTGAACGTTTTATTACTGGGGAAACCCATAAGCTTATGGCTGGGTTCTTATATAAATTACTAGGCTAAATCCAAAATATCCTCATAGTTAATTTGAGTTTTCCTACCATTTGAAAACTTTCTCAGGTAGCCCATTTTTCCTTTCCAAGTACAACAATAAATGATGATTTGTGGCAATTTTTTATGGTTTACAATTATTAATTTCCAAAAGTACAAATAAAGGGTATGAGTAATTTTATTGTGAAATCTGAATTTATGTTATAATGGGTAGAGAAGCACAATCTGAGAATGTTTTCAAATAGTGGCGAAAACACAATTAATTATTGGGATTTTGGGATTTAGTTTGTTGATTTATATGCGCGTGATCCTTTATTTTAGGGCTTTCCCCAGTAATAAGAAATTTGCTCAGATTGCGCGTCTCTACTTCGATTAGATGTGTTTTTAGCTACTAACACTATCAATATCAAAACAAATTGTTGGTGAAAAGCAGCAGGCATAAAGCTGGGCTTGGTTTGTGCTGTATGATTGGCTAGTTCAATAGCAGATATTGATGTGCTTTAGTATATCAGAACACCACACCTGCTGTGTAGCCATTGCCACATTCCAACGATCCATCGTATAGGTATTAAGACCAAAAACATCCGAGCAGTTGACATATCCGGTTTTGATGTTTTCTTATTACTCATAGCAATTTAGTTCATTGGACTTGTCCTGCTGATTATGCTAACATCTTCAGTGTTCCCAGGCTTAGGCTATTCTATAGTTAACTCTATTCTACTGTAGTTTTCATGGTAAGAAAAGCACCTAAGTTGTCACTGCTATGGCGTGAGATTGATAGCCAGTAGAATTCTAGGCTTTTTGGATTGCTAGCTGTTGTCCAATGAAAATTATGTTGCCCTAGCAATTTGTACATTTATATACAACACATATGTTACAGCCGCAGATGAGTCAAGATCAACACATATTGCCCGCATTATATAAGCAGGTGCTCGAGTAGGTTGTCACCTACCAGAGAGGCTGAGAATCACATTTTTTCCGTCTATCTGAGAAGCGAATTTATTGACGTCTATTTACTCCTACATCTGAGAGAGAAAGAGCACTGAAGCTTTTCTTTTCAAATAAAAAGGTGCTTAGTGCTGTTTATTATTATTGTTTTCCTTTTCTTATTCTAATTATGAAATCACTAGTAGCCGAATAATCATGCGAATAATAAAGTAATTACATGTACTTAATAATAAAATTAATAATAATTTTAATAGTAGTAACATTAGAGTAGCTTTATTACTGAATTACTAACCATTACTGAATAATAATACGGTACAACAATAAGCAATACAACAGCAGCACTTAACTAGGTAAACCAATATAATTTATCAACATACGGAGTAAAATTACTATCGCAGCAACTTAACTACTACAACTAGTTTGTGCTCTGGCATGCTAGGTGATTTAACTAATCATGTGGTGAGACATGATTGTTGGTAAATACAATAATAACTATTAGTCTGTTATAGTTTTATAAGTGTTGTTGTAGAAATATTATCCACTGGTCACTGGCTTTCCTCCTACCATATGGCTTTCGTCTGAGTTGACTGTTTCTTGCATTTGGTGTGTAATCTGTTCTATTGGTGAAATATATACAGCATCTACAAACCCCGCTTTCACCTTGATTTGCATTGCACAATCAATTACATACACACATTCACATACCGTCCATATACCATTCTTGCGAATAACTAAAAAACAACAATTTCAGTCTTTCTCACAGTCAAGGAGTTTGATCTAGCCAAACTCTTGTTGCAGTGTAGCCAAGCCCTAAAGCCGGTGTGCCCAAATGATGTATGTGCTTCTTCCACTTTGCTGAGGGGGTGGAAGTGAAGACTGCTAATGACTAATGGCATTTATACATATTATTATGATCAAGACTTCATTAAAAAAACCTATCATTTTCAATTTACTTCGTATGTTGTTGTTGTTCGTCAGACTCTTGTAGAGGATCGGCGCCATCTTAAAACATTCTATTAGTAAGTTCTATCGGAACAGTTCTATGTAAACACTCACTCAGTCTACCTTCTATCGATCGAGCAATCCTATGTGACACTCATTAACTACATTCTTATTTTTATTGTATACACTTTAGAGCCGATAGCTCTATGTGCATTTATCATTATTATTTTTAACCATGCAAACTTATATGTTACCCATGTGGATTCAGTCATGCAATCACTTTAGTACAACCTCTTATATTCTATTCGCACACGCTGGCCAATCATTTGTGCCAGGTGTGGCCTCTTTTGTCTAAACACTTGTCTATCACTTTGTTATGTAACAGTGTACATAAATATGGATGTTTTGCATCAATAAATCAGAGTCAGCTTGCACACTCTCAGAAGTTTCTTTGTACATACAAATAACTTCACTGCGCACCATTACTCGAGTAGTAATATACAGGCAGATCAGTCTGAACCTCTGCTGGCCGAACTTAGCTTTGTCTAACTTCGCCTTCAATGTTCGACCTCTGCACAGCACTACAAAAAGACAGCCGAACCTCTGCTGGCCGAACCTAGTTCTACTAGTTCGCCCTTCAAAGTTCGAACTCATTGCACACACAAAACAATAGCTAACGCAGCCGGCAGCTCACTAGTAACTGATATGGTTAGCCACCATCCCTCAGCCTACTAAGTCGACCTGTGGAAGGGTTGTATTGCTGAAGAGCCTTAGACACAGTTGCCATTACAGTTCGGGAGGTTGTGCAGGTAGGCCGAGCTACCACCTCACACCCCCACAGTGAAATCCTGCACATTGGTGGCAGCAGTGGGATACACAGACACCCACAAGAAGCACCTCCCAGAGGAAGAATGGCGACCAGGAGAAGAGCACTAAGCACTGACAGGGATCCTTCCAGCCTGCAGATGATGGGGACGCTCACCGATATCCTAGACCGCATGACAGTAGCCACATCTAGAGACAAGTTCAGAGTACCACAGTACGATGGTACAGGGGATGTGGACTACTTTCTGCAACGGTTTCAGGAGGTGACCAGAGCAAACCATTGGCCGGCAGAAGAAGCAGTGATCCACCTACGCCAAGCCTTGACAGGCAAGGCCAAACAGTGCGGTCGAGGTGAGACCACTGAGGAAGTGGCACGGACACTACGGGCGACCTTTGGTATGACTCGTTCGGAAGCCCAAGCAAAGTTGCTAAGCTACCGACGAAACCCCAGAGAAAGCCTCAGAGACCATGCCCTCACGGTCGAGCACCTCGTTACGGCAGCCCACAGCACCCTGCCACGACAGAATAGGGACGAGCTGATAATGCAGACGTTCCACAGCACTCTAGGGCATACGTACCTACAACGCCACTTGTTGGCGGTACGCCCTCAGAATCTGGAGGAAGCGATCTTAGCGGGAAATGAGTTCCTGCAGGTGCCTCACCAACCAGTAGGAGGACCTCACCTCAGGACGGTAGAGACCGACCCCCTGGAAGAGGAGATGGCTCCACAGAGAGAGACGGCTCGACACCAAGAGGTACAGGACCCCTTGGCACAACTGCTTAAGACCATAGAGGGGTTGAGCAAAGAAATTGCCAGCCTAAAGACGGAAAAGAAGCCTGAGCCACCTAGGAGATGTTGGGGATGCCAACAAGTGGGCCATACCCGGAAGGCATGCAAGACCGTCCCTTGGCCTAGCCGCCAGGGAAACGACTACCGCCCGCAGCAGTAGGGAGACCCGCTGGCTGCACACGGGCAACGACACCTCAGAAGGAAAGGGCACAGGCGCCCTCCAGTTGACCGGCAACAGTGCGTCGAGCGACTCCTCCCCTGGACCTCCTGACTAGTCCCCCCATCGCCCTACACAACCGTTTTGCCAGCCAGTCGGCACTCGACAGCTCAGTGGCGGAAGAAACGGACGGCGACGGGACTCCAGAGCAGCAGGAACCAAGGCCCAGGAGGAAGGACAGGCAGACCCAAACGCCCCCACTGAAGAAGGAAGAATTCATTCCAAAGCCTGTGACACTCCAGAGCAATCAGATCGAGCGACCATATCGCTCGAGCTACTACCTACCTGGAAGGGTAGAAGGAGAGGCGGTAACGCACCTCATAGACACCGGCTGCAACACTAACCTGTTGTCCAAGCGAGTCTTTGATCGTTTACCGAACCACGTGCAGCGCAACCTGCAGCACTACGATTCCCATGGGATCATGGCCGACGGTACGAGACTTCCGTTCTATGGCTTGCTCTCACTGAAGGGAAGGATACGGCACGTCAAGTTTGAAGAGACCTTTGTGGTCAGCCAAGTCAACGAAGACGTTATCCTAGGGATGCCCTTCCTGACAAGCCAAGGATGCCAGATGGGATTCGACCGTCCAGTGCTGGTGATACAAGGAAAGGAGCTGGCCTGTACCGACCGCCACGGGAGAAATCTCGTGTCCAAAGTACAAGTCCGACAGGACACCCAGCTTCCACCACAGACAGAAGTGACTATTCCATGTCACTTGAGCTCCAGGGATACGTTCCCTCAGGGAGTGATTGAAAGCATCCAGGGTGGGATACCCATCGCCACCAGCGTTAACAGGCCTGACGCTCAGGGACACGTACTGGTTAGATGTTTGAACCCGACGCAGGACACCCTAAGACTACCCGCAGGAGAGGTTATTGGTACCTTTACGGGAGTGGAAGAGGGTGGCGTTCAAGAGTTGACGAAACCAGAAGGACAACGGAGGAACAAGACGGGAGGAAGAGAGTTACCCCCCCATCTGCACGACCTCTTCCAGCAAGCAAAGAGAGGGTGCCAGGACCCATGGCAGGAGCAGCAAGTGAAGGAGCTGCTGATCGAATACCAGACAGTATTCAGTAGCCATAGCGGAGACCTGGGTAGAACAGCCCTAGCAGAGCACTCAATCCCCACCGTGGAAGGAGCCCGACCTATTCGATGCCCACCACACCGGCTGGGGCCGGAGAAGGAGGCGGAAGCAGAACGCCAGATTAAGGACCTTTTAGAGAAGGATCTGATCGAGCCGGCCGACGGAGCTTGGAGCTCCCCTGTGGTACTGGTGAGGAAGAAGGACGACACGTGGAGGTTCTGTGTGGACTACCGGAGGCTGAATGATATAACTAAACAAGACGCCTACCCCATCCCCAGAATCAACGAATCGCTGGATGCTCTAGCCGGGAGCAAGTACTTCACTACGTTGGATCTCACTAGTGGGTACTGGCAGGTTCCCCTGGATCAGGACGCCAGTGACAAGTCGGCCTTCACCACAAGAAGCGGCCTGTGGAAATGGAAGGTGTTGCCTTTCGGGTTGACGTCAGCCCCCGCCACCTTTCAACGGCTCATGGAAAAGGTCCTCAAAGGTCTTCACTGGAAGACGTTACTCTTGTACTTAGATGATGTGATTATCATCGCGCCCGACTTTCAGACGCACTTACAGAGGCTCGGAGAAGTGCTGGGACGACTCCACCAGGCAAACCTGAAAGTAAAGCCCTCCAAATGCGAACTGCTGCAAGAAGAGGTCAAGTACTTCGGACACGTAGTAAGCGCAAAAGGAGTAGCTACCGACCCAGGAAAGGTGGAAGCGGTCAGGAGATGGGAGGCACCAACGGACGTAAAGGGGCTGCAGGCATTCTTAGGAACAGCCGGGTACTATCGCCAGTACCTCCCCGACTACGCCACGATTGCTAAACCTCTCACCGTGATGACGGGCAAGGAGACACCATGGAAGTGGGGACAGGTGGAGCAGACAGCCTTTGACCAGCTCAAAGACAGACTCACCCAAGCCCCGGTACTCGGATACCCCGACCCCAACTTACCGTATATACTGGACACTGACGCCAGTGCGGTAGGAGTCGGCGCTGTGCTCTCCCAAGTACAAGAAGGCAAGGAACGCGTCATTGCATACTTCAGCAAGACGCTGGCACCAGCGGAGAGGAACTACTGCGTCACCCGGAAGGAGCTAGTTGCTGTCATCAAGGCAGTAAAACATTTCCGCCCCTACCTCTATGGACGGGAATTCAAACTCCGGACGGACCACACATCCCTCCGCTGGCTGTGCAGACGGAAGGAACCATCGAACCAGATAGCTCGATGGCTGGAGATCCTGGCTGAGTTTCGTTATAAGCTCGAGCACAGAGCTGGAACTCACCATGGTAACGCTGATGGGCTCAGCCGACAGGGACCCTGCGCGGACTGCAGGCAGTGCGGCTCCATCGAGCAAAGAGATGGGGGACCTTCCCATGTGGAACTGCAGCAAGAGGCTGGACAGAGACCTCAGAGAGAGGCAAGAGACGACCTCAACACATTGAACCCGGTACATTCCCCCCAGGATTCGGCCCAGCCGAAGGGACGGGATGCGGTAGGCCGGACTTACGCCGAGCCGAGACGGCCGGGAGAGATGATGAAGAGGGAGTCTACGGAGAGAGGAGAGAAGGGAGGCGGGTCAACCTCACTGTGACAAACCCCGGTACACTCCGCCCAAACCTTAGCCCAAGAGCAAAGGGACGGGCAGGATGCGGTAGGCCGGATTTATGCCGAGCTGAGACGGCCGGGAAGCGTCACAGAGAGAGAATTGGCCGAAGGGAGTGTCGAGTTGAAGACACTGTATGATCGGAAGGAGGCGATGGAGATCCGCCCTGACGGGGTGCTCGTAATCACGCTGCACCATCCTTCCAGAGCAAAGCAATGTGTAGTC
This sequence comes from Cryptosula pallasiana, assembly GCA_945261195.1. Classification (NCBI taxonomy): domain Eukaryota; kingdom Metazoa; phylum Bryozoa; class Gymnolaemata; order Cheilostomatida; family Cryptosulidae; genus Cryptosula; species Cryptosula pallasiana. The sequence continues at coordinate 44,340,409 of OX183132.1, read as the reverse complement.
TGCCCACCAAGTAGGAGGACACAGGTCGTCTGGGAGACACACAGGATGATCCATGCAGGGATTCATCGGACAAGACAGCGCATCCTGATGGATTGGTACTGGCCAGGCATATCCCCCCTGGTCAGGAGACTAATCAAGGATTGTGAGGTATGCCAAGTGGCCAAGAATGGGAAGAAGGCAGAGAACCCTCACCGGCAAAGGATGTATGCGGGACGGCCTTTTCAGAAGTTGGCGGTCGATCTAGTCGGCCCCTTGCCCTTGATGAAAAGGAAGAACCGTTGGGTGTTGGTCCTCACCGACCACTTCACCCGTTGGCAGGACGCGATAGCTCTGCCTGATGCCACAGCACCTACGGTCGCCGTCGCGCTGGACGAACGAGTGTTTGCTTACTGGGGCCTGCCCGAGCAGCTACACTCCGACCAAGGGGCTCAGTTTGAGTCCGTGCTGTTAGAAGAGCTGTGTAGCCTGTGGGGCATCAAAAAGACAAGGACCACCCCCTATCACCCGCAAGGGAACGGGATGGTGGAGCGTCAAAACCGGACGCTGGGAGATGCACTCCGGACGTTGATATTGACGAAAGGCCAGGACGAGTGGGACAGTCTGCTGCCGCAAATCATGCGGGCCTGTCGCAGCACCCCCCACTCAGCAACCGGGGAAACGCCCAACATGTTAGTGATGGGACGGGAGGTACGCCTTCCTGACCAACTAACAGGCACGCCCCCTTCCTTGGACCCTCGCAACGTCTCGGAACACACAGCGGAAGTGCAGGAAAATCTCCAGACGGCACATGAATACCTAAGACATCAGCAGCAAGAGATTAGGAGTCAGGACGATGAGGAGCCCGCCGTGTTTCAGAAGGGGGAACTCGTCGTGTTAGAAAACAAACGGAGAGTGAAGGAAAGCAATCCGAAGCTGCAGCCACGCTTCGTCGGACCCTACCAGGTGCTAGAGGCCTTCCCAAACCACACCTATAAAGTGGAGAGAAATGGGCAGTGGTCCATTCAGAATGGAATGCGGCTGCGCCACTATAGGACGTGTCAAGAACCGGTCGGCCGAGCACCCCCTTGTCGGGAACCCGCCCTCCAACCAAATATGAAAGGGGCCAGAAGAAGACGACCCCCCAAGGCACGCCCAGCCCCCGCTGAGAACCTAGAGTTATTACCCCTACCACTGCCCGTACCAGAAACATTACCATTGCCATTGCCGTCACCCCCACCAGAAAGGCCACCGCTGGCCAGGGAGTTCCCTAGCCCACCGCATCTCCAGGAACCTGGAAACCTTCCTCTGGGAGAGGGGACACCCCACACTCGGGAGTTGTCACCCCCGCCTTCACCTGCGGTGCGCCACAGTCCAACCAGAAGGCCTGAAGTGCTAGGACACAGGAAGGTCAAAGTAGAGGAAAGAAGAAGTGTAGAAGAAGAAGACACACCCCCACCAGAGGTCATCCAAAGGGCACTCAGCCCACCAAGGCCCCCAGCCCTCAGTGACGAAGACTGGCCGCCCCTACAACCCAGCCGGCTGCCCGCCTCACCCTTGAGTCGACCACAAAGAGAGAGGCAAAAGCCAACCAGATTGAACGACTACCACCGCTATACAGCAGGGGGGGAGCCCCACATACCCAATACCCCACCTACTGGAGCAGGAAGCAGGGAGGTCACATCACTGCCACCGTCAACTACTCTCCTGGAGAAAGAAGTACCAGAAAACCCGGCCGAAATCGGTTGGATAGAAGTGAAACGAAGAATAAACAAGAGAAAGATAGAAGAAAGTGGGACGAGTTGTCATGAAGAGAGACGAGGGAGAAAAAGCGAGCAAGAGGAAACAACTCCCCAAACCAGTAAACTCGTCGCTGAAAAAAATATGAAACAGGGTAGCATAACTCCCAGTTGCTGCGAACGAATACCCGCCACCCCACGTCATCAAAACAATACCACGTGGGGGATGACGCTGAGAGAACACGTGGTAGCCACCACCAATCAGATTATAGATAGGTGCAGGAGCCGCCAACGCTCAGTTGCCATCCAACAGAGAACGAGTTCGCTACCCAACAGAAGAAGAGTAGACCAACCGGACATTCTATCAACTACCATGGCTCGAACATCACAACACACCAAGGAGAAGGTTGACATCACGTCGACAACAGGTGAGAACCTACCGAATGTGACTATCCAATCTCTAACTACAGCATTAGATCAGCAAATACGGCTAGTAACTGTGCCACGAAAAGAAGATATGTTGTTAAAACATAGTGCTACACCGACCATCAACATAAGACGTGTTGATGTTGTAGAAAATGAACTACCGACAGCCAAACCTACACATGTGATGAGGGAGATATGGTTGTCAGGAGAGACAATGAAAGAAATTAAAGAAATGTCGATACAGGTCGGAGATAGTGACGAATGGAAATGTAGAAGATGTGACTATCAACACGTCAAGAAAAGGGTGGCTTACCACGTACGCCAACACCTCACGTTTTTCTACTGTACCTGTGGGAGAAAGAGCTCTTCGAGAGATGCTATATTAAAGCATATCAGAGTGCAGGGAGGAACACCAGAGCACGGTGGGAAGCATAAACCTCTTTATGAGGTCGACGCTGCCAGATACGACGTCTTCTGTGAAGCCATGGGATAGAAGCAGCCCCCACCATTCGGTATACCGACTCCCAGCTTAGAAAAGATGGAGAAGATACCAGTGAAGAAGAGGCTGGGACAACAACCAGAGTTGTCGCCACCACGAAAGAGAAGGAGGACAACCCCTCCTAAGAGATCAGTATCCCCCAGACGAGAGGAACCACAGACGCGCTACAGCTGGCGTGCAGAGAGAGAGCGTTCGGCGGAAGCCGAGAGACAAAGACGTCGGAGGGAACACCGACATAGGATGGAGGCCCTCGATCGGGAATTGCATGCAGTAACCACAGATGCATTCAAGTTGTTGGAAAGAGCCCAGGAGATTAAGAGGCAGATGAGCCAACCCTACAGAGAGTAGAGACAGTACCGTACCGATGCCGCCGCCATCGTTTAATTGGCCACAGTCGCCAATGGGGCGGAGTGTGTAGAGGATCGGCGCCATCTTAAAACATTCTATTAGTAAGTTCTATCGGAACAGTTCTATGTAAACACTCACTCAGTCTACCTTCTATCGATCGAGCAATCCTATGTGACACTCATTAACTACATTCTTATTTTTATTGTATACACTTTAGAGCCGATAGCTCTATGTGCATTTATCATTATTATTTTTAACCATGCAAACTTATATGTTACCCATGTGGATTCAGTCATGCAATCACTTTAGTACAACCTCTTATATTCTATTCGCACACGCTGGCCAATCATTTGTGCCAGGTGTGGCCTCTTTTGTCTAAACACTTGTCTATCACTTTGTTATGTAACAGTGTACATAAATATGGATGTTTTGCATCAATAAATCAGAGTCAGCTTGCACACTCTCAGAAGTTTCTTTGTACATACAAATAACTTCACTGCGCACCATTACTCGAGTAGTAATATACAGGCAGATCAGTCTGAACCTCTGCTGGCCGAACTTAGCTTTGTCTAACTTCGCCTTCAATGTTCGACCTCTGCACAGCACTACAAAAAGACAGCCGAACCTCTGCTGGCCGAACCTAGTTCCACTAGTTCGCCCTTCAAAGTTCGAACTCATTGCACACACAAAACAATAGCTAACGCAGCCGGCAGCTCACTAGTAACTGATATGGTTAGCCACCATCCCTCAGCCTACTAAGTCGACCTGTGGAAGGGTTGTATTGCTGAAGAGCCTTAGACACAGTTGCCATTACAGTTCGGGAGGTTGTGCAGGTAGGCCGAGCTACCACCTCACACCCCCACAGTGAAATCCTGCACACTCTGAATAATTACTAATAGCATTGACAAAAGAAATGAATTATACTCAGCTGTCTTTAACAACCACTGTTGGTCGAGCCAGCATGCTAAAAAAAAATTTAAGTTCCATGTAAATAGTAAATGTATGCACTTTCATCTTCCAGGTATTAATTATTAAGTTCGTACTACTATTATTTAATGATTATCTACTTCAAAAAACTGATTTTAACTCATATCTGTACTATAACTGGACATTTTATTAAACATATCAGTCGGAGTTTAATGTTGGGCTGTTGCATAGTTGATTAAACGGTTTGGAAGAGGAAGAGGTAAGAAAAATATCAAACTCACCTAGGGCAAAGGAGAAAAAATTATTATTGTTGCAACAATCATGAATTCTGGGATTTGGGAATTTCCAATCCGTGTGATTTCGAAATAGACACGTATTTTGCACGGTGGGTGTAATTCACTTTTACTTTTGCTGTGCATTGGGAGTCATAGAACTACACATATGTTCCGCTAAAGCCTTATCAGTTGGAGTTGTCTGTTCAGTCACTGTGCGTGTACACTTGATAGGCATATAAATAATAGTTAATAATATGTGACATTCCATGGAAACGTATTGAGTTGCCAGTTTTTTTACACGCAGGACGTAGGATATGATAAATCTATGCTTAATACTGGTATTTATTTAAAAAGTTTTACCTACCAATCATTGACCTAAAACAGGTTTTCATGAGTGTAGAAGGACAACTCCCAATAAGAGCATCTCGCAATCGATCGGCAATGCCCGCTGAGCAGAGATGTTTCTCTCCACTATATGATTAGGTGGAGCCCCGCTTTGTCTTGTTTTTTTTTCCGGCAACGCGTTTTGAGATTACTGGACGCATAGACGGAGGCGCTGTACTTGTATTGTGCTCTACAAATTTCTAAATAAGATGATGTAACGCTCAACTTTTATCCCTTGTGCTTGCAATTCAAGCTCCACCTTTTGTCACTCAATTTGAATTTAGTAGAATCAAATAGCTATGCAATGTTTGTATGGCATGTAAATCGATCGTGTGTTAATTATTATTATTACTCTCATTATTATTATAATCATAATATTATTTATTATTATTATTGTTATTATTATTAATCTATTATTATTAATCTATTATTATTATTAATCTATTATTATGATTTCCTTTCACCACAACAGTGATAATAATAATTACTAATAATAATACTAAATAATAAATGATAATATATTGTTCTTTGTTGTATATATTTATTATTACAATAATGAGTAATTATTAATAGTATTTGTAATATTATTATTTTCTATGCGTTTAAAATCTACCTCAACAACAACGTGTTATTTGTTTGTAGTACTGCAAATAACTACTACTACTAGTCTACTGCCGTTGATTGCTGTTCTTGTTATTAATATTAACAATTTGCTTGTTTATTTATTCAATTTAATAATGATGCCAGTGAGTGTAAGTTAATTGTACATAAAAAAGTCGGTCGCATATCTTCTGAGATTGAGTTGTGATAAAATTAGCCATCATCATTTTTTATGATTATTAATTATTTACTCGTCTATTTATCATCGATCATCATTGTTAAGTATTTGTTATTATTATTATTACTATGCAAGACGAACGCAGATAAATTTTTTCCAATAGTAGTAGGACATAGTTCCAATCAATCACAAGTTATTTACTCACGTATTCACTTTATTCACTTCACTTTATTTGGGTTCAAAGTCATAAGAATAATAACAAACCCTGAGTCACATTTGAATATGTGGCTACTTCCAGCCTAGACATTTTAAGATGTGTAGAAGGATGAGGGTAGCCATCCACCATGTCTTGCTCTACCTCTACCATCTCTTGCTCCATGTCTGCCAGTTCTTGCGCTCCATCCATCCTCTCTTGCGCTCCAACCATCATCTCTTCAACTACCTTCTTTTGATATCCATCTACCATTTCCTGTCCCCCATCTACCATCTCCTGCTTTCCATCCACCATCTCTTGCTCTCCATCATCCATTTCCTACTCTCCACCTACAATATCCTGCTCTTCATCCACTGTCTTCTGTTCTCCACCGACCATCTCCTGCTTTTCATTAACCGTCTCCTGCTCTCCACCAACCATCCTCTACTCTCCATCTATTATCTCCTACTGTCCATCCACCTCCTCCTCTCCATCCATCATGTCCTGCTCTCTATCCACCATCTCCTGTTCTCCATTCATCATCTACTGTTCTCCAACCAGCCTCTCCTACTGTCCATCCACCATCTCCTAATCACCATATACCATATCCTGCTCACCATCTACCATCTACTGCTTTCTATCCTCTGTCTCCTGCTCTCCATCCACCATCTACTGCTCTCCATCTAGTATCTGTTTCTATCCATCCTCCTGCTCTTTGTGTAAGTTTGGTGTAGTAAAGGCTCAAACACACTGGACGCAAAAGATGCGTAGAACGGCTATTTGACCACCAAAAACGCCTCCTGCCTCTTTGCTGGAAAAGCACACCGTGAACGTGGCTAGCGGTTGCAGTCAGAGATATCTACTCATAATGAGCTGATAACTTTATTAATTTATGCTCTGTATCGCATTAATGATAATGCATAAATGATAATGCATAAATGAAGAAAAAAGTTGTTTATCTTCATTTGTGACAAACATTTCAGTGTAACGCATTACAATAAACACTTTATTTTGTAATATTATAATTAATGTTGTTGAATATTACCCGCATTAACGGATCATAATAGTCACCAGTGCTTGCTACAAAAATAAAATATTGATTATGGACAGTTGTAATTTTTTCATCGTGATAAAAGTGGTAAAAAATAATTGTTTATCATTATTTTGATTTCGAAAATTCTTATTAGTCATATCTCCTGATAATAAGTAGCAACAAAGTAACGTTTATGACATTATTCTGCTGTATTGATTAATAGATATTAGTAATAGTTGTAACAAATAAGTGGGTTATTTTTCTTTTGCAAAAACGAACCTGGTTGTTCGCAGTTGCATGTACCAACTAATCAGCGTGTTATCCACCAGCAATATATCAAACGTGTTTGCTATCTTGAGCGGCTATACATTTAGCCAAGCGACAATCCAGAGCAAACTTTGCTAGCTAAGTCCGCGCTAGATGTCTCCAGTCTTTTTGAGCCTTAAGTATAGAAGTAAAATAAAACGATGATTTTTGATTCCATGTAATTGTATGTTGGGAATGCCAAAGTCTTAACATTTTGTCACAAAATGCCTGTATAAGCATTTAATCAATTTAAGCACATGCAAAATTAATCAACATAATGTTTGAGTTTTAAAACATGGATGATCCAGAACATGACACATAATACTTTTTAACAGGATTCCAAAAACAGCATATGTTTTCTAACAAAAATGAAAGATTCAGTTACTGTACGTGGCAATAATTTATCGTTTTCTACACTATATGCAGATGAAAGTAAATTAATTGTAACTCTCCATCATCTCTCTGTACAGGTCTCTGCTTGCTCAAGTGCCAGTACTTTTAATTCCTAGTTTGTAATCAACTCCATTACATCCAAGTATCCCCCTAGCATGGCCAGTTGGGTGCTACGCCCAAATGTACTTGTAACCTTGCCCAATTGGAGCACGAGCAAATATCTTTGCTTTTGCCTTACAGCATTTTATACAGTGCTGTTACTACAACCATCATTACATGTTAGTATAAAAATAATTGATTTTCGGTGTCATTCTCTTTCACAAACAAAAGCGTGAAGTTCATGTTGTAGCGTTGAATGACATACAGGGTTTTTTTAACTTTTTAAATCATTTTCGTTCATATCGTAGCAAGATCGCCATTATTAGCCATCACATGGACACGTAGAGTGTGTTAAATTATTAACCTAACATTGGGAGCTATTTCTTACATTGGCCAATGGCTGTGTTTTTTATATTGACTGAATGACAAGCCTCACCTGTAATATCACTCATGTTCAATCATAGTAGAAGGAACTGCCTACGGTACTCCTATTTTGAGCCAGTTTTTGGTGGCCTTGACCTGCTACGAAGACATTGCTAGTAATCAGAGTGGTTAAGATGAATACTAATAATTTTTGTCTAAGATGATGTAACCAAAGTCTGATCCTAGGCAGCAATATTTTTTGTGACAGTTCTTCAGGTACACAAAAAGTTTGACCAAAATAGCAAGCAGGTTTTGTGTGCAATTTTTTATTATAGAAATGTTATTTTTTTTAACCAATAATCATGTTCATAATAAATTATTTTTGTTTAATCATTATTATTACGTTGTTTAAAAATATTTATTTTATTTATTTTGTTACTCATCTTTGAACATATCAATAAAAATTATTATTATAATTGTTGTCCTACAGAATTTGAACAAAATGAATAATAATAATCAAGATTCATAATAATAGTAATCGATACAATGATAATAATAATTGATTATAATTAATTATTTATAGCTGATCGTTATTGATACCAATAAAAATTCGCTGACGATTCTCTGTGATTATTGTTGTTATCGGCTGTAAAAGTTTGTCTGATATACTTTTTCATGAAACAACAATTCTATATGAAATGTACCTTATATTCAAATAATTATTATAATAATAAATCATTTGCTGTGTAATCATTATTATTATTGTTGTGTAATAATGTTTATTTACGTTATTGTGTTACTTATCTTTGAAAGTATTAATGATTATTGAAATAATTATTTGAACAAAAAAAGTTTGCATGCTAATGAATAATAATAATCGTAATAACGATAATCATAGATAATAATAATTAATTATTAATAATTATTTACAACTGATTGTTATTTGTAACAATAGCAGTTCGTTGACGAGTCTCTGTTATTATTGTATATAATATAGCTTTTCATAATAACAACATTTTTTTATGAAATGAACCATATACTTATCATCTGATTAGTATTTCTTTTTTATTTTCTAGTCTCTGAAAATTATTACCAAGGTTCTACTAACATTTTATAATAATAAATTTGTAAAGATAACGATACTATAATTATTTTAATTAGCATTCGTTGATATTAATATACAGTACATGTTCAAACTATCAAACTACTTATCATTTGATACTACTGTAACTGTCATAAATTAGTGTTATTATTAGGAATAGATTGTTTTTATTCCTAGTTATCCAATTATTGATACCTTGTTTTGTTTTTAACAAAAATCCAGAGTAACAGTATTGCAGATAAATTAATAAATGACTGTTTCAAATAGTGACCTATATGAGTTAAGTAAAAAACTATCATTTTCCTGTTTTGTTCTCTTGTTATTTTTTACCGTCTAGCTTGATGAATAAACCTGCGGTTTCACTCCTTAACAGTTTGATTACCCAATATACACTAAACCACGCAATTCTTACTTGACAACACTATTTTGTTAGATTTAGCACAATGCCAAAATGGCATCAGCACAGCTTTGCACATGGTAAAACCACTAGCAAACATGAATCAATAAAGGTTTTTGCTTTCCATCATATATACATTAGGCATACACTCACTTCCTGCTATTGAAAAGGGATTTTCATGATCCACCCATTCACCCTTGGAAATGCATCAAATTTTGAGAAATCCACCCAATTGAAAAAAAAGTTCTTGGGAGAGCCCCGATTACATCACTTTCCTCGCTTTTTCACACTTCCTGTTGAAATTTTGCTCATAAAAAATCATTATTTTGTGGGTCTCATGATGTCGACTAGTTTTCATCTGTTGCATAATCACACAAATGCCATCTTTTCAACCCTTGACATGATTTTAATCTTCGCAATGTCTCCCAAACATGTTTATTTGTTTGCTTCTGTCTCCTGCTGCATTTTTTTTTCATCTCAGAACGTAGAGTGTTGCCTTTGTAAATCGTTACGGGAATGGGTGCAGTCTTTTAACTCTTATATCTAAGCTGCAACATCATAAACCTTGTGGACACCAATGTATTTTCTACTAATGGCTCAAAAAGCTAACCCATTTTTTTGTGTGAGTAAAAATGTTCAGGTAATACAAATACAAAATGTATCTAGACTGATTGTTGAATCTTACGATGATGTATGTCTGTATGGTGACAAATCGAATAAATAGCAAGTGAAGTAAAGGTTTGAAATTGGTATTTGTCCTTTTTCATAAACACGTAGCATAATTTATTATGCAATCAAATTTTTGTTGCATGCACCAACTGATGCAGTTAGGAATCCTTATAAAATGAAACAACAACAGTTCCCACTCACTAAGTCATTATTTTAGGTTATTTTATTCACTATATTCCTTTCATCTTTGATTTGCAGTGAAAACTAATAAAATATGATCAAATAGTCTTCAGCAATTCTCGGCTTGTCAGAAAACTAAAACCTGTCGGCAAGCAATCCAAGCTGGTTGTCCACCAGGTTGGTGACAACCTGACGGACAAACAGAAGATGGAAGAAAAGAATAGCCAACAGAAAAACTAATTATTATTATTATTAAACAGTTGGGTATCAAGTTGATACAAAAAATATTCATTTCATTGGAACCCGACCATTTACAACAAATAGCTCGCTGAATGGCGGTAAATCAGTACATTGTACATTGTTTGTTTGTTGATGCACCGGATCACCTAGTGAATGTGGCAGGCCAAGATGCTATTTATGGTTATTCTGTTGGACTTGTTTTTGCATATGTTTGCCTTATTTGGCATATCAGTCACAAATAATCAAGCCTGCTTAGCAATTATATTTGCCTATGATAATTGCCCTTTAATATGTTAACAAGCGTTGCCTGTGAGAGTTATCTTCTTGCAGTTGGTTTGTTGAACCATCCTTATAATTTAAAACCTACCAATGTTTCAAACTGGTACTTTTCTTCCATGTACTAACTAATTTTTAGAATATACACTTCAAATCTAATATGAAAGAAATATAGTGCAGTAAGTACACTAAAATAATGACTTAGTGGGAACGGTTGTCCCATTTTATCACGATTCCTAACTCCATAGCATGCTGCATGCAATTAATATTTATTTCACATGTTTATAAACAAATCGATTTGTTGTTTATTATTGCCAATAACCATGAATTATTTAGTTTTCTCTACATCCAAAGGAGGACAACTACCGATTTGTTATCTGCTCTCATTTCTATTTGTTTAATTTGTGGTCACACCTACATTCCATGTACTTGTGTAATAGTTGGTACACAAAAACAGCAATCATGAAATTTATTGGCAGAAAGAAAATGTTTACAAGCAATGCTTTGCTTGAGGTATGCGATGTAATGTTTTGATGATGTGGTGAAGCGTTTAAAATCTAGGAATTGTTGCGAAACGCATGCCAACAGCTGAAATTGTTTTGTTCCTGGCCGATACAGTTTTTTCACCATCCAGGCTGACAACATTTTTATTTTTATAATCAGTCTACTATTCACACCTTGGACAGCTGAGAAGTTATTTGGGTGTCTTCGAACGTAACGTAGAATAAATGCAAGTTGAAGCTTTGTAATAAAGCCGTATATTTATGGAAAATATATACATATGCTGCGTACTATTCTGTTATATTTACCTGTCAATGAATATCAGCGTTGTCATGATTGTGAGTAGCACAACTGCACTTACACTCGCACACATACACACACACACGCGCGCACACACACACGTATATAGATACACTACACTTTAGTGTGAAACTAAATTAAAAAAGAATTTCGAAGCTGTCCTCTTTTTATTGGTAATACAATTTCATAAATTTTACCACTGTTTATTATTCTTAGTATTACTTATTGTTTATTACTGTCCTGTTTTTTTGTTTGTTATACCGATAAGATCGCTATTGAAAATTTTCAACTGATAACAACTTATCAAAATGTCAGCTTTTTTGTTTATCCTCTAAACCACATTCTATGCACATCATGGTTTTGGATTCTCTGTAGATTCTTGGAAACAATGATTATTTTGGCTGAAAATATAAAATCTAAAACTGGAACATCAGCATTCTTCAAGGAAATTTTGTTTGTCAATGAATAATTAGGCGCAGGTTATTTGGTTTTCAATTAAATTTGATTTTACTTATGTTTATGTTTCTTTCATGTTATTTCTAAGTAATGTACTACACAAACCTGATTCTTGTTTAAAATTTTTTACTATTGCTTTCAATTTAGATTATTTAATATAAGTACTTTTATTTAATAGGCGCTTAGTAAAAATACAAATGCTCTCAACACACTTGCAACTGACATTTGATTTTTTATCATAATCTCTCATGCTCTAGTTATTCTTGGAAGTCAAAAAAAGAGGTGATAATGAGAGGATATTGGTGAGTTGAAACATTGAAATAAGAAACGTGCACTCTTCTGTACATGTTAGTGTATCAACAACATTTAATTTTTTCACTCATGAAAAGCTATCAAGTGTTTATTCAATGATCAATGTATAAAAAGTATTATAAGCAACCAAAGAAAGTTTATGTCAAGTTTCCTGCATTGCAATAATCTGTCTCATAATGCACTGCTGAAACGGTAAATGCTTTAGCATGAACAAAAAGTAACTTCGATTCTAATCGCAATTTTTTTTTGGAAAGACAACTCCAATTTGAGAAACAACGTTTTGCAGCAAATCACAGTAAGTCTATTGATTCAAGGTTTTAATTACCCTCTAAGTGTATGTTAGTTTGATTGGTAGGGGTCGAGACGACTGGGTAGGCTGAAGGAAAGCCAAATTGAATTTCAGGCGAAATGAAAGTGTTCCGTTAGTTTGAATAGTAGGGCCACAACGACAGATATGAGCCGAGTTCGTCTTTTTGATATCAATGCTTTCTCTCAAGTTGTGCATTTATTATTGATTGGTGGATTGATTCTCTAACTTAGTTAATAATCGATGACCTTTTCCCTCAGTTTAAAGCAATAAATTATTATAGTTCATGAGAGTAAAATGTGGCACGTGTTCGTTTTGTTGACATTGTTGTTGTTGCTAACAACCTCTGTTATGTGTGCTTGGCTATTATTAATAGTAATGATAATATTATACACATCCGTAAATTATTGATCATTACACGCTGTTATTTGGTCACCAAGGCAATCATTTCACTTTATGTTCCCTAGTGTTCGATGTCCTCAAAGGTGTTATTGTGACGACTTTCCATTATTAGTTATTTTTATTTTTTATGGTATTGTGATCATAATCGTTTGTTAAAATAAAATTATTATAATAGATAATAATTATTACGATAATCATATGATTATTGGTTATTACTTTTTATTCCGATCATCCATCGATCGATTCCTTCTAGTGTATCTATTTAAGTTAATGAAGATTATTACATTTGGCCCTTGGGTCACCCCAGAAAACTTTTTTTCCACTATTAAGGTGCCACACCTCATACCAAAATTCCAAACACCAGATACCAGACCCAGAACTTTATCCCAAATCTCAGATCATAAATCCCGAAACCCTCAAGTGATTTTGTCACCTTTTTAGTATGGCATCATTTCGGGGTAACCTGTTGTATTTGATTTTGAGTGAATTAAGTGAGTCATTGATTCATAATCAATAATTATAATGATTACAATTATTAGGATCAGCGTGGTCTGATGTATGACTGAAGATGATAATTCCTAACTAGTTTATAATAATTATAGTTTTTGACTTTGTTACATGATAGATTGGTTTGTAACTGATGCACACTTTATTATCACAGTTCACACCGTGGAAGCTGCAATTACATCCAATACATGCAGCTTAATCACGCATACATGCAGTTCAGTTCAGCTTTTTAAAAATGCACTAACATTCCTTAAGCGGATTAAACATACAAATAATACTTGATAAAACTGAATCACATAATAACTGAAATGTTAAGACAGCTAATAATTATGATATTTGATCTCACACTTCTGGTTGAACTAACAATTCTAATAAAGTTATTCACGAGATTTCCATGTGTGGAAGTTTTGAAGGATTTTGAACAGCGTATTGTCGAAATCTTTGAAGATCTGCTTTGGCGTACTTCTATTACACGAGTTACTGAAATACTAATGCAAGGAAGTCTACGCTAAAGGGGAGATGGCTATACAAAGAGCTTGCCTCTTGTATCAGTAGCTTGATGATGATACTGTTGCAGCTAGTCATAGGGTGTTTTTATCAAAACGATGATCAATAATATGAAAACAATTATTGTTTTCACAAGAATGTGTTGTCACTAGATTATTCACATTTCAAATGAAGCAGTCATTAATAGACCATTAACACAGCGAGATGGATTTTTACAACCCATCAGTGTATGCAAGGTTTACCATAATCGTACTTTCACTTAGTAGTTATCTGTCAAACCCTGATATAGATAAACATATAATTATTTTTATTATTACAGCGCCCTGGATTATTTTTATTATTTATTGTGATGTTGATTAGGGCTTTGTTGTTTTTCTGGAGTGAATGCTCAAGTTTTACATGAGAAGTAATTTTTTTCTGATGATTTTTTTAACTGGTAATAATTTTTATTAAGAAACCTATGAAGTTTTCAAATTTTTTGAACTTACTGTGAAAATTTTGTAGTCTTACACCATCAGATAGTTGAAAATTCTCGCCTTAAACATTGGTGCACTGAAGAGTTCACAATTTTCAAAACTTCGAGTTTTTCATTTACGTCCATACACTGGATAATTGAATAATCCAAAAATCCATCAAATTTTCGGCACATGAAAATCTAGTGATCGAAAGCAGACATTATAAACATGACGGATTTGCCAAAAGATGGAGCAGATGGTGTAATAGTTTTGTTTGTACTCTCCATTACAAAGCCATGCTTATGTGATTTGTGCACTATAATTTTGTAAAATATTCAGGTAGTCAACTATGATAATGTTGTATAAAAGGTATTGCAGTGACAAGAGACATAGTTTTCTGGATGTGAAAACTGAAATTAACCTAAATTGAAGCTGCTTCTTTCTAGATGCAGCTAAAGCTGATATGATAAACAAAGATTAAGAAACAAAAATAAATTTTGCAATTGGTAAGCAACAGAGACTATGATTCACATTGTCAGTACAGTGTACTATTTTCAGGCGTTTTGGCAGTTTCATCTTGAAAAAAAATCACTAAAAGAGTTTCTTTGTACTTAAGCTGTGACACCACTAGAAAACATCTGAGTGTTTCATTTTGGGCGCAAAAAAACGCAAACTCAATCACGCACGACCAGCTGCCACACTCCCAATGCGGTCACAAATATGCTAAGTCATCAGTGACATTTATTGTAGTGATAATATTTGATTATGAGAAGAACAATAAACGTAAACTCCAGATGATGATGGCAAGTAATAATATTGGTTAATCAAGTTCTGGTGGCAGCTATAGTTAGAATGTTTGCATGTTTAGCTGTGTCTGAAGTTGGGAGATGAATCCTACAAGGTCACGCATTGAGTCATGTACGATTAGTGACAAACTGACTTTGTAACAAAAACCAGTTAGCTCGATATGCCTAAGGCTATTTAATGTGGTATATACTTTAATTTCTGGTGTCATTTGGGACCGATGCCTAATGAAAAATGTGATAATATATTTGTCTCATCGATTTGTTTATTTTTTTAATGGAACATAAACGGTCATTTTTAGCTACTTTTACTGCATAGAAACATTATGTGCAAGTCACTGAGGGCACCCAACACAATAAAAGAATGGTTAATTGATTAGATGTTGTGTAATAGCTAGCCAGAGTATTGTTTTTGCTACAAATTATAATAAAGAATAAATTATGTGCCATCTTCATGAAAGAAAAATTTCTCGGTCAAAAGAGATTGCATTTGTATGATAAA
Source organism: Cryptosula pallasiana (assembly GCA_945261195.1). Lineage (NCBI taxonomy): Eukaryota > Metazoa > Bryozoa > Gymnolaemata > Cheilostomatida > Cryptosulidae > Cryptosula > Cryptosula pallasiana. The sequence goes on along the minus strand of OX183132.1, from coordinate 44,324,754 downwards.
CAGTGGCGAGGAGACAACTCCGTGACAATATTACATTATCATCCGGACTTGAAATCAGTATCTGCTGTTCAAAACAAGCGATCTGTTGGTTTCATAACCTCTTTACACCTGAATTGTTTTCCATTAAATCGATGGTGAAACCTACATACACTGTGTACACTGATATAAACGTCACAAAAATACGCCAAACCCAGGTTTCTATGAAGTATGTACTCCAAACTCCATTGTGAGCATTGAGGAGGTGGCATTTGTAAAGTTGTGTCTATCTGCTATTGTTTCGGAAACCATATAGTTCATGCTTGTCTTGTTGGTGTCTTATACTGTCATCGATGTCTATTGTTACCACCGTAAAAGAAGAAGTTCAAACTAATGCATTGCATGTGTAGGAAATTTGAAATCGGGCTTGCCGTCATAGTTATAAACTAAACCCTCAAATTTGCTCTTTGAGGATGGCCACATTATTTAGTATTTTTCAGCGTTACATTCTAGCTTTAGGGTAGTTGCCAAATAGATGAAAAACTGGATTTGAACAATTTAATATAACCCTTTCCATCATCGAGTTTATAATTTTCTTATTTCCCTCAGTGTGTAGTAAGCTTTTCACTCAATTTACTGCGCTTGCCTACCACAAATATTTTAATAATTTTTTTTTGAAGCAAATATATTATTGTTCTACCATTTTTTTTTGTTAGCGCTTTGTGTATTAGAAATTACATGATTCAACCATAATTCATTAATTTTCTTTTCATCAACAGTTTTATAATTGGCTTTTTGGTAACACCGTGAAGCAATTATTTTTATTGATATAATTGAACATCGACAAAACTGATTTTTCGTAAACACCTAATATCTGCACTGTATATTCAAATACATTAAAGGTTAAATAATAGTCAAGTAGCTGGAAGTTTCCTGAAAAGTACTAAATTGAAAAGCTGGGATGTAAATGCTGTTTGGCTAGACAGTCCAATAATCAATCTTACAGAGCTACGTCACTGCCCGATGATAATTTCTGCCACCGATTGTGAATTTGTTGACATGCATGCTGTTCACACTTGCGAGCCGATTTTAGGCTCCACACATTCTTACCAAAATCAAATAGTGTGAACTTAGCCCTATGCAGACACAAATGAGATACTAAATTTGTGTGAAAACCTTGCTCATTCCTCTGCTACCGGCATTTCACAGAAAAGTGCAGTTAACTATCGCTGTCGACTATAATTGTCAATATGATTTATTATATGCAATAAGTTTAATGTACTCATATATGATCAAGTATAATTTTTACACACAGGCCACAAGAATTCACTATTAGGATAATTCCTTTGAAAAGACAATTACTTCTGTTTTGCCAGCATATCCTTGCATAGAACCATTTCCTCAATTAACCTATTGCTCATCATGAAAAATTTCGCTAAATGGTGAAACATACTCGCCATGGCTATTGGATGGTCTCTGTTCCCTCTGCTTAGCCATGACAAATTTATAATAATAGTGTTTTAATAAGGTCCATTTTGACATGGGCAGGAACCTTTGCAGGCTCTATAAAAACACTTCATTGTACCATAATAATTAGTTGCCTAGCTGTCTGGTAGGTTAGTTTCTTGCTGTTTCAATGGCTCGCAGCCAGTTGTAGTTTTTTTATCTGTCATCGATATGGTACAATATGACCATCAAGCAATGCCCTCAAACAAAATTGTCTTTTTACATGTTTGACTAATTGAATAGAAATTGGTTTTGTTTTGTTTATTTTGTTAATACGGACTAGTTGACTTTGGGCTGCTGAGTTGTCATAATTTTAGGTTTTACTGCAGCCCCATCAAAGTTATACGATGGTTTGTTGAGACACACTGCCCGGACATTGGTCAAATGTGGAAGCTATATATAGTTTTGTTTCCAAGTGTTTCTTGTGAATTTTTTTAAAACATTTTTGGTGTGTACGGTTTGCTCCACAAGAAGTACTTCAACTGGTCCTTAACAGTTGCCCAAGAGCACGTTATCTTTCTATTTTTAAGCTTCACCACAAAGCTACAACCTCGGTTAAATAGAACTTACCCTTTTCATATTTAGCAATCTATGCTGGGAGTGTGGCAATAATAATGTGGCGACTTAACACGAAAAACATATGGGGCTATGGTTTATTTGGAAAGGTCGTTTGTTCAACTTTCATAAATTGAAGCGAAAACAACATCACAATGTTGAAACTTATGACCCATATCAGCAAAATTAACTGAATGTTCAAGCAAATATCCAAGTAGTTTACCGTTGAGAATGTGAAGGGTTTAATCAGCACCCAATTAACTTGTAATCTGTGTAATGTGATACTATCACTCGAACTAGGTCTTGGATTAGTTTGCATCGTGACTGCGTTTCAATTTCTCGATGAATTTTTGTTATCAGCCTTCTTTTGTTGTTTTTTCGCATAGCGGTTTAAAAACTTTCAAGTAAGGTGGTAACAGAAACCAAGTTTACACGCTCAGACATTTTTTGTAAAGGACAAGTTGTAATATTTGAAACTACTAAAGCTTAATTTTCTCAGTTTTGAATTTAATTTCCTTTTTTTCCTTACATCAGGATTTTTCCCACGCAGAAAGTTAGTTTTGTGCTAGGCACAAACAATTCTAACGATTTTTTCGTTTTTGTAGACCACTTCCTCTTTGCTACGCGCGGCATGTGGTTTGTTTCCCCCGTTATCTTTTGATTTCTTCAGGAATTACACCCTCATAATGCGTTAACTTTTTGCATCTCTCACCAGTGTACCTGATACTGAGAAGTGTTTCTGTGTTATCGCGACTCTAACTACCTGGTAGAACACTATTTGACGGATTTGATACCGAGTTGAGGTAATAGCTGTTTTCCACATGATGCCACCAGTAAGCTGTTTGTAATCATTTTTGGTAGCGGTAGCTGTTGCGGTCTTAAAAGCAGTAGATACGAAACTCTATTCAGTCTTTTTGAAATGACATGCGCTTTTGTTATTGAAATTCATGTGTCTTTTTTTGGTCGACATGTAACCACAATGTAACAGCTCACCTGAATTCAACCAGCGATTTCCACGGTTACTAATCATTGCTAAAGATCATGAAAATATACTGGTAGAACTATTCTGTGTGGATTTGTGTTGTTAAATAACCTTATCTTTGCAAAAAGGAATTATATCGATTATTTTATTATGCAGCGATAGCAAAAACACTTGCTTGTAATTTTTATTTTAGTCACCAGCACTGAAATAACATTTATTTTCGCTTACTAGTTTTTTTTAGAGAATTTGTCTGTCAAATTTTTCATGCCTTCATTTCTCATTAATGGTGCGAGAATGCTCCTTTTGAACAATAAAACAGTAAAAAAAACGTACTAAGAAATTGAAGTTTCACGTTCGCTTCTACAACTCTAGTAATTTCTAGTATTTGAAGTTATTGATGTGCTAGTTTATGCTTATTTTTTATTGCATGCACACAAAAGCTGTACTGATCTAAGGTTATTACAGACGAAAAGGCATTCATCGCATGACTGAAAGGTGTTGACTTGAACTAATGTTATGTTTTTGTCATTTGCTAGGTAAACTGCAAATATGGTGCAGCCTGTCAGATAGTGTGTAAAACTGGTATATTCCGTTGAAATAGTGATATTACATTGCTCTTTTAGTAGATTAATGATTCATCACGGGTGTACATTATATCTTAGACCAGCTTGTAATATACAGTTGATCCGTAAACGTTTAGGAGTGACAACTTGAGTTATATGCGCAAGTTTTAATACATTTTTGTTGTTGTTCTAGGAAAGATACCCATCTTAGAAAAATTATTTGTCTAATACCGCAACTGAAGACAACTGAACTTTATTGTTTCTGGAATCCTTTTGTTGACAAGCATAGTGTACGTAGTGGCAACGTAATGTTTTATATTCCAGGGGTTATTATGAGTATTTCACATTTTTTAGCCATAACTGGTTCAAATTTTGCTGTTTGTTGTTGCTGGTTATCAGCCCACCTTGGGTGAGTGCAACTCTCACAATGGACCTCATATGAGGACTGAGCCTTCAAAGTACTTGGTTGGTTGATCCAGCAACAAACCATGTGACAATATGTGTAAGATCTGTGTCAATGGAGTTTATTCGTTTAACCATTCAGCGTTGTGTTAGATGATTTGATGTTTATTGGTTTTACAAAACACGCTGTTTTTGTATAGCTGCATGATGATCACTAGATACAGAGTTAACTCTGATTTTCTATCGTTTCCACAACTAACAAGCTCAACGGTCACCCGCTTTATTGAAAAAAATCCAATTTTCAAACTTTTATTGAAATTCGTCTATACGTGATATGCTAATAAATTTATGGTCATAGGAATCTGCATTCTCTCTTCTCTGCGGAAAATTAAAAACATATTGATTCCACCAGTCTAGACCGATTTAATTATTTTTTAGTTCAGTGACCATTTTTTATTAATGACCCTGATAGATCAACCAGCTACGAAAAGTATCAAACTCTTTTCAGTTGTGCTATTAGTTTTGTGTTGAGAACAAAATTTCGAGAAGATTAACAAAATTTGAAGCAAAAAAATGCAAAACAAGAGTTGAAACACTGTGACAACAATCTAGCACTGGCTATACAGAATACCAAAGATTTCGGAATTAATTGTTTTCGAAAATAAATAATAATTTGGTTATTAGCAAAGATAAAGCCCTTATTGTTGTACGCATGAACTAGAAATATTCAGAGCTACATTTTGATATGAAGAACAACATTAATCAACAACTTTACAAAGATAAAGATAAAAAAATTTAAGTTTATTATTTATTATGAACGCCGTTTCTAAATAATTAATTAACAGCTTACTGGTCCTCAATTCCACAATCAGAAAGCTCTAACAAGCTAAGATAATGATACACTAATTTTTTCAGAAGGAAAAAAACGATGTGCTAGCTGTTTGTCAGAGAAAAAAAACTGCCCATCATTATGAAAAAATTACCGAGATCGAGTACAGGAAGTGATAGGGTCAAGGAGATTTGGAACTGTTTCTGTTTAGAAGATCGTAGAGTCTTTCAACAAAGACCAAAAGTAGGCAAGACTCTGCTCTACACGATGGTATAAGAATTATTTCAGTCAGTCTGCACAAACGTGTGCAATCCTTTCTGAAAACTGGACGATTTTACAACAAGCAACGTGCATCATAGGCAAGTTGGGGACATAACTCCTTCTCGAGCTACGTTCGAGATAGAAAAGAAAAAGGTTAATGAATTATCAACTCACTGGTTTGTCAGAGTACAACCACATACATGAGCAGCTGATGACTTAAACTAAACCAACATCTTCTAAGCAGTTGGAAAAGTTTGTATTCGACTTTGAATTCATGGAAACCTCGCATGCCGCTTAAAAATATGCCAAAATCTTCCCATTGCATTTGAAAGATTTAATTATGCTTCAGCAAAGTTTTAAAAGATGATAGTTTTCATCGATAGCAAAACTTCGAAAATAGAGAAATTTAAATATTTTTTGTTTCTGATTTTCAAGTGCAGATTAGTGCATCACTAAGCTTAGTGATTTAGAGTTGCAAGTGTTAATTGAATTGACTAGGCGATGTTTAAAAGCTATTTATGTGCTAAAAATTCTTATTTTACAAAAAAGGGTATGGAGATAAAATGCATCATCACAAAACGTTGCCTATTTTCGTTGATCTGCTCCTCTGATATCTCAAAACAGGTTGAGGTCAAACTTCACGAGCAGTAATTTAGAAATGTAATAATATATTTCTTTAATTAACCCATTCCTTTTACTGGCGTGTATTTTTCACCCTTTTGTACCTTGGTCCCGTTAGTATTGACCATTAACTGGCTCTTATTAGTCCTAGGGTTATAGCTAGCCTGTGGTCGATGATATTGCTTGCCCGAGGAAGCATAGTTCCGGTATCAGATTGGTGAAGGTTTTCCAACTATTTCCAAGTTCCTGCGCTAAGGTGGCCATTTTGCACCAGCAAATTGAAGTGGCTACTGGCACAGCAAGGGTCAACACCTGCCCTGCAGGTTGTGCTACCAGCACAGCAAGTTATACTACCAGCAAAGCACCTTATCTTTGGCCAGGGAAGCGCTATAGCGCATTCATGGTAGATGCTTCTGAAGCAAGTTTTTACCAGTACCATGCACAAAAATCCACTCCACAATTAAAGAAGATGAAACGATGACCACCCTGATGTTGTTCCCTATCAGTAGTGAAAAATCGGTAGGCAGTTGGTTCATGTAGCATTGATTAGCAATATCCTCAGGCATTTGCAGCTCAAGAATTGATAAGGTTGTGTGCATATCCAATAAAAGAGACTAAAGTATCTAAGCAACACACACATTCCATAAATGTTTTGCATACGTATCTTTGTAAAAGTTAACAAAATACAAAAGCATAGAAAGCTATCACATAAGGAAGAAGCTCTGAGTCATTAAAAGTTTTCAAGGATGTCTGGGAGATTTTTATCAGACCATATGGAAGAACCGAGGAGTTTGTTAGATACTTGGCTTACACTGATAGAATAACATCAAATTCCCTGTCCGGTGAAATTTATCCAGATTATTACAATATAGAAGTGAATGAGTTGACACAAATTTATAGAATCAGAGATGAGTCAAGAAGACAGTTTTTGTTTTTACATGTGATCCGTTTTAACAAAAAAAAAAAACAATTGTTTGTTCAAGACAAAAACACTTAGTATATTGACTCTGTATATGAGCATTGCTCAAGAGTAGATACAGGCAAAGGATTCAACAGACCCTTGTATTATAAAGGTTTGGCTTATGATCCAACAAAACCCTTAGAATGCTAGATATTGTCCACGTAATAATCAACAGAATTTTGGTGGCATAGGGATTTCCAAAATAGGAAGCAATATATGCATTTTATTCAAAAGAGTGAATATGCTCGGAAAAATTATGTTGCTAGCGACCACACTGAAAGTAATTTAAGGTAAAGCCTCTTCCACGACGATCCATTACTAAGAAATATTTTAGACACTAGTGATGCTTTTATCTCTTCAACCAAACCAGTTCTGGAAACTCCCACCAAGTGGTTATTGAGGGGGTGTTTTTTCATAACGTTAATAGTGAGCTCGTTGTAGAAGTTTTCTATTCAGCAACACATAATATTGAGTTGATTATTCACTATGTTATGGACAAAAGTGGAAAGAAACTTTTTTATGGATCTCTTTGGTGGAGTACAATTTACATCGAAACGCACAAACAGAAGTTATTTCGGTGAGATAATTGGTTCTGTAAATGGCCTATAGATAGGTCGCATTATGAAATCTAACCCAACCAGTTTCGTAGATTATTCTACTGGATGCAAGATTATGGAACACAGAACAGAAATTTTACCTTCAGATTATCTTAAGCATAAAAGGAAACAAATCAATTTTTTTTCTCCGGCCAACCGGATCAGGTGTTGTGTGAGTTATATCAGCACTATGTTCAAGGAAGCATTTACATCAATTTTCTTTAGCCTGTTGGTGTAGGAAAAAAGGTATGATTGTAACGGAAGGATTTTGCCTAGTCTTGTTTTCTCTAAGGCGTTCCTAAAGTTTGTGAAACCCAGTATGCATAAATATCTGTTTAAAAATCACAAACAACAGCAGCAATAAAGGCCATTATGACTGCTTAATTGATCAGTCAAATTCAATGAATGTGAAAAAATTTCGGTTCTGAAAAGCAGGGGCGTACATACAGTCCTCGAACACTCTAACGTTCGAGGACAAAGTTGTTCGAAATTAGAATTAATGTTAGAGGACATAAACAAAGAAAATCACTGAATACTTAGAAAAACAAATCAACACCCTTAGTTTGTGCGTAGAACCAGGGCTGTTGCATAGGAACTAAGTGTGATCCTTTCCTCCTGCAGTCAAGAGCGGTTTTTTATGTAGCGCGGACAAACGGGACCGCAGGTTGCTGTGTTGGGCTTTGTTGTTCGGGTGTTAGTTGCACGTACTGTGTAACAGGCGCAGCTTATTTAAAACTCGTGGATAGTTTAACTAGTTTAACAATGGCGAGCAAGAGAAAAGTAGTGAGCCAGCAACAAACACTTATGAAGTTTTGGGGGTAAGCATGTTTATATTATGCTAATAATACATTTTCTTAAGTTATTTCATTTAGGCTACTTATTATATTTATTATTATTATTATTTATTATGCTCCTGTGAAAGTGAATCCTCCTGCTGTAGTAGTTATTTCATTTAGGCTACGTACTACTTATTATATTTATTTATTATTCACTGAGTTACTAAAAAATAATAAACAACAGTAGCAGGATTTTATTTGTACTAAGTAAATTAGTAGTAAGTATAGTAGTAGTAGTAGTAGTAGTAGTAGTAGTAGTAGTAGTAGTAGTAGTAGTAGTAGTAGTAGTAGTAGTAGTAGTAGTAGTAGTAGTAGTAGTAGTAGTAGTAGTAGTAGTAGTAGTAGTAGTAGTAGTAGTAGTAGTAGTAGTAGTAGTAGTAGTAGTAGTAGTAGTAGTAGTAGTAGTAGTAGTAGTAGTAGTAGTAGTAGTAGTAGTAGTAGTAGTAGTAGTAGTAGTAGTAGTAGTAGTAGTAGTAGTAGTAGTAGTAGTAGTAGTAGTAGTAGTAGTAGTAGTAGTAGTAGTAGTAGTAGTAGTAGTAGTAGTAGTAGTAGTAGTAGTAGTAGTAGTAGTAGTAGTAGTAGTAGTAGTAGTAGTAGTAGTAGTAGTAGTAGTAGTAGTAGTAGTAGTAGTAGTAGTAGTAGTAGTAGTAGTAGTAGTAGTAGTAGTAGTAGTAGTAGTAGTAGTAGTAGTAGTAGTAGTAGTAGTAGTAGTAGTAGTAGTAGTAGTAGTAGTAGTAGTAGTAGTAGTAGTAGTAGTAGTAGTAGTAGTAGTAGTAGTAGTAGTAGTAGTAGTAGTAGTAGTAGTAGTAGTAGTAGTAGTAGTAGTAGTAGTAGTAGTAGTAGTAGTAGTAGTAGTAGTAGTAGTAGTAGTAGTAGTAGTAGTAGTAGTAGTAGTAGTAGTAGTAGTAGTAGTAGTAGTAGTAGTAGTAGTAGTAGTAGTAGTAGTAGTAGTAGTAGTAGTAGTAGTAGTAGTAGTAGTAGTAGTAGTAGTAGTAGTAGTAGTAGTAGTAGTAGTAGTAGTAGTAGTAGTAGTAGTAGTAGTAGTAGTAGTAGTAGTAGTAGTAGTAGTAGTAGTAGTAGTAGTAGTAGTAGTAGTAGTAGTAGTAGTAGTAGTAGTAGTAGTAGTAGTAGTAGTAGTAGTAGTAGTAGTAGTAGTAGTAGTAGTAGTAGTAGTAGTAGTAGTAGTAGTAGTAGTAGTAGTAGTAGTAGTAGTAGTAGTAGTAGTAGTAGTAGTAGTAGTAGTAGTAGTAGTAGTAGTAGTAGTAGTAGTAGTAGTAGTAGTAGTAGTAGTAGTAGTAGTAGTAGTAGTAGTAGTAGTAGTAGTAGTAGTAGTAGTAGTAGTAGTAGTAGTAGTAGTAGTAGTAGTAGTAGTAGTAGTAGTAGTAGTAGTAGTAGTAGTAGTAGTAGTAGTAGTAGTAGTAGTAGTAGTAGTAGTAGTAGTAGTAGTAGTAGTAGTAGTAGTAGTAGTAGTAGTAGTAGTAGTAGTAGTAGTAGTAGTAGTAGTAGTAGTAGTAGTAGTAGTAGTAGTAGTAGTAGTAGTAGTAGTAGTATAGCAGAACTAGTACAGTAGTATCAGCGCTAGTAGTAGTTGTAGTAGTACAGTAGTAGTAGTGGTAGTAGTAGTACTGTTGTTACTTGACTACACTACATGCTATGCTATGCTACTGATTAACCTCCTCTAGGACATGTACACACGACCACAGGATGTCACCAAAATATACAACACTACTACTATACTATATAATAATATATATATTATTATATGGTAGTATATTACTAATAAAATAAATAATAATACTATAATATTGTTTTATTCTTTTTTATTTATTTTTTCATTTTTTTAAATAATTTTAGTTACTTTATTATTATTATATTATACTATGATTTATATATTATTAAAAAGGCACTCCTAGTTCTTTTTGTTATTTGTTATATCAACTGCATATATTTCTTTTTTTTATCAGTCACCTGCAGTAAACTGACTGAAAATAAGTATGTATGTAGTAACTAACTAACTACCAACCAATAATACTTACTTTTCTTCTGCTGAGCTGAGATGTTTGAATTAGTTATTTATGTGTCCTTTGATACATTATATCTAGGAAGAAGTCAGCATTTCCAACTGTATTAGGTAAACCATCGACAACTTTAACTATAGTTGTTGTGCTCTTGTTATTTATGGAAATGTTATGTTACTGATTTTGTTTGAATTGAAGCTAAAGTTTTTGCATGCAACTTTGCTTTTGGCTTTATTATTTAGCATTCGTATGTTCCATTGAGTGACTCAGGTATGTTATTGGCATTGCTTGACGTAGAATAGTCTTATCCAACATAATCTCGGACTTAGTAAAATCTTGCTTACACTTTCTTTTTTAGGGTGCATCTTTTCAACTAAATGTAACAAAAAGTGTTACGCATTTATTTACAAATTTGTAGCTGAGAAGTGATATATGCATGCTTAGTCAACTTTATAATTGTATTCAAACTGTGTCTACATATATGGATTAAGTGTGTTTGTGTGTAACCCTAGTTTGAGCACTTGCAATATTAGCTAAAGGAAATGTTCTATGGTATCTTTTTAATTTTAGAAGCTGAAGGTACCCAAAGTTTAAGTAACAGCACTCTGAGTAAGTTTACATATCTATCTGTTAATATGATGTTCAAAATTAAGATGCAGGAAAGTGATAGTTTAAATTTTGTTGTACTGCAGTTTGCTCCATAGATTCTGGTGCAATTTTACCTTGACCGCATCCACTTTTTGTGTATACAACATGCTACTTTGTGTACTGTGGTTATACATTCTTCGATATTGTATATCAAGTACAGTACGAGTAGGAAAGTAGTTGGTGTTTAGTTCATATGTTATATTGTATTATTCTCCAAAAAAAGGAAAAATGAGCAGCCACATTATGTTTGTTACTGGATGCCTGAGTGGTTAGTTAATATATTCTACTATAGACATGGTTGAGCAGCTGTTTTCTTTTTTTAACTTTAAACTTGAAGTTCAACTTGATTTAAAGAGATGTGTTATGTTTGAGATTTACTTATCTGATATTTTTGTGGTTATTCATATGGGTTTATAGAAGTTGAGCAAAAAGGTGAAGACGACATCATCCGTGAAATATTGTGCGGCGTTATAGACCATATTGTGTCATTGGAAGACAGACAAGAGGAGGTTATTGTCATTGATGACGAGATCACTGTTACCGAAGAACAATGTGCTGGACCTTCAGGTGTGCACTAATATAAACCAATTCGGGCATTTTACACACAGTTCGAAACTGTTTCTAGGTGATTTAAAATTTTTGTACTTTAGCTGAACTTCTAGTAGTTGCTGTCAAAAAGTTTATGGCGACTTTGTTATGGCTGAGCATGCTACTAGAACTTTAAATGCTGTAGTTAAAAGTAATTTCAATAATTGAGAACAATTTGTTAGTTGTTTAAATGTGTAATTGAACAAAAACTTGCTTTTGTACGTACTCCTATAGGATATGTAAAAACTTTTATTAGTGACTGCTGTTGACTCTTTTCCTGTTTGTATTGTAAATAATATGAGTTGTAGTAGTTGGTAAATAGGGTAATTAACATTACTAGATTTGAAGATTAGCTATGGACATTGATAATTATTAACAATTTTAATGAGCTGTGTTTCCTTGTTGCTTTCCAGGGATGTTTTAATCTTATTTTTTCAGCAAAAAATGCATTTTTGGCGGCTTTCTAGAAGAACATATTTTTTATTGCTTGTAGCTTTTTCATTGCTCTGTTGGATAGCATATTACACATCAGTGGATTTACCTTGAGCATTCAAACCGAATTAACAAGATTTTTTACTGCATTCTATAGTACAGACTGTGCAGTGCCTAGCTCTTGGTGGTTAAAATAGATGTTACTGTTTATTTATATTAGGAGATGGTTTTATGATGTCCAGGTTTGACCAAAAGAGAGTTTTCTAAATGTCAACTTTATAGTTTATGGGGACATTGTTTTTATTTTAGTTCTATTCTAACTGATTCTACCCAGATTTCAATGGCTCTCGTCACGTGACATTGTTGAAAGCATTAACATATTTTCATTACTGATTTTGTAGACTGAATGCGCTATCACTTTTATCGATTCACCAAGATATAGATATCAATGTATCTGCTGTGGTTTACAAATTACTCTCCCGAAGAAAATGATTCTCTCTTCAAAAACAATCCTATTTTTTATTTAACTAGGCTTAGTAGGCTAATTAATTTTAGTTTTAAATCTGTTGAGTAAGCTGTAGATAAATAACTTTTTCACAAACTTGTGTGTATACTTCATTTTGAAGATGACTATTAGACATCGGTAAGAAAGCATCACGTTTTTGCGATTTCTACCATCTTTTTTAAACATTACCTGTAATGTTAATGTTATATTTTGTGCCTTACTTTTAAATTTTACGTGGGAGCCAACCAAAAAAGAGAGTCATCAACTACTTTGTAAGATGGTAACACAGAAATTAATAAACTGTTGTCTAACTTATACATCATAATTTGTTGTTTAGATTATGCAAAAAATTTGTTGTTATACATTTTGTTATATATATGTGAACAACTTCTCATTTACCTTGCTTTCTTTATTTTGTTTGTTAAGTGACCTTGTTTGCTGCAGTTCATAGTTCTCTAGAATATTTAGGCTTTAAATTTTTGTATGTTGGGTTTACGTAAACCATTAGATTATGATGCAAAATATAAATCATATGCTCTACTGTGAACAGGCAGTCAGAAGGTTAAATTTGATATATTACACAGAGTAGTGGAACTTGGATGTTATGTTAGAGTTCTAAAGTTTAGCTGTTAGAGGATTAAATTTTTTAGAGCTCTAACATTTTGTTAATCCTCTAACAAAAAATTTTTCCGCTGCGCGGGGCTTTTTTTAACAGTTGTTAGAGGACTCAATTTCAAATTAGGTACGCCCCTGCTGAAAAGCAAGCAATGTCGTGATATTTTGGTGACGAGAACACTTCAAAGTATATTAAGTAATTTAGGGTTTGGTGATTGTAGTCAGGATGATTTGCATTTGAAGGCGCTGATTTTGTTTTGATGGTAAGTTGGTTATAATTTTGACCCACCTGTTGTTAGCTTAATCCTGGTGATATTCTTTTTGAATATGCAACAAGCTATTAACAGTGTTTTGCTAAATTTTACAGCTCCTAATCTTTTATCGATCAAACTAAAGCTATGATTTTTGTTAAAACTTTCACTCTAGCTTCAAAAGATTGTGTCAAGTCCATTTGTCAACAAAATTCCATTTTAATAGTCCAGCATGTAGCAGATGTAGAACAATGCAAGCTGTGGGTCATCCGTCCCCTTTGCGCCAACTCATTATAAAGTCCCTCTGTGTTACAAAAGTGATATGTTTTGAATTTTGTGAGCATCAGTAACATACTGCCATACACATTATTCCTAGCTAGTGTTATAAAATAGTTGAACCATCTAAAATATACATTTTATACTAGCCTCTCGATAGAACCTATCCCAACCCATTTAATATTTACCCCAACCCACTCTCAGGTTATACAACAATTGACTTCAAAACCAGCCTTGTTGATATTAAGCCCATGGACATCACCTCATGTTAACTACCTAATGCCAGCACAACTTGAATGGTAGTTACACTGTGTGCCTACTAACAGTAATTTTTAGAAAATAGAGAGCAGCTGGATTACCGGCCAGTTGTCATTTTAGAGTAAAAACTACCCCTACCGCCTGATTGACTTATGATGCAGGAAATCAATATAATTCCTGATGAGTTGTGGAACAATTTAAAATTTCATTATTTTGTTTACATAAAAAAATGTTAGTTTTTCATGCATTGATTCTGTTTTAGGAATGGGTCTTAAAAAAACATACTTTTACAGTAATGCAGAATTGTTTTTTGCATTTTATAATATCTTAACGTTTTTCAAACTGGTCTAAATGCTTTCAAGGGTGATTTTTTGCAACTCATTTGACAACTTTGTCAAATATTTCAGACGATTTCAAATTGGCACCAACTTCTTAATTGTAATGAAAATAATAATTTCATAGTTACTGCTAGGAATGTATTATAAACAACTGTTTTAAAGGAATTTAGGAAATGGTTTTCTTTGGTTAGTTCAGTGTGTGGTCTTAGCGATTATCAGTCAAATTATTCGGATTTATAAAAAGGTAGGTTTTTTGAGACTAAATCAAACGATACTTTTTATGATTAAACTCCCTCTATGTATCTATTAACATTACGTTTATGTTAGGGATGTTATCAGGCTATGAAAAATTAGGAGCGACCATTTTCTATTTTGAAACAATACCTTTCTCAAACCTTTAACTCTTTTTCAGCTCAGTTCAGGTAACATTGAAACAATTTAGACCAATCCATAATAGCTCAAACAGCTTGTGAATGGTTCATATTATTCATAGAACATTCATATACTTTTCACTTTAAAAAACTGGCCAATTCATTTAAAAGCTGTCTGCATTGTTTGCAAGATGAGTGTATTGTTTGAATTTGTTTGCAGTTCTGAGACAATCAATATGGTTTAATTGCCTGAAAACTATCACATACATACCTAACACATTTTACATACCTGCATTGTCGCGTACCGGTTTGAGCTAACAGTTTCTACCAACTAGCCAACCTGCCATCACATTGTCCACTGTTGGTCATTGCTCAATTTTTTTTCTGAGTTTATTGATTACAAGACATTCTTTTACTCCTTTTTTCTGAGTCAAACATAATGCCATTTCCCTTTAAAATTTTCTGAAGGGGCAATCAGTGCAGTTCCGTCCGTAGTATCTTCTCATGTAAAAGTTCATTTCAAGGATCAACTTTCCCGGCGTCCTCCCAATTCACCATTTTCTTCACTTTACCCCTGATGTTGCCACCTCTTCCTGTGGTACCCACTTGGTACTGCTCTGAGGATCTAATTAGGTCTGAGACAGCTCTATAACTTTTTACATGAGGTGCAGGCACTGCTTTTGCAGTTAAACTAGCTGAGGTTTTTTGCACTATCTGCATGGGTGGTGCATTAGCATCACCACTAAATCTGAGCTTTCTCATTTTCTGCACAGTTTAATTTATAACAGTATTACCTTTGCATTTCCATACAACCTCTCCACAATTACCTCTAACTTCTTACTCATTACTGTTTGTTACCAAATTGAGTGTTCTGACATTTGACATACTGTTCACATTTGGCATATAACCAATAACCCCTGTGAGACTATTTATAGGTTTGATCAATTAAAAAGTCTAAACCTTGCTATTTTTTTTAGATACCACTAGAGGTTGCAAATCACCATTTTCACAAATTGATTCAAGTGTAAATCATCAAGCCCAAAGACGAACTCGAATCAAGTCTGAAGTGGATCAGCGGCAAATCAAGTCAAATTCCGTTGCGATGTTAACTTTTCAAACCAATTCAAGTATTTGAAATGATTTGAAATTGATTTGGAAATCAGGACAATCAGCGTTTCTTGAACAATCTTGGTGGTGAAAACTAATTTGTAATGTAGTTTATATGCTATTCAAGTACGGTAACACCTCAAGCATTTACTCAAACAGCTATGGGAGGGGCACTCTACTGGTTGTCATTATAAACTTATGTATTTCTTTTAGAAGGCTCGGTCATGGCTTACTATCTGATTCCATTTTGAGGAATTAATTTTATATGAACCGCAATGTTTTTGTTCCATGACACGTCAAAGTGTCAGCTCATATTCTAGTTATTACAGTGTTGTTCATTTCATTACTATTAGACGTGTGCAACATAACAAATATCACGCCATTAATGCATTATTAGGGTAACGTATCAATGGTCCTGGTATTTCTTGTTTAACATGATCATCGTGTGGCATCTCTCTAATTTAGCTGGTGTGTCTGTAAAAGAATGGTCTTCCTTGTTACTCTCACGCAACTTTTTCGCACACAAACTCAGCAATCGTTTGCAAAATTTTTTTGCACGCATTACCCGCCATGATGGAAAGCTTCTGATTGTAACGCACAATTATAGTTTAATACAATTTTCAAATAAAATTTCCAGCAAAACTTAATAAAAAAATAAACTACTTGCCACTCAAAGCATACACATGGGGCACAAGTAAATTTAAATGGGTAAACAAATGTTAATCAGTAATACTGATAAACGGTTTTTCACCATAAATGTTGGGGCTACATGCTAAATAAACTATTTTATCGCAATTGATCGGTACACTATTTATTTTTAATGGCCCATTGCAATTAGGGGTAACAAGTGATAAGCTCTTAGTCTCCGAATGAACAGAAAAGTTGTTTTTATCAAAATATTAAACTGGCTTAATAACATAACTAAAAATATAATTTACATTATTGCAATTAATAGCTGGAAAATAATAATTATTATGCAAAAAATGAACAAACTCGATCCTGATTTAAAAGGAATAAGAATTTTTTATCACAAAGCTCTTCATTATGAAAAACCTCCTGTTTGAACTTGTCAAAGTTAATGTAGTAGTTGTTTCTTCATCATAACAAAGTTTTCAGCGACAGAAATGATTCTAAGCTGCTAGAAGTTACATTGGTGAAATCGAACAGCACTTGAAAACAATGTTAGAAAGGAGGAAAATGGTTATTAACAATATTGCGAGGGACGCTAGTACTCTCCCTATTTTATTATTATTATTTTATACTCACTAAGACATTCTCTCACTTATTATTACTCCGGAGACATTATCTCGTAATTATTGTCTAAGCCTATATCTCATTATCCGTATTCCTTTGTGTACGATTTAAGCCATTAACTCACTGTCTACGTTACATCTCAATATCTACTCGCTACGCATTGTATACATCTGTGTATAGTTCTATTGTTTGTATGTATCCACGATACCAGAGTCTATTTCAGTGCGTTCTATCTTGTACACCCAAATAATTATTTACTACATGTTATACTTTTTCCACGATTTTTAATTATTGCAATTGGGTGCTGACTGTAAGGACAAGGTGTGGCTTGTACCAATATTTTTACTCAGGCGTGGTTTGTAAAGTGTACCCGCCTTCCCTGTATTTAAATTGATGTAAGCATAATAAATATCAGAGTTAGCCTGACTCTCAGAAGAATTTCTCTCTCTTGAAGCAAGCACTACTAGGAGCAACATAACTACAAGCGCTGGTCGACTATTAGCAAGCACGAGGCTTGGCGGAAAGTAAGATTGTTCACTCTCTTACTGCGTATTCCCTCGACTCGAGGTGTACGACGCAAAGCACCTGGTGCCCTAGTAGTTCGACTCTAATTGAAGCCGAACTGTGGAGTTCGCACAAAACTATCACAACAATAATCAAGGAGTAATTATTGTCGACCTCGACTGAGTCGAACTAGACAAAGTAGTTACCGCACCATTATTGTCAGTGGCCAAAGTTCGAAACAAACTATAAACTAGACAAGTAATTCCTGAGGAATTAATGTCAGAGCACAGTTCGAAACAAACTATAAACTAGACCATAATCACGGCAGTGATTATTGTCGAACCTTGGGAAGGTTCAGAGGCAGCCAATAATTCGGATATAATTATTGTCTACTGTCAGCACACATACAAGCCAGATTCGGCCGCACCCATAAATGCACAAACCAATAAATGCTCTCCAGACAATACGAACAATAATAGCAAATTATTGTAAGTAGACTTGGACAGAAGTATCGCACGTCGGGAGTGTGTACAGGTGGCTACCACCCAGACGCAAATTCCTGTACAATATTAGTGAAAACAATAATAATAATAACTGTAAATGATCAATTGATAACAATAATAATGAACAATAATAATAACTAATTAATGATAATTGACAATAATTAGTAGTAATAAATAATAATAAAGAACAGGAATATTACCAAATGATAATGAATAACACTAATAACAATTACTGTTCATAAATAACAATACTTAATGATGATAGATAATAATATATGATAATTATGACAATAAGAATAGAGCAAAAATGTAATAATATTAATAAATAGCCTAATATACTATCAGTGATATAATAAATAATATTCTTACTGGTTTGTGATGATAATTTTATGAAATTGAATCAATAACAAAGATTTTACAATAACGATAATGATAATTAAATCAATACTATTGTTGGGGAATCCTACAACAGCAACAAGAACAGCTACCGGAAGGACAATTCTATGTAACAGTAAAATCGGCTTCGGCCTACATTCTATTCTACATCTAAGTTCTATCTTACATACTAGTTCGGCCTACTCAATTACCATTCGGCCTCCTACTCACTTGTGTATTTTTCTAAAGCATTATATATATTATATAGCATTGCGTGTAGGCAGCACTTCACAGTAAACAAACACATGTGAGCATATTTATTCAATCGTGACGAAGTGCTGCCTCCCCTTTTGTTACATAGGCCAATCAGGCCAGGTGGGTGTAGCCACCTTTTGTTCTCTGCTGCCTGGCACAAACATTATGTAATCTGTATTGTATAAATATGTGTGCATTTCACTAAATAAATCAGAGTTAACATGGCACTCTCACTGCTTCTTTGAATCCTTTCAATAAGCACCTTGCGCACACACACAAAGAAAAGCTGGCAAGCTAAGTGGAACTAGCAAAGAGCAACATACAAAGAATACTGCAGCAGCAGTAACATATGCAAGCATTGCATACAGACAGTGAATAGTTACAAAGATAAGCAGCTACTTGGACAAGTCAATTAGCAGAACGAGCAATAGTCAGTAGAAAGTGGTCAGTCCAGTCGACTTACACTGCACACTACCTTCGGGCGTGTGATACTGGAACGATTGTTCCACCTGCTAATTCGACCCTACGCAGTTATCCTGCCGGACTAGAAATCAGTGGAAAGTGAGGTAGTTGTGACATCTCCTCACTGTGTATAGCTTACGAGCTTGCAACGCTGCAAATCAAGTTCGACCAGCCTAACTTGATGACCTTGGGCTTGCTAAAGACGAGACGCTGTACTGCCTGAATACACTCATTACTGTGGGCCGCTGTACAGGTGACAGCTACCACACCATCCTAAATTCCTGTACACTATTACAATTATCAACAATAACTATAATATTTTATTCTTACTACTTATTATTGATTTATAATAACAATTTGTAACATCCGTAAATCTAGACACAGAGGATCGTGAGCATGAGCGATGGATAAAAGTTGGCAATCAGTATATATGTGAAAATGATTACACATATTCACGGCGTAATATTAATATAATGATAATTGTCACATGATACACAAGCAACAAGTATTGGCCATATGCATAATGTGCGAATATGGATGGATATTGACTATATAACAACTAATATAATATAATAAGACGATAGAAAGCTTATGAGAGTGAAAGAAGTAATAGTCAGGTGGAGACAAATCCAAGTTGTGACATGCCTCCATTTGAGATAGTTTTAGAACTGCTTGGCAGCGTATATAAATTCTGGGCATTGTTTTTTACCTTCCTTGCTGATCTTGTCGAGTACTGTCGTTTGTCAGGGATAGTAGTGTTAGCAGGTTCATTTACTTTGTATTCCCGAGTCTCATCTGCTTCTGGATCAGTTACCGGTGGGTTGCTAGTATCATGTATAGGAGCTGGTAGTACCGCTGGTGGCTGTGGTCTAGAAACCCAACAGGGTTCTTGATCTATCTCAGTTTGACGAGGTAATGCTGATTTTGTCGAAGTAGGTCGCCGGTTACCTAAGCTTGATGTCATGCCTGTTGCGTAGTATCTGAGGATTTTTCTCATTGACTATCCAGTATGAGTCTGGATGTGGATCCTGGGACTCAATGAATCCTGGTCGCCATTTAGGAGATCCATCTTCTGTGAACCAGATTGGCTGGATTGGTGTGTAGTTATCCTGTCCTGGTTTGAAGGGTCTGATATGGGCAGCTCTCTGTTCAACCAGCTGTTTATTCTGTTGGTATGTCATCTGTGACGGAGCACATATCAGACCAAATCGACTGTTGATTCTCCTGCTACAGAACGGTTCTGCAGGGCTTGGCAGTAGATTGCTGATGGGCATGTCGTGATACGTGATGATGCCATAGATGATGTCCAGTGTCTTCTGTAACTTTTTCACACTTTGTTTGATTGTCTGGATGGCTCTCTTAACACGTCCTCTTGATTGATGGTAGTGTGGATTTGATGTCTATTGAGATATTTCCATGTCACGACCGAATTGTGTGAGCTTGGCAGATTTGAAGCATGGTCCATTATCAGAGTAGATGTCTTTACCCAGTCCGAGCTTCCGGAAGTTGTTGTTCAGTCTCTCAACAACGTGATCTGTTGATTCATCTTCGATCTCGTCAAACTTCATGTAGCCAGAGTCGAAATTTATCGTGACCAATGCTGTCTGACCTCAGTTCACCAGGTAAACTCATAGCGTTTGCGAAGGTTGAGATGCAGCATCTTGTCACTGTGGTGGCCATGGCTTCTTCCTTGTATGAATCTGACATTCTTGGCAGTGATTGATCATGTCAGTGATGTCATCTTGCATATTCGGCCAATAGACTGTGCGTCTAACCCTCTGCAATGCGGATGTCAGTCCTTGATGTGCGTCTCAGCTCTGATAGCGGCGGGAATGATGACTTGATTCCATTTTATGATGAGACCGTCGAGAATGGCAGGCTCATCCCTGAAGCACCTGCATGAGTGTAGTCTCTCTGTCAGATATTGTTGACTTTCCGGGTAAACTAGAATATTCTCCATTTGACAAACTACCCCGTCTTAATCTACTAGAGTTTTCTGCATTTCTTCCTGGAAGATCTCAGGTGTCAAATTTATACCGAAGGGGAGTCTTTTGCAACAATACCGTTATAAATGTTGTAAGTACGAAATCTCACTCTGATTCTTCTGCCAATACCCACAGTTGGCGTCAAGCTTACTGAATATCCGTGCATTCCCTAATGCACTCAACTTTTCCTCTGAATTTGGTAGAGGGTGGTATTCTCTTCTTACTCCTTTGTTTAATTTCGTGTAATCAATGCACACTCTCAATTTCCCATTTTCCCAGGGGACTACCACCCATGGAGAGCATCAATCAGTCGGAGTTTTCCCTTTCTCTATGACTCCCAACTTCTTCATCGTCCTTAGCTCTTTCAAAAATGGCTGCTTTTGAGCTGCTGCAACTTGCCAAAGAGTGACTGGGACAAACGGCACCTCTGCTCCTTTCAGCTGAATGTCAACTTCAGTGGACATTGTGCCAAGCCCACTAAACACTTTCGGGTAACTAGCCTTCCAGTCATGGCACACACCAAGAGAATTGCTATCCACGAATCTGATTAGATCTAGGCGTTCAATAAACGGTTTCGCAAGAAATGGCATAACTAGCCTTTCAATGAAATATATCAACTCTCGGGCCTTTTTGCCATTCAGGTCAAGTACACCTTCTGCTTCCCCTAAAATTTTTGACCTATTATTCCCAGCTCCTTTTAGTATTTTATGAGATGGTCTAACTTTACATTTACAGGACTCCTTTTATAACGACGGCATTGCTGTGACGGCAGCACCTGTGTCAACATTGAATTTTACTGGAACACTATTTACTATAACTGTAGCGAACTGTGATTTGTCAGTTCTTTCTACTGACTCAAAGGCAGCTAGTTATAATGACTGGTTTCCCAAGAACAATCCATCCATATCAGTGTCACAATCTACTTGTTCTGTCCTTGACTCTTGTCTTCGTTTGCAAGCCTTTGCCCAGTGTCATTTTCCTTTAGATTTATAACAATTCGTGTTACGTGCTAGGCACTAACCTTTGGCATGTATCTTCCAGTAACAACACGGGCACCTATTCTCACTTGCAAGAAGCTTCTCCTCTATATCTGGTCTTTTGTTTACAGCATTTTCTTGTTTGAATGGTGAATGTGAAACATAGTTGAGGTTGTCATCTTTAGCACCACTACTCATAATGGCTGTCTGCTCGTGATGACTAACATATTGTTTAGCCCTTTTTATTGACTTTTGCTGAGCCAAGTCCTACGTATTGATGAGATATTCTCTTAACTTATTGTCCGTCACCCCGACAACAGTCATGTCGTGGACCAAGTCATCCTTCACAGTTACGTACTCACAGCTATCAGCCTGTGACTGTAGTTCTGTGATAAACTTATGTATTGTATTGCTACCTTGTTTAATGTTAATAAATTCTACTCATCCAAGAACTCCCTAATGTTTTCCGAAGTTTCATTAATTATGCAAACAACTTGGTATTCATCCATCATATTGGTTCTGGAGCAGATTGGTATCATTTCGTTAGGAGGCATAACACAACTCAACTAGCGCAATTGTTATCTCAAAACTTGATCCAATAGATGAGCCACTACTTGAATACTTCAGAAACAGAGGGTTCCACGGTGACATCTCGAAGCTTGAGGAGATGAAATGAATGGAATAGTGTTCATTAAGAATCAGAAACCAAAGATGGTAGATAACAAAAAAAACAGATACCGTATTTCATTTTCTTCCGAGAGACTTTTTTTCCCTATTTTGCACTCCTAATGATTAGGATTAACTGTCTCAAACAAAGTCTGTAAACGGTTAATATGTCGCAATTAAAATTTGATATACATGACATAGGGATTGCATCTGTCTTTGTTATCCCCTCAACAGGTAATGCTAATGATGATCTTGTTTTTAATGGACTTTAGATTTTCAAAACACGAAAACGACAAATTTGCACCAGTGACACCATCGACATCAGCAATGGCTGTAGTTGGTTCAGTGACGCTCAAGCGATTGCATCTTGCGCATGCAAAATCAAGATTTTCAAAATCTTGCATCATTGGACAGATCAGACGCTACGCTTTGTAGTCAAATTCCAGAACAGTCTTGCGTTTTTGGTAAGTCTCTCCGTATCATTTTTAACTCCCAACATACAATTCTTTCCATTTTCACTGTTTTTCATCAGAGTATTACACGATAATTCGGTTGTTGACCTTTGGTCTTTGCAAACCCAAAAAGCATTTCGAATTACGGATAATCTGCAAAATAAAAAATCAGAAGAGTAGATTTTCGTACAGTTATTTTCATTCGCATTTGTGGACCTTACACTCCTTTCAAAGGATGTAAAGTATATGGTGTTGTCTATTTCCATAGCTCTATCGACGTATTTATCAAGGTTGTCAGTGTAGAAGTTCTCATTTGTGTTGAAAAGCAAAGTGGTCAATAGCAATGCAATTGTGCAACTCATCTCCAAAGTTGATTACACTTTTGACATCGAATTTTAAATGCTTTCACTTTAAATTTTGGTGACCTCAATATTTATATGCAATCGGCTATCGGCTTGTTCATATCAATCAGCTGTTTCTGGAAGTGTCAGACGATCTCATCAAAATGTTTAGCAGGCGCGAGACAATAGGGTATGCGAGGGTGTCTACCAAAACTTGCATATTTTTTTTAAAATTGAAAGATCCACCAAATCACGGAGCTCGGCACCTTCCAAACATTGTTTCATGTCAATCAGTTCGATGGCTATTTTTAGATCAGCAAAATCTATCGGTTTATTTTCCGGAACCACTGACTTTTGGCTCAAAGTTCATACAGCAGTTTAAGCATTCAAGAGGATATGCTCTTGAAATACATTTACAATGTAAAAGTTGTCATTGTATCAACTTGTAAGCCAAGTTTAAACCCAACATAAAGTATAATACCTCTTTGATAACCTATTTGATGAAATGATGATTGAAAAGTTTCAGAGGACTGTACTCAAAGTGGGTTTTTGCAAAGTTGGGAATAAAATTACCAACGTCACGATTGAATTGACACTCCATTTGCTCACGCTCCTATTTCTTTCAGTCCACGATGATAAATGATGTAAATTTATTTTTTTGTCATTTATTTAATGAATCGTTGGTGTTCGTTGAGTCATAGTCACCCTTTGAGTAGGTTGAGTAGTCATTGTCAAAGCTGAGTTCGTTGGGATAACCATCAGCTATACCAAGTAATCTGTTTTTTTCAAATGCCAATCAGATAGTTTGTTTTGACCTGCAGGCAATAGATATGAATCCAATTTTGCATATTTTTTAACATTGAGAGAGTTTTTAAATCGCTCTCAGAAAGTTTCAGAAAAGCATATATCCATTCATCGTGCCATAACCATCCCATTTTAGCGTTTTAAAAGTGGTTCTTTATTGACTCAATCTATCGCATCTGACAGTTTTTGGTCGGTAAGCGTAACACCTTCCGTCATCTCCGCATATCTGTAACAAACAAAACATTGGATATCCTCCTCATATATTCATTGAACAAGGTTGCATTGTTTTAAGTTGTCTTGAGTTGTCTTTTTCTTTTGCATCCGCTCCATTTTCGTAGCATCTAACAAAAGTTTGATGGCACATGGTTTGCATTTGATTTACTCTCATCCAAAACAGTTGTTTCTTCACCAGACAAATCTTTTTGCGGATTCCCGTCGGAAGATCTCACGTTTCGTAAAGCGTGTAAAACCCCAATCATGATCATATCTGTTTAAAAACTTTCTGTTCAGCGACAAGACTTATGTGTATCAGGTCAACTATTATCCAATGTTTTGCAGATAATTTTCATTGTTTCTTTCTCATCCAACTGAACTGAACGTTCCTTTCTTTTCAGTAGATGTGTTTCAAACTCTTGCTCGCGTTTTTGCAACTCTTCCGTTCATTCGTGAACTTCATCAATATATTTTTTAACTTGATTCTCAAGTAAAAAGGAAGAATCTGAAAACCAGGGACAGTGTTCATCCTACGGTACATGACGCTAATTTTAATCTTTGATTCCCTATCCCTCCCCCTCCCCCAAGCAAAAAAAATATGTTACGCTATTGCCAAAACCTGTTGAGTAAGAGCCGGCTTCAGAAACAAGTTTCATTGGAACATTATCCTTCCACCGTTTGAAATTGTCTTCTCTTGTCGATTCATAACCAAATCTGGTTGCGCCAGCTAAATCAATCGAAATTCCCAGGGGTAAAACTTCCGCTTCTAAACCCATTTTCTTTTTTGTTCCTCAAGCATATCACTTTTGATAACAGAAATGTTTTTCAATTCTTCCTCTGTCAGCTCCTAGTTTTGTACTCAGTGTTATAAATCGACAGTCCATATTAACAAAACGACGCAACGAAAACTTTTAGCATGCTCTGCCATCCGATGCTCGTCTTTGCTCCTCCATTTTAGTGATTTATTTTAGCAAACCACAATTTATCACAATTGTCCTCTCTGAGGTTGTAAAATCCGGATTTAGTGATGTTTCCACACGACAATCTACCATAATGCATCCAGTCGGTGAAAAATAATCCTTTTCGATAATTCTCTTTGAGAATCAAACTCTTTGCTTCATAAAAGGAGAGCTCGTCATAAACGAACTTGAAAAAGTCCTTTGGTGAAAATTCTGCGGCTGTTTTTTTGTAATTTTGATGACAGGGGACTACAGAGATTCCCGGGATAAAGTGCAACGACGGGTAAAGAACGTTGTGAAAATGAGTTGGTCGGGAGTAGACTGTCGTCTTTGAATTTTTTTGTCATCCACAGTTTTGTTGTCGATACATTTGTTACGCAATCCATGTTGAATGCTCATCTCATTTTTTTGCGGTGTCAAATTATTTTTGAGTTGTGTACAAAACCACAAGTAGTGACTTGTCAGATATAGCTCGAAGGGGAATCGATGATGCTAATTGAATTTCTCATTTCATCTATGATAGTGAATGCTCTATCAGAAGTGTGTTTATGAGTCTAGTGTCAATTTTTAATCGAACGGGGTTCCGGGCTGATAATCTAAAACAAAAAGTTAATAGTTTGAAAAGAAACAAAAAGTGAACAAACTGTAAACCGGTTTGTTTGACATACATTCGAATAGACTACTATTAATGTTTACAGAGACTTACGTTATGAGTGAAAGTTTTTTTTTTTCTTAAGTAAATGGCGTGAATTTAAAATTGGAAGTAATAAAACTGTAGTAGTAAAGACTGTGTTTGTGTTTCACAACTAAATAAATAATAAGTATCAACAGTTTTTTCAACTAGACTATAACAATTATTTGAAAAACTTACATATCATTGAAGACTGTTAGTGATCTTTGGGTGAGTGGAGAGTGGATAAATTTTGATCGCAATGATGCTGAATCATCATATCTGTGAAATAAATAAATAATTTTTACTAGAACTCAATGAACTCTCTAGGTACAATTAATAACAAATAATTACAGCCCGGTGGTTTTCTCTTTGAAAAAAATTCAGACTTGTCATCACCAAGGACATTGCAATCTTGAAAGCAAGCTGGCTAGGCTTTAGGAACACACTTTCTTCACAGCGCGAACTACCTTAGTACAATGAACAATAAACAATGAAAATCCAATTGTTGTCTTTCTGACAAAAAGATAATTTTGTCAACGTCAAAGACTGCAGTCTCGACAGCAAACTGTCTGGGCTCCAGGAGTATACCCTCTCCACAGCACAAACCTCCGAAATGCAAATAATAATAAATAATTAGAGCTCAGTTGCTAGCTCTCTGACAAAAAAGACAATTTTGTCAACGTCAAAGACTCCGCAGCCTAGATAGCAAAATCAACTAGACTCTAGGAGTATACCTTCTCCACAGCGTGATGTTCCTAAGTACAATTAATAATAATTAGAACCCAGTTGTTGTCTCTCTGACAAAAACAATTTTTTCAAGACCAAAGACTCAGCAGTCTTGAGAACAAACTGGCTAAATTCTAGGTGTAAACCTTCTCCATAGTGAGAGCTGCTTAATTTCAATTAATACTGCGTAATTACAGCCCAGTTGTTATTCACTGACAAAAAACATTTTTGTCACCGCGAAGGTCTCTGCAGTCCTGAAGCCCAACTGGTTTGGCTCTAGGAGCACGCATTTTTCACTGCGCTATAGTTAAATACTTCAAATAGCTTGAAATAATTATTTAGTAATTTTTGCCTTCTTGCTGAGGTCCTTGTAGTTGTAGTAGCTATTGTTTCTTCAGTCACTTTTGCCGGAGCGAATTCCTTTTGTGTAGATACAGAGACTCTTGAATAGCTAAGAATGTACTGACTGAGTAGACCCTACAGCAAATGAAAATGTTCAAGCAAAAGAGTGCATAAATTTTATTTCTGCCAAAAAACACTTTATAACTCATAAGAGATTACGCACAACTAGAACATTGTTTTTCGCACCATTGAAATCCTTTTTTAAGCGAATAACACATTATAATGGATAAAAAAAATTCTCCGGATCGAAAATTTGGTTTTTCCACAAAAAAACACATTAAAACGGATAAAAAATTTCTCACAACTACAAAAAAAATAATTTTTGTAAAAAAAGTTATTGTGTATCATAATGTGTTTGTTTCACTAAGCATTTTTGTTGAAAGTAAGGTCAGGTCAGCCAGTGCAGAATTAGCTATATAAGAGTCACTGTTTTCATACATAAAGCATCCACTCCAGCAACAGTGACTGAAGAAACCGCAACTACTGCAACTACTTAGGACTCTCAGCCTAAGGTAAGAATTAATAAATAATTCTTTTACACTAGTTGAAGTACTCAACTTGTTGCGTGGTGGAGGTGTGCTCCTAGAGCCGAGACAGTTTGCTCTCACGGCTGCAAAGTCTTTGGCGTAAGCAAAAACTGTCTCTTTTAGTCCGAGAGCTAACAGCTAGGGTCTAATTATTCATTGTTAATAGTACTTAGATAACACGAGCTGTGGATATATACTCATACAGCCTAACTGGGTTGCTGTCAAAACTGTGGAGTCTTTGGAGTTGACAAAATTGTCTTCTTTGTCCGAAAGTCAACTACTGAGCTTTAACTATTTATTATTAATTCTCCTTAGGTGAATTGCCCTGTGAAGGAGGTGTACTCCTAAATTCTAATTAGTTTGCTCTCTCAAGACAGTTGTCATTTGCGATGAAAAAAAGAGAAAAATTTTATCACTGAGAGCTAATTTGATCATACTTATTTGATAGGATTATTTACGTGCCTGGCCAATCTCCCACATTTTATTATTTATTAGGCCAGAGATTTATTATTATCTACTTCAGTTTTTTTTGTATATTTTAGTTCAACTTTACACTCAACGCGATGGCTCAGATCAATGACAACAAATCGAACAAACTCCCGTCATTCGAACCATATCCCGAGGAGAAAGAAAACATTCCACCTGAATCATCTATGACAAAAAAGAATTGAAACAAAATTAGATCAAAACCTTGGAGTTTCAATGAAAGTAAAACATAGGAGTGCGCGTTCGCTTTTGAAGACCCTATTAGTTCAAACATTCCCTGGGTGACAAAAAAGCCACCAGTATGTTTAAATCTTGTCCATTTAATGAAAAAATGATGATTGGAAGGCTTCAACCACTTCATTTGAATCAAACGCCACCCCTTTTGGAGATAATTTCTATTGAAACACTACCCGAAGAAGTCTATAAAGACTTGTTCGTTATCCACTGTGTGGTCAAAACATTTGGTAACAAGCAACGAGTCAAAACTCTCATAAATAAAAAGGAGACTTACAAGCTAGGACAAAATGCAACTTGATGTGCCAAAGCTGGTGTTCTTTTTGGTATTCAACAAAGAAAAACAACCGTTCCTCTTTTCAATCAGGTTTCCATATGATCTAACTGTGGAAAGAGGCAAAACAAAAAACTAGGTTAATAAGAAACAAAATTGCCGACCAGTTGCTAAAGATGATCGGTACCGCAACTCTGTTTCAATTCTCCGTCGGCAGCGTGATTTGTTTTGAAACTCCTCATGTCCTGCATCATTTAAATTAACCCAATGGAACAGGTGATGATGAGCACACTGTTGGTGAGTTACAAATGCTTGCAATATGATGGATTGGTGATGGATTCTTTGTACATACCAAAAAAAATGCTGCTGTTGTAAACATGTATCAAACTGTCTTTATCCTTAAAAAAAATCAAAAAATTAGTGGATTAGGTTATTTTACATGACATCATCGTACTCACATGGATGCAGGCAATGGGAGCATTAAAAAAACATGAACAAAAAGCTCGCCGAGTTCGGGAATTTGACATACTTTGCTGCAGATGAAATTGTCGAGGACGTGCTGTTTCTTTCAACAGGGAACATCGTTTTTACCAAATTGGAATATGCTAATCTAAAAGACAAGCATTGTAGTCGATGAGTTCGAGACATCGGATACAGCTCAATGAGCAATTTATCTTTCCCATATAATGTTATCTTTTATCAATTGTCATTTAACATTTCTTCTCACTTTAACCGCAATAATTTGTTTACCAAGCAACTTTTTTTGTTTTGGATATAAAAAAAGTCAAATACCTCAAATGATTCTAACAGATCACACTATTATCATCTGCATCTCATTGACAGTTTTCTACAAGCAAACGTTTCATTTACTTGGCGTTTTTTCATTATACCCTACGATTATTTACTTTCTATTACAAATTTTATCCATTTTACCTATACTTCTTACGCTATCATTATATACTTTGTTATGTTCACTATTGCATTCACCGTTTCAATCAAATAGGCATAACACTTAACCCGCTACCAAAAAAAATGAGTCAAAAGACAAAGGGTAAGTGTCAACTGGGATAAAAACCGGGAGGAAAACCTGCAGCATAATTAAATAACAACTGGATAAATATCCAACAGGTCTGTGCTACTGTCAACTAGTATTTACATCACCTTTCAAACATATGTTTACATACCTCTCTAAATATACTGCGACAGGTCAGTAAAAATATTCGTACCAAAAAACAGCAAGGTGATATGTTAGCAGATCTGTTTTCTAATGCAGATGCATATCATACCAACAAAAACTATGAAAAAAACAGACAAAAACATGACTGGCAGGTCTGTAACTAATCCAACAAATGTAACACACATAAACAAATTTGATATGTTGGCTGGTCTGTTTTTCATGCAGATCTGCTCCTATTAGCCTACCGGCGATTACAGTTGCACATTTAAAGCCTCTCTACACACACCAGTTTATTGTGAAAAAATGGCGCCTTGAGTAAATTTATCTTTGCCTGGTTCAATGCTGTACACCAAGCATAGCTGTTATACATACGAGGTTCTTATCAACTGTGTACAGTCCACTCTTGGGTAGTCACGAATGGAAAGATTCAAGTAGGGAAAATAAATGCAACAGACTCACATTGACAATCAGCACCAATGAATAAATCAGGATTCATCTAGCCACTCTCTATTATCAAACATGCTTAATATTCAACGTTCATGGCAAACTGGAATAAAATTATTCATTCAGCATAAAATAAACGGCCGTTTTTTGTTTTTTTGTGATAAAACCGCCTTTTACTGTGAAAACTAGATTGTTTAGGCAAATACACTTTCGATAATTTTACTTCTAACCTTACTAGTCTAGCAGGTTGCCATACCGTTTACAAAGTTACAAATCCAGCTTGTATTTCTGCTCAGCACTGACTACCATTACCTTTGGTTGACATCAGAACACATGCTGCTTTCAACAAGTCAATTTTCTAACGCTGTTTAAAAACTCTCGCCGCAAATCCTTTCCAATATGCAATTTTTGTTCATTTGAATTATTTTGAGCCAATGCGTTTTTGCTGCAAAAATATGAGTATCTGAGCCTATGCTTGTAATCGTGTAAATAAATAAAAAAAAATTCGTAGAAGTTGCAATTGGCCCCAGTTTTTTATTTGTCAAGAATAAATATTGAAAATTTTACTCAGTTGTCAACCAAAACTTAGCGCAAATGCAAATTAAAGTACAAATTAACAAAATAGTTTATGCAAAATCTCTGGTGTCTGCAGGTAAAAGTTGTGGTGATCATTTTAGAACACTTCCATCATTAGGCTATTGGCTGCATCTGTTCATTTTTCATATGCTAAGTTGCCTTGTAAAGTATCAGGAATTTCTCAATGGCATGCAATCAAGTTGAAAAGGAAAATTTTCTACATTATGAGCACACAGTGAAAAATTTCTTCTCTTCCATTGAGATATTTGGTTGACTAATCAAGTATTTTGTCTCCATAAAATGTTGCTAAAAATTAAAACTGCGAAAAAATATAGCAAACTTATACAAACAAATGATTAAACAGACAAGCAATTATGTATAAAATGGTCAGGGTTAAACAAAGTAAATAAAAACCAATTGATATATAAATACCAGCTTTGAAGATAAATTCGAAAAGCTCATAGTCAAATTTGGTCATGTAGTACTTTATGTCAGACTGTTATCACTGATTTTATTCTATTTAGATGCCTTTCCATAGATGTAATCAGGAGTTTCTTTTTACTAATTCCACACTCTCAGGCCTCCACTTCCTCTTCTCCTCTCTGTTTTGTGCGTATGTTGACTTTCAAATTGCGCATTTTAGTGATATCTCTTGGATCTTCTGGTTTCAGCTGCTCCAATTTTGAAACACACTCTAAAATCAAATATTTGCATTTAATATAAGACTGTGAAAGTTTTCCTACAGATTATTTATTATGAGCAATCGGTAAATACTGTAAGCTCAATATTTTTGCATATTACAGTTCAAGCTTCATGTTACAGAGTATGTTTTAGTTTTAATCAAATATGCCGTTTTTTAATGTATTTTTGTCAGTAAAATGAATCATGAATGCCACAAGGTGTTTTGAAAGAAGGCTGTATCTGGGGAAATTGCGGGAGTGGTGTTGGTAGAACAAGAAGAAGAATAATATGGCTCTTGAGACGATTGAAATGCGTTTTAAAATATAAATGTACATGTAAGTCCTTAATGCCAAAATGATGTATTTAGGATTGAACAGGCTCTTAAGCATGTTTTAGTTTGAAACTTGGTTTTGTGTCTAAAATTAATGCCAGATTACTAATTGATCTGATTATTTCTCTACGTTTTTTTTATGGTGGTATCGGAAACTTATACAAATTGTGGGGAAATTGAGTAACAACTAGTAAGGAGAGAAGAAATGCACCCTTGAAGGTTTATAAGGGTATTTCAAAGGAAGTATAGAAAAAGGGCTGGCAGCTACGAAGTTATGCACTGAGAAGCGACTCCACAACCCCTCAACTCTGTGGCCCCCTGTAGTTGGTGAAAAAAGGCGAAAACAATTGGCTAAGGAAGGAGTGCACTACTAATGGCAAGCTATTACCTATTTGGTATGCATGCTCAACTATGTTACTATAGGATCATAGCAATAAATATTGAATCATCTAGAAGTGGCATGAGGAGTTCATAACAAGCCGCCGAGAAGGCTAAGTAAAAAGCAATGCTATCTTTGTTCAAGTCAGATGTGCATCTCGTCGAAGTTCAGTTGGAATTATGCGATATTGCTTCTGACAGAGCAAAGACTGATTAGCTCGAAAATTTGGACCAAAATTCTGATCTCAGACCACCTTAAAAGAGTGTTATTCTAATCTATGTACAGCCGGAATAAAACTATGCTATTACTTGCTACACACAGTTCTGTGAGAGCCAGTTTAGCAAACTTAGTTGTATGAGAAACAAACACAGGTTGAAGCTCACTAGAAATCATGCAAAACAACTTTTGGTGCTTGCTGTTTTGAAGCAGACAAATGATTGCAACCCAATTATAGATCACAAAACTGTGCCACATGTATCTCCTTTATCTCAAATGGAAAGCTCTCTGTTTTCGTGAATGGGGACAACAGTGTATTAAGTTTTACATTTGTCGGCTCAGTACTAATCATTAAATTTTCATTAATGCGGTAATATTCCTATGTTCTTTTCTAGCCGCTAATAAAAAAGCTCAGCTGATGAAATTATAGCAATAGGTTTTCTGCCGTCTTTTTTAACTCATATTTCAACAAGCACTGCCATTTTGAAATTTGTTTATGAAGCTTTCCATCATTCTGAAAAACCCTATTTATGAAACTGGTTTTCTGGTCAATAGTATTTAGGCACTCCTGGTGTAAGTTAATGGTGTTAATTTTAGTGGATTTTAGCAGTCTACCACTTATCCACTGAGCAGTTGTCACAGGGCAAATCTGTTTGCTGGGACAATACTCAGGAAACCTTCCAAAGCCTGACAGCTAGCAATCCACTAAAAGTGACCCTGTGTTGTTTTATGGCACTCAACGCTAACGCAAAGTAGTATCCTGAATTTTACACCTGATTTTGAGCTCTGGGCATAAACATGTAACTAAGAACCTGTGAGCTATATAAATTTATTCTCACTGAGAATAAACGGTGGCAGAGTAAAACACTAATACAAATGCAAAGAATAATAGAAAAGCTCAATCCTTCTTATAGGCTGAGTTTGACGATGTGACAGAAAGTATTCGGCCTAGTTACTCAAGCAATCCAGCTGCATGGACCATGACCAAACAGGCATAACAAGTGTAAATAATAACAAATAGTATAAGGTGAATAGTTGAAGAGATCCAGGGACAAGAGACAAGCGGCATAATCAATAATCTCACAACTCGTAATAACAGTCTATAAGCGGCTATTTCCCTTTCTGGAAACCCTAGCATTTGGCGGCTTTGATCCAAAAACTCGTGGCGTTTAGGTGTAGTAAAAACATGGATACAAGCTCTTTAGACTCCTACGCTATGTTTGGTCTCTCAGGCTATAGCAGTCATCTTGCTGCTGGCCCGGAAGACCTACCCAGGCTCGCCATTATAGTAATTTATATTTACTTTGTTAACTATATAGCTGTCTTAGTTGGCAGGATAAATACAATCAATGCCCGCATAGTTTGATTGCGTAATTAGGCTTAGGACCTTTGTAACTATAAATAATGTTTGGGTTAGGTAAAATCAACAGCGATATTGATTTCGCAAGACAAACCTGCACCTAAATTTATATCTAATATATAAATGTAAGTTGGATTTTGCGATGTTAGCTTAAAACTCCGGCACTAATGAATCAATGTTAATGAAAAATACATATTCAGAGTCGTCATTACATTCTCTAGGTTATAACACTCTTGAATTTTTATTTTGCAAGAGGATCGCAGCAATCTTTCCAATAGAAACCTCATTCTCATCACTTATGCCAAGTTATATCCGGCCATATTCTTCTGCCTTTCATGACAGGTTCGGTTTATTTTGATTATATTCCGACATGCTGCAGCCTTTTGATTGGTCAGCAGTGCTACAGCAAATCAAGTATTGATATCTTTGTGCCAAACAGATTGTTTTGCTAGCTTTTTTCGGTCTTATAATTGCTTCTCCACCGACTCACCTACCAACTGTACTTGCCTTTCACATTCCAACATTATGTCATTGCTTATGCTAGGCTGATATTGTTGTTTAGCAATATTCTTGAAGCCCGTGGCTGTATTATTAAAATGATTAATCTAATGATAACAATAATAATATATAACAACAATAAATAATTGTTAGTTTTAAAAATAATCAAAATAATAATTAATAAACACCATCTCCTCCTGCATTGTTATTTTTATGCTTGAGTAACTGTTATTATTTTTATTGTTATCAGTATAATTATTATTTTTATAATTATTATTATTTTTAATATTATTTTTATTGTTTTATGGTTATTTTTTGGTTGTTTTCATTTCTTTTATTAATTATTATTATGACTATACAGAGTACTAATAAAAGTAATAATAATAATAATAATAATAAAAGTAGTTATTATTTATTTAGTAAAATTAAAAGGGACAAAAATATTAATTATTAGTCATTGATTATTATTAATGTAATTATTATTACTGTTATTACTATTTTTAATAATATTATTTTTATCATTGTGTACAGGAATTTACTGTCTGGGTGGTAGCTACCTGTACACCTCCCGAACGCTTTGCCAACCCTAGTTAATGCAGTGCACAATAATTGTATAATTATTGTTACCAGGCTACTACTGACTTTGGTCATGCAAAAGAACAACCGAATCTGGTGTAGATCAAGTGCTGGCAGTTGCAATAATTAATTAATAATTATTGGCTGCGTTTGAATCTCTCCAGGCTCGACAATAATCAGTGCCGTGATTGTTGTCTAGTTTAAAGTTTGTCTCGAACTTTATTGCACACAATAATTCCGCAAGAATTACTGTTTAGTTTATAGTTTGTTGCGAACTTTGGGCTACCGACAATAATGGTGCTGTAATTACCGACAATAATTACGATGCGTTATTATTGTATAAGTTTGTTTCGAACTCCACAGTTCGGATTGCAATGTGTGTCGAACTACTAGGGCACCAGGTGCTTTGCGTCGTACACCTCGGGTCGAGGGAATACGCAGTAAGAGAGCGAACAATCTTACTTTCCGCCAAGCCTCGTGCTTACTAATAGTCGACCAGCGCTTGTAGTTATGATGCTCCTAGCTATGCTCAGTGCTTGCTTCTTGAGAGAGAGAATCATCTGAGAGTCAGGCTAACTCTGATATTTATTTCGTGAACACTCACATATAAACAAAGTAGGCGGGTGTGATTAGCACAAGTCACACCCTTAGATAAAAATATTGGCAAACCACGCCTTGCCTTCCATGAAGCACCAAAATGCAAGTAATAATAAATTCGTGGAAAAAGTTAGTAAAAATATAATAGAATAATTATTTAAGTGTAGCTTGAGTAAGGGCAATAGAACTATCCAGATTGGCAAGCATAGAACGCACAGTAAGAGTAAAGGTAAATAGAATGTAAATGTTCGTAATGGCTGCGTAACTAGGTAAACAATATGGCGTCTCTTTACCGAAGAGTGCCAGCGTCCCTTACACACTCCCCGCCATTGGAAGCCGTAGGCCCAATAAAATAAACTAGGGCGCTGGAGTAAGATGTAATGTACAGAGTCCATTATGTTCCTACAGGAGGTTGCGTTCCTTCTGAATGTTGTCCTTTAACTCCTCGATCCGTTGTAGGCATCTGAAGGCGTCGTGGGTAAGGCGGTATAGCTCCCCTTCGTACCTCTTTATGCGTCGGTATCGGTCCTCCCGACGTTCCTCATTTATGCGCTCCCTTTGCCTCCTATCTTCTTTATTTTCGGTGATGAAGGTGGGTGCAGTTGTTGTCTGTGGCTTGGTTCGTTGTCCTACTGGTGGTGGTGTCTTTTGGTCGACCAGTTCCACTTTCATCACTTTTAATGGTACCTCCTCTATCTTTTCCCCCAGCCGTTTCTTGACTGGAACTTTATCGGGTGTCGGGTTACTCTGTTCTTTGATCGGGGTGGGTGTACCGAATGGAGCTGGGTGCTCCCACTGTAGCGTCTTGCAGAAGTCGAGATAGGATTGTTTGTCTACCTCATACAGTGGCCTCGTCTCTCCTCCATGTGTTCGGGCTCCTTTCTTGTCTCTGATATGTTTCAGAATGGTATCTCTCGAGCTACTTTTCTTCCCGCAGGCGTAAAAGAAGAAGGTAAAATGTTGATGTACGTGGTACATGATACGTTTTTTGTTTAACTGTAGTTTGCAAATTTTGCAACTCCATGTCTCTCCTTCCACTTGAAAGGCGGCTCCATTTATCGCTCGAGTGGTCTCCTCTGTCTTCCACGTTTCCTTGATGTGATGAGTCGGTGGAGGAGGTGCTGGTGCTTGGTGTTTGCGGTAGCGACATCTAGCTGCGCCTTCCTCTGGTGTTGTAACGGTTGTTACCTTGGTGGGGGAATGGCTGCTTCTTTGTTTAGTCCGACTCTTTCGACCTGGTTCTTCTAATATTTCCTCAGTGAAGGTCGGGTCCTCTTCAACTGATATTTCTCCGTCGTTTTCCATTGTTGATAATATTTTAGTGATGCTCTGCAAACACTGCTTCCTATACTCTGTAGCAAACTCGAAAGGCAGGTTATTCTTATTAGTGTACTTGCCTCGATTTGCTCTACCCTCGTTTTCAGTTAGTGCCGCCCGTCCTATTGTTCTTGTTGAACACGCGTTCCACTGGGCGGGAGTTGTTGTTGGTACATTGTTATTTGTTGAAGTTGTGTGTCCCTGTGGGTAGCGTTTTCCTTCCGGGGGGTTTGTTTGGTTAGAGTTGTCTGTTCTCGTTAGTGGGAATATTCGAGGGGCACTGGGGGTTGTGTGCTCTTGGAAAGGTGTATGTTTCTCCGACATTGGTATGTTTTCGGAGTTATCCCTTCGGTGTAGTCCCAATTTTCGTCTAGTTTCTTCTTTGTTTTGCCATGGTAGGTCGGTTGTTTTCTTTTTTAAGTTTATTTCTTCTTTTCTTACTCTATTCCTCTCTTCTTGTTGTGCGTTGTAGCATTGATAGTCAGTAAATTTTACTGGCTTTCTAGGTTCTCTCCTGGGTCTTTCAATGTTCGCACTGGTTTCCGGTCTGGGTGGTAGTGGTGGCCACTCGACAGGGTCCGGCTCATTTCTTTCGATGACAGGTGGTGCAGGGGTGCCTGTCGGGGTTGCCTGGCCCTCTTGTTCGGGTGGGGGTGTCCTCTCTGCCGTTTCTCTAGGCAGTGGGGGCTCCCTTACTTGTCCTGTGGGGGGTGTTGTTGGCCTGCTGTCCTCCCTTGGCATCCTGGTGAGGCATTCAGGGGGTGGTGGCTCTGGGTTCTCTGTCTCCACCCTTGGTGGGGGGCGGCCTAAGTATGCTCCCCTCATGTTGGGGCGTACTGCTTGCTCCCTGCTGGGTGGGGCGCGCCCAACTGTCTCTCGGCATGAACGATAGTGTTTGAGTCGCCGGCCGTTCTGTGTGAACCCTTGGCCTCCTCTCTCCAAGCGGTACGTGTGATTAGGATACGCTTGAGTAACCGTATATGGCCCAAGATAACTGGGTTGGAGTTTAGGGTTACTCCCTTTGGTTCTGCGTTTATTCTTGATTACTACGAGATCTCCCTCTGCGAACCAGAGGGGTTCGTCCCCTTCCTCTTGTCGCACCTGTCGTTGTAGGTTTCGCACGTATTCGTGTGCAATCTCCAAATTTTCTTGGGTGCGTCGTGCGTGCTCCGTGACAGTGGTTTTGTCTAAGGTAGGTGCCATTCCCGTGAGTTGATCGGGGAGTCGTACCTCCCTGCCCATCATGAGGAGGTTGGGGGTCTCTCCCGTGGTAGTATTGGGGGTGGCTCTGCAGGCTCTCATTATTTGTGGTAGGAGGGCATCCCACTCATCTTGGCCCCTGGTGAGGATGAGTGTCCGTAGGGCGTCGCCTAACGTTCTATTTTGCCGCTCTACCATCCCGTTCCCCTGAGGGTGGTAAGGGGTTGTGCGTGTTTTCCGCACACTCCATAGTGTGCATAGCTCTTCTAGTAGGGTCGATTCAAATTGGGCCCCTTGGTCCGTGTGGAGTTGTTCTGGCAAACCCCAGTAGCTGAATATTCGTTCGTCTAGGGTGCTGGCCACGGTGGGGGCCGTAGCATCGGGGATAGCAATGGCGTCCTGCCATCTAGTAAAGTGGTCGGTTAGAACCAGTATCCACTTGTTCTTCCTGGGGGTAAGAGGTAGGGGCCCTACCAGGTCCACCGCAAGTTTTTGGAAAGGCCGCCCGGCGTATAGTCTCTGGCCTTCTGGGGCGCCAGGTCTCCGACTCCTTTTAGCTACTTGGCACACCTCGCAGTCTCTCACGAGGCGCCGTACCATTGCCGACATCCCTGGCCAGTACCAGTCGAGCATCAGTCGGGTTCTGGTCCGGTTGATGCCTGCATGTGCGAGTTGGTGAGTCTCCCATACGGTGTTCTCCCGTAGAGAAGGGGGGCAGACGGTGCAGTGTTTGGTCCTGCCTTGGTACTCCAGACGCATAGTCAGTACCCCGTCGGGCCTTATTCGCAGGCCTTCCCTTCGATCGTGTAGGACTCTTAACTCTGTACTGCCTTCCTCTAATTCCTGTCGTGAGAGGACCTCCTCGTCTCTGACGGCCTGGTACATGCGGGCTATGGGGTGGTTTCCCTCTCTTTGGGCCTGCACTAGTTCCTTGACATTGCGGTCGGGGTTGGTAACTGTGAGGTTCACCTGGGCTTGTCGTCCTTCTCCCGCCAGGTCGGCATGGGAGGGTCCACCATCGCGCTGTTCGATGGTGCTGCATTGTCTGCAGTCGACACACTGGGCTTGCCGGCTAAGACCGTCTGCGTTGGCATGACGGGGTCCCGCACGGTGTTCCAGCTGGTAGGTGAATTCTGCCAGGATCTCCAGCCAGCGAGCAATCTGGTTGGAAGGTTCTTTTCTGCGGCACAGCCATCGGAGAGAGGCATGGTCGGTTCTTAGCCGGAACTTCCTCCCGTAGATATATGGCCGGAAGTGTTTTACCGCTTTCACTACCGCCAGGAGTTCCCTCCTTGTTACACAATAGTTGCGCTCTGCTGGCGCCAGGGTCTTGCTATAGTAAGCAATGACTCTTTCTTTTCCCTCCTGCTCCTGGGAAAGTACAGCTCCCATTCCTACGGCGCTTGCGTCCGTGTCCAAGATGTATGTGAGGGATGGATCTGGATACCCTAGGATCGGGGCCTGGCTTAGTTTTGTCTTGAGTAATTGGAAGGCTCGTTTTTCGTCCGCTTCCCACTTCCACTGGGTTCCTTTGCCTGTCAGGACTGTCAGTGGTTTTGCTATTGTGGCGTATTCCGGTATATATTGGCGGTAATAACCGGCCGTACCGAGGAATGCTTGTAGGCCCTTGACATCTCTAGGGTCGTCCCAACGGTTCACAGCCTCGACCTTTCCGGGGTCTGTTGCCACGCCCTCGGCGCTGACCACGTGTCCTAAGTATCTTACTTTTTCGCTCAGTATCTCACACTTTGACGGCTTTACCTTCAGGTTGGCCTGTTGTAGTCGTCCTAGGACTTCTCCGAGTCGCTGTAGGTGAGTTTGGAAATCTGGGGCGATTACAATGACATCGTCCAGATATAGTAAGAGTGTTTTCCAGTGTAAGCCTTTGAGGACACGCTCCATGAGGCGCTGGAAGGTGGCCGGGGCGGATGTGAGTCCGAAGGGGAGGACTTTCCACCTCCACAATCCGCTTCTGGTAATGAAGGCTGATTTCTGTTGGGCATCGGCGTCTAGGGGTACCTGCCAATACCCGCTGGTAAGGTCGAGTGTCGAGAAATATCGACTGCCGGCCAGTGCGTCTAGGGAATCATCTATTCGAGGAATAGGATATGCGTCCTGACGAGTGACGTCGTTTAACTTTCTGTAGTCGATACAGAATCTCCAGGATTCATCCTTTTTTCTAACTAGAACGACTGGGGAGCTCCATGCGCTGTCTGCGGGCTCTATTAGGTCCTTGGCCAGGAGATCCTTTACCTGCCGCTCGGCCTCTGCCTCTTTCTCTGCCCCCAAACGGTGGGGGGGGGCAGCGTATGGGTCTGGTTCCTGGGGCTAGGGGGATAGAGTGCTCTGCCAAGTGAGTGCGCCCTATGTCGCTGTCATCTCTACTGAATACCGTTTGGTATTGTGTAAGCAGCTCGTGGAGCTGTTTCTCTTCGAGGGGTGTCCGGCATCCTCGTCGTGCTTGTGCGTATAGGGTCTGTAGGTGTGGGGGCAGTTCCAGCCCTGTAGTGGTTTCTGGTAAGGTCTGAGCTGAAGTGGTGTGAACGTCTTCGGCTCCTATTCCCGTGAATGTTCCTACTACCTCTCCGGCGGGAATGTGGACATTCTCTTGGGAGGGGTTCATACACCTGACCAATACTCTCCCCTGTGCATCGGGTGTATTGACACTCGTGGCGAGGAGTAAGCCGCCCTCTATGCTCTCTATGACCCCTTGACGGCAGGGCTCCTTACTGGTGAGATGGCACAGAACAGTTGTCTCTGCTTGTGGTGGCAGGTAAGTATCTCTCTGTACTTGTACTCTTGAGACCAGGTCTCTTCCGTGCCGGTCTGTGCAGACAAGTTCCTTGCCTTGGATCCGGAGGGTGGGTTGGTCAAATCCCATGTGGCAACTTTGGTTGGAGAGGAAAGGCATGCCGAGGATCACATCCTCATTAATTTGGCTAACCACAAAGGTCTCCTCATAACGAATGTGGCGGATGCGTCCTGAGAGGGTGAGTAGTCCGTAGAACGGTAGGCGTGTGCCGTCGGCCATCAGGCCATGCGAGTCGTACTGTTGTAAGTACTGTTGGACTCGGGGGGGCAATTTGTCGAAGATCCGTTTGGCCAGCAAATTTGTATTGCAGCCCGTATCGATGAGGTACGTAACTGCCTGTCCTTCCACGTTTCCTGGTAAGTAATAACTTGATTTATAGGGTCTTTCGACCTGGTTAAGGTGCACCGTCCTAGGTCGGCTAGTCTCCTTCGGGCTTTCCTTTGTAGGAACGTAGGGCCTCTGCTCCTTCTGGGGCTGGGTCTCTACTTCTTCTTCCTCGTCGTCTGAGGGTGGAGTATCCTCTTCCTCTGAGGTCAGCGGGTCGAACCGGTTGGTCAGAGTGACCGGGGCTGGTTTGGGAGGTTGAGGTATCTTGCGTCTGTGGGGTTCAGCGTAGGGTGTCCCATGGTGTGGAGTGGCCCTATTGCAGCCAGTAGGTGGCCCTACTACTGCGGGCCGAGCCCGTTTCCCGAACGGGTGGTCCATGGTGCCGTTTTACATTGGCTACGGAGGTGCCCTGTCCTGTGACATCCCCAACAGCGCTTGACTGGTTCCTCTTGCGGCTTCTTTTTTAGCTCTGCCACCTCCTTGCTGAGGGCCTCTATGGTTTTCAGTAATTTTGCGAGGGGGTCCTCTACCTCTCGACAGAGGGTTTCGGTTGCTGGTTGGTCTGAATGGTCACCCACGGATCCTTCGTGTATGGTGCGGACATTTGAGTGTGGAAGGGGTTGATGTTGTACCTGCATATAGTCATTTCCCGCTCGGATAGCCTCTTCTAGGTTGGCGGGTCGAACAGCTAGAAGGTGTCTCTGAAGGTAAGCGTGCCCTAGTGTACCTTGGAAGGTTTGTAGGGCCAGTTCTGCTTGATTCCTCTGGGGTAGCTCTTCGTACGCCGCCTCTACTAGTCTCTCTACTTGGATGGCATGTTCTCTGAGGGTGTCCCGTGGGTGCTTACGGTAGCCCATGAGTTTGTTTTGGGCCTCGGTTCGGGTGAGTCCGAAGCTGGCCCTCAGTGCCTCTATTATTGCTTGTTGTGTGGGTCCACGTCCACACTGTTCGGCCTTTCCGACCAACGCCTGGCGTAGGTGGATGGTGGCTTCCTCTGGCGTCCACCTGTTCATCCTTGTCACTTCTTCACAACGTTGGACGAAGTAGTGGACGTCCCCTTCTCCGTCGAAGACAGGTAGCTTGAACTTGTCCCTTGTATTTGTCATTGTCATCCGCTCCAGGATTTCGGTTAGAGTTCCCATGACTTGCATGGATGACCCTTCCCTGTCAGTACTGACTGCCCTCCGCCTGTATGACATGTCTGCTTTAACTCTGGGATTCGGGAGATTGCTGTGGGTGCTTCAATCCCACTGCTGCCACCAATGTACAGGAATTTACTGTCTGGGTGGTAGCCACCTGTACACCTCCCGAACGCTTTGCCAACCCTAGTTAATGCAGTGCACAATAATTGTATAATTATTGTTACCAGGCTACTACTGACTTTGGTCATGCAAAAGAACAACCGAATCTGGTGTAGATCAAGTGCTGGCAGTTGCAATAATTAATTAATAATTATTGGCTGCGTTTGAACCTCTCCAGGCTCGACAATAATCAGTGCCGTGATTGTTGTCTAGTTTAAAGTTTGTCTCGAACTTTATTGCACACAATAATTCCGCAAGAATTACTGTTTAGTTTATAGTTTGTTGCGAACTTTGGGCTACCGACAATAATGGTGCTGTAATTACCGACAATAATTACGATGCGTTATTATTGTATAAGTTTGTTTCGAACTCCACAGTTCGGATTGCAATGTGTGTCGAACTACTAGGGCACCATGTGCTTTGCGTCGTACACCTCGGGTCGAGGGAATACGCAGTAAGAGAGCGAACAATCTTACTTTCCGCCAAGCCTCGTGCTTACTAATAGTCGACCAGCGCTTGTAGTTATGATGCTCCTAGCTATGCTCAGTGCTTGCTTCTTGAGAGAGAGAATCATCTGAGAGTCAGGCTAAATCTGATATTTATTTCGTGAACACTCACATATAAACAAAGTAGGCGGGTGTGATTAGCACAAGTCACACCCTTAGATAAAAATATTGGCAAACCACGCCTTGCCTTCCATGAAGCACCAAAATGCAAGTAATAATAAATTCGTGGAAAAAGTTAGTAAAAATATAATAGAATAATTATTTAAGTGTAGCTTGAGTAAGGGCAATAGAACTATCCAGATTGGCAAGCATAGAACGCACAGTAAGAGTAAAGGTAAATAGAATGTAAATGTTCGTAATGGCTGCGTAACTAGGTAAACAATATGGCGTCTCTTTACCGAAGAGTGCCAGCGTCCCTTACAATTGTTGTATAAAGGTAGTTGTTTTTCTTTTTGTTTAAAAATCATTTTTAGTTAATAACACTGTGGTTGAATACTGCTCATTATCCTTAGTACTGCTATATACTCTCTACTCTTCCATATCATTATATTCCCCAATTTAAACACATACAACTTTGATACAAATAAATATCATAAGAATTGAAACTTATGAACAAAGACCATGGTGTATCATCACAATAATAACAACAATGAATGAGCAATACTGGTAATGCATACAAAATGATGATAAACGCCGCAATAAAAAGAAAAGTAATCCAAAGGAACCCAATGTATCAGAGTCGTTCTCAATTTCTCTGGCTTTGTTCAGCAGTAGTACTTTTTCTTATTTGTTTTTTTTTGTTTTTTCAAGTTGTTTACCATGACGAAAAATACTTGATAATTATGAGTAGGTCTACAACAGCAGCGCAAAGCAAGTTTAGGTTTAAAGACTTGCAATATTTTTGACTAAAGGTTTTTAATTATTTTTCATTATTATTACTACTCTTGCCTTTAATAATAATTAATCAACCTGTCTCTCCACAACATTGGTAATAATCATCATAGTTGAAATATCGATGGTAGACGGTTGATAAAACATACAAAATATTATACAAAATTATACAAAAATTGCCTAAACAGAGTCATTTGAGGAACTTAATCCGTAATTTGTGCAAAATTTTTACACATTTTGTTTA
Organism: Cryptosula pallasiana; assembly: GCA_945261195.1. NCBI lineage: Eukaryota > Metazoa > Bryozoa > Gymnolaemata > Cheilostomatida > Cryptosulidae > Cryptosula > Cryptosula pallasiana. The sequence goes on along the minus strand of OX183132.1, from coordinate 44,280,754 downwards.
TTTTAATGATATTTGACTTTACCTGCTGCTCAGCATGCCATGAAAAAGAACTGGCTCAATTATTCCAAACAGCTTTTCTCCAACTCCACAAAGTTTACGAAAATTCAGAGAAAATAAAAATTATTGTGAATTTTTGTTACAATTGCGTTGTGATTGTCACACTGTGAACAGCGCATATTTAGCTGATTTACTTGCACAGTTGATGCAGCATTCTATAATACGTTTTCGAAATATTGACCAATGGGTTGCACAATGCACAGTCACTAAGCATATGTTTTGATATGGAAATTTAAAATAAAAATACTTGAATATCCACCAGATTCTTTGAGTTGGTTTTTCACTAAATGCACAACTACAGCGAAGCCTTGAGTTGACTTTTTGGAAATGTAATCCATGCTTTATGACGATCTCCTTCAGATGTTGTGTAATTGTGTTCAAAGATTCAATTATGTTATGAAGCAAGAGGGAAGTTGGCACACCCATGCGGCTATAAAGTTATAATTAGTGCAGACAAAAATTTTCCAAGAACTATTAGATGCTCTGACAGCACAATTCGTAAAATATATAACCAGTTACATAACAATTGATTGAAACATGTAGACATATTGACCATCCTCAAGCCAACTGGCAAGTCAAAATTGAAGACAAACTCCATAACACTGACCCCTCTTGATCTCCCTAACATCGTTTTCGCACTCTTTATGTTATCTCCACGGGCAACGCCGGGTATTTCTGCTAGTATTTATATAAACCTGACAAGCATCAGAGTGTGCACGTCTGCCATGGAAGTGAAAAAGAACCTAAATCCCCACTATGAGAAAAATGAAACATGTAAAAACATTTTGTTGCACTGATCGAATGTATGGCGGGGTTAATATTTGCTGCTTATTCTCAAACCAGCAAATTTTGCGCTTATAATAGTTTTAATTGGTCAAGACGCAACAAACTTTGTGTATTTATCTGGTTTTTTTCCAACACAGTACATCAAAGCCAATGTGCATTGAATTGTATGATACTTTAGGATGATCATTTGGTAGACTTGATGTAGCTGTACTAGTTTGGGCGTTTCTGAAACAAAGTACAAGTGTCAGCTTCAGCGTGTGTAAATTGGACTGCAGCACTCAATACTACAACTACCTTATTCAGTTGTGGATTTTACCCAGGTTACTTGAAAAAATACAATTATTCAAAGAAACCACTACCTATTTCAAAAACCACAATTGTCAGGTCTACATTCTTTTAGCAAATAATATATCGCAATATTATTACTGCTTACCCTGATTAATATTACTGATTATTGTTGTTTTTAATCTATTTTATGAAAATATCTCAGTCTTGTTATTATAATAGTCTTGTTCTTCACTTACTTTAGTTCAAAATAGCTATTACATTTAGCAAATATTATTAGTATTTATTTTAATCATCTTCATTAAACTTTTAGCAATGTTTTTTTGCTGTTGCCTAAATATTACTTATAACCTTTACTTACTGCTGTTTTCTGGCGTTATTGATTGTTCTATTATTGTTTGCTAGTTTATTACAACAGTAATAACAATTCTGAAAATAACTACAGTGCCATTTACATACAAAATTTCATTGGTCATTCTGAGTCATTAAAATATGATGGATCATCGTCATTCTATCACTGTAATATCGGTATTTATTAATAATATCGTTACTATGGGTTGTTATAGAATGCATTTACAACAAAATTGTTATAAAACATGAGGCAATGGCCACGAAAAAATTTTACCACAAAAAGTGGTAACCACAGGAGCAAGTTACCCAAGAGGGAAGTGAACAAGGGAGGTAGCCATGAAAAAAATACATTTATAGGAGGACGCAACCACAAAAAGAGGTGACCACCAAATGGGATGAACACAGGATGTGACAGCAGCAGGAAGCTACAACGGGAAAAGGTGGCAAAGGAAGAAATCATCATGGAAGAAGACCCTTCAAAAAGATGATGAGTGGGAGAACAAAAATATACCTCACTGCGCCCATTTATTGCCATTTACAACGAGTATGCTTTTGATGACACAGTTAAAGTGAGTAGCTGAGTTTAGCTTTAAAGAAATTGTTTTGGCTTTTGTAAGAGGTTCAGTTAATTTTCAAACAGTAATGTTGGCTAAAGTATTATTAACTATTATTTAGATACTAATTGAGGTATACTCAATAAGTATTAATAATTGTGAGTAGTATCATCATTACCATCACCATCAGCATCACCATGATCATCAACCCCGATCACCAACCATCAATCATCATCTATCCATCATCATCATCTTCATCAATAATTCATTGTTTTTACTACGTAAAAACCATTGATGACTTATAGCTGTTTATTATTATTAAATTATTACAGTGGTAATTATTATTATTTAATTGTGGAAATTTTTTAAAGTTCTCTGTAAGATGATATAGAGACACTGCAAAGACTTCATTGCTGCCCACTGGTTCTACGAGTGACATTGTATATTATGCTTCGAAGAATGGCCAGTGATTGTATTATCAGTCAGCTAATAACATGGATCAGTATTATCAGCCAGTTCATACATAAGGTATGGTTACACAAACTAACCGATCTTTTAAATGGTAGGTTAAAACTTTGTTTACTCCTAAGCACTAGAGAAATTTACAATAAAATATAACTACGCCTGGCTAGGGCTGTATAAAATATAAATTACTCATGAACATTGGTTTCTATCGAGTTCCTTCAGAGGTTTACAGAGCTCACTGTTGATGCCCATGTTATGAGCGACACTGACCTGAAGCTTCACCGTACTGTCGATTATTGAAGTAGGCTTCGATTGCACAAAGCATGTCTTTTGTTAGAACTTTCCCTTCTGCTTCAGGGCTTGTAGAAGGGATCTGCAAACGATATTACAAAAGTCTTTGAATGAATTTGGTGATACTGCATTGCACAACTAAGGATAATGACTCTTAAATGAATGTATGAAGATGATGATCATTTTCAATAATGTAGGAAAACACTTGGTAATGCGGTAATGGCGTTTGACAAACACGATGGCTTGTAAAAAACTTATCGTCGGGTGTAAAATCTAAAAGCAATCACCGAGAGAATCCTATAGTTTACCTGACCCATACCCAAGGAAGCTACAAGGTAGATAACTGTGGAAGAGGAACATTGACTGTAGGCTTGCTGAGCATTAATCAACACAGAATCCACAATGATACATCACAAAAGCTAAGCATTGTATATCATGTATCTAACAACATGGAAATGATAAAGTTGGTCAAAAATGCCAGTTTTGTTTGAAAAGACGTACACCCCGAAAAAAATGCAGGGCAGGAGACTTGACAAGCTTATTATAAAAACTAGTAAGAAAATACGATTAGTTGAAAAAACAGGTCACGGCAAAAGAAAGGGAGTTATGAAAAAGAATCAGTGGAGATGTCCAATTTCAGTCATATGATTTTCTTTATTGGCAACAGCATCATATTTCTTCAAATGTTTCTCATAACTTGCAACAACAACAAAAAATAAAAACAAAAACCGATAATAGAGAGAAAGTTTTTTTTTTTAAAGGGAAACGTTCATTTTCATGCATTATCATATGAAAGGTGTTTAAATAGTTGTGGCTTAAATATACTTGGTTGGTTTGTTGTCTCGTGAAAAGTGGAATGTGATTAAAAGTGTAATATATAGGCGTGTGGCTGGAAGTACTCGATCGGTATACAGACAAAATTTAATGAGGAATTATGCCTTGTGTTGAAAGTCACAAGAAATAATTTAAGAGTAACTGGTATTGAAAATTCTAAAACCAATAATTGACCTGAGATAAATTGTTAACTTATGTACAGATTAAAGATGAAGCCAAGTTGCAATGATACGTGGTGTGATTGCTGTAATAGGAATGTTATTAGCATTAAATCACTTTAAATGCTCTTTTTTGTATCGAAAATGAAGATACTAAATATATATTTTATTATAGATAGTAGTATATTGAAACAGCAGTGGCAGGAAATGAAGTGGCAGAAAATGAAATGGAAGTAAGAGGCTCTGCAAGACTTTGAAAACCAAATGTTTTAGCTTAAGGTTTTCGATATATCAAAATTTGAAGAAAAAAACTTGTCGACAGACTCAGAAATGTGAAAAAGTTATAACTATTTACTCACCATTTCATACACTTCAAATGCTTTCTCGGAATACACAACCGCATCTTCTGGATATTCAGAAACATTTTTAATGGCTAGACCCATGTATTCCTCTCCAATCTAAAAATATTTCAAATTGAATTCAAGCATCTTATGAAAATGACTGAGCTTTTGTTATGAAGTTATTGAACTAAAACACATTTTGCAATAAAAACGCATCCGATCATTATGAGAATAATTCAGGTATTTGTGAGATCTCATTTAAGTTTTTCAGTTTTGGTCGAACTCAAAATTTTATGTAACATTACATCATATTATGATTGTTTTGCCGTCACAGTATTTAGTTGGGTTACTGTTGTAATGTCAAAAAAATATTAACGCAAACGTCCATCATGAGTTTAAGTTCTTCTCGATGGAGCAGCTTGCTGTATATTGCATTAACTGCGAGTTGCTATGTAATTACAGAGTGATATGTTAGTTTGCATTTTATCATGGCTAAGGCACTACCATGCAGCAGATAGCTGTTAGAGCAATAATGTGTGATGCATAAATACTATGTTTGAAAACCATGCAAATTGCAGGTTTTTAATAAAGTGTGATGTCACCATGCAGGGTCTTGCAGGAAATTTGAGTGGCCTGACTTTATGTGCTTAACCTCTCTTACTTTCAGCTTCTGCTTGTTTGGCTTCATTTCAAGCCTCTGTTTTTCCTCTTCACCAAACCTTGATTGCTGAAAAAATAGTGTTTGTTCAATCACATGAATCTAAAAGAGCATTTCATTATTTAACAAAAGAAGCAAATCAAGCATGCAAAAAAATTTTGTATGATAGAAACTGTATGTTCAGCCAAAGTGTTGCGAATGATAGAAAACCAAAAAAGAAATAAAACAAAATTGCTGAACTATATAGGATCAGTTTAAGAAAGTTGTAATGTAGAACTAACAGTATTTTAGGGCAATAATTGGACAGTTTTATCATTTTTATCGCAGAAGAGTTTAAAAAAGGTATCAATTAAACAACTGAAGCGGTCGTTGGCATCTCGGGCAAGGTTTGCCTGAGGACCGCTTCTGTGTGTGACATTGAGCAGTAGCAAATTAAAATCTGATAATAAGCTGAAGTTTATAAACTTAAACTTTTACTCCCACTAATAAAGTAGAAAACATGTAAAGCATCAATGTGGTAATAAAACTGTTTATCTTTGAACAGCAGTATTTAGGATTTGAATGAAAAAACTTGTTTGAGTCGTCATCGAATTTTTAAGACCAAAAACAAAAATGACAAAAAAAAAACGGAAGCAATATGGCATGTGATTTGAGAAAAAGCTTAAAAATTAACTTTGTTATGAAGTTACAACAGGAAAAATTTAATTCACATTTCTTCCACATTCTTACCAAAGACGCACTGAAAATAAAAGGTTTCATGTCACACAAATGGACAGTGATGATGAGGAAATACTGAGAGTTTGTGCTATTATCATGGCATAAAAGTCTTGCAAAACGAAAAAAAACACAATCTGGCAGCGTTACCAAAACCTTGCTAACAGAGTTTTTTCAGTTGATGTCACTGAATACTTTCCTATAAAAATGGTGTTTGGCAGGCTTCAGTTTTTTATAAAATATTTTGTGGTAGCATAGAGCAAGTAAAAACTCACGCCCAGCACACATAAGGGTAAGTGTTGGCTACAGTTTTTTCAAACATCAATGAGTACAAAGTAAAACTGACGATGCTTAGAAAAAAAAAAAAAAATGAAAATAATATGACAATTCAAATTTATTTCAAGTGAGGAATGGAACGTATTTTTTTCAAAAACAAACTTTTGAGAACTTGCCAGAAAAATATCAGATTTTGAGTCAGAAGCATTTCTCTACATTAATTAGTCAATCTATTATCATTTGGCATATTGACAAAATATTGTGCCAAAATAACTCATGAACATGTCCCTTACCTGCTCTCTTGATAATAGGGGGAATTCGATGTTATTATTTCCTAAAACACACAGCAAAAATAATTCTAAATTGACCAAAAAAGGTTTATATGGTAACTTAAGTTTTAAGAACATGCTGACCTCATTTTCAATAATTGAATGGAGAAAAGACTTTTCTACGAAAGTTTTCAATTTAAAACTTTATGGTGTACAGATTTCATTCAACTGTAGGAACTGAGTAAGACTGTAAAGTCTTTGTGCTGAGCTTTATTTAGAAGCACAACTAGTGAACCAGAACCAGCTGTTAGAGAACTGGGAGTGAGTGTTCGTAAAAACCAATGCTAGACATTTTGCTGGATGTGTTCCCACTTCATTATACACTCCAGTTATACTACAAGTAATGTAGAAGTTTTCCTAGAACTGCATGGGTTGTTTTTCAAAGACAGACAAACACCGGGTAAAAGCTAATGAATTCTTTATCGGAAGTTTGTCTAAAAAATTTTTCCAATGCAGAAGTGGTCTTACAAATCAACCTATCAAATGAATAGTTTATCATCTAGAGTCCACAATAATGACAATAAAAACATCACACTTTAGCTCTCCGACACACAACTGTCTCACTACCCTCACAAAATAATAAACATACGACGGCTATTTTAATTGTGTTTAATATGAAATATGCAAAGGAACAGTAGAAAGATTTTCCAGTTCGCAAACAATGGTAACACCATAGAATCGAAATACTTTACAAAGAAGTACAATCTGAGTTTTTAGTAAACACTTTTTTATTCTTCTAAATCATCGATTTATCTTCCAAGGCCATAACATATCTCTTGGTTAAACGCCGGATGTTGTTTTCTTCTGGTGAGTTTCTCTAGAGAATTTTGGGGAATAAGTCATTAAATGTTTCCAATGTCCAAATTCTGCTTCAAAAATTTTTCAAATTTTTCAAGCTGATGCTACTTTTAAATTGAAGTTCAAAATTATGCATCTCAATTTCAAATTTTATTATCAGAAAATCAAGCTCCAAGTTTGAAATTTTTGTGGAATGCAGCAGGAAGAAAAAACTCTTCTTTCCATGCTTGTTTCTTGTTTCAGTTGTGGCCTAAGTATTACAGAGTGCAAAGTTTAAGTTATGGGTGTGGAAAAAATGGGGTTTTGGTAAGTTGAGTTGGAGGGGTGTGATAAGTGAGGGGCCACTACAGGGACAAAAGAGTTTCTTAACTAACCAGTGTTATGTAATAGATTTGTGTCCTCTATTAGCTACCACAACGGATTCTCCACTTTTCTCCTTCCACTCCTTTCTATCTCAATCTCCAACGACGCTAACAACTCACAGAGTCCTCGACTCAACGTAGTAGAAGTGTTTTCTCAATGCGTATACTTTATTACATTACAAGTAAAATGGGTGCTTACACTATAACAACTGCCTGCCCAAGGCACAGCAGCTCTATTTATAGAGTAAAAGGTACAGCTTCATTACCTTATAAGGCACAAACGAATGATAATACATGATACAAGGAAATTGCCAATGATAATACACAATACCACACATAATAATAAAGCAGTCCAATCACGTAGAGAGCACATGGTGCTTTGCTCTGGGCACTTGTTGCCGCTCTTTTCTGTAGCTGGTAATCTTCCAGTCCTTATTAGGGCATGCTTGTACTTGGCCTGCTCTCCTGGGCTTCGTAGTTGTCCGATTTGAATCCTGATTGGGGCATTAGGTAGCTTAGATCCCAGGCTACCTCTTCCAATCACTTTCTATCCCGGCCCGGGGTAGCTGACCCGGGGTGGTTCGGGATAGCTAAATTTGATGTATACAGGGGGATAGCGACCCGAGGTAGCCGGTATCCCTTTTTCAGGGGATTCGGAGTAACCCCGGGGAAGGTAGGGCTCTGGCGGGGTAGTAACTCATTATTAAGGGCACCAGGGGTGTACAGAGGGGGGGTTGGGGGGTTGCCACCATTTACTTATCATGCAAATCTCCCAGTTATATTATTCAAATACACTATATCTTGGTTTGTATTGGCTCATAAGTAAATTTAGCTCCCTAAAGGAGGACTTGAGGATGGGTAGTAGGGTTTGGAAAGAATGACAGGAGGTAAAGGGGTGCGCAATAGATTGAAATAAGGTAGTTGCAGTTATCAACCTACTGTATCATTTCTTGTAGAAATGAAAAGGTAAAAAAGTTGTGTTCGCTATTTCCGTATCCCCGAGTGCCGAATTGCTAAATGCTGTAAAATGAAAAAAATAACATCAGGGCTTCTTACAATTTGTCTACTATTTAAAAAAAATTTGACGTAAGTAGAACTGAACACCTTTTATATCAAAAATGTTCGACTTGAAGTATAAAATTCAACAACATTTTTTTCCAGCCGTAAAATTGATGTTGTATCTAAAGTTTTAGCGGCCGACTAAATCAGATTTGTCAGAAATAAACGCTCACAAGATAATATAAAAAGTAACACAGCAAAAAACAAGTTAAAAGTTGACACCAGGATAATGTTGCTGAATCGTAGTATGCTCAAAAATATACAGCACAAAGCACACGCTTGTAACTTAGAATTAAGGAATACAAAAGGAAATTTCAATATGTTGTGGTAGATTTTGGTGCATTCCACTAGTAAACAGCTTGTTTGCGGTCAAACACAAATTGCAGATGCTCTGGAATTCTTCCCTCAGCACTATAGAAAGTGCTGTGCCAGTAGAATAACTTTATGTGCCGGTGACACAGCCTACAGGACCAGTCTTGTTTCCCGATGGGCAGGTAGTGACCCCTGGTTGACCCGGTCTGGTGATACTGGGCCGGCACAAGATGACCGCCTTAGCCGAGGAACTTCAAAACCACTCAGGATCTCACACTGTTTCTGGAGCCGGAAGTATCTTTTCTCAGAATACTAGATGTACCGACCAAGGGCTAAGCACAACCTCACAGACCTGAAGAGTCTCTGATTGGACCATGAAGATATGACTCTGGCCTTTAGCCACTTGGCACTACTTCCATTTAATCGTATTCTACTGCATGATTTGATAGCTGTTTAAATTTTGTATGTTATTGGTTTAGTTACTCCCAGTCAATATGTTCCTATATGTATTATGCTAATTACTTCCTGTCAGCCTAAGTATGTAAACGCTGAATTTTTTCACCATCATTGCATTCATTCATGAACTGCTGGCCAACCACCTCAGAGGATTGCCACACTAGGACTGGATATATATGAATAAAACCACTATTCAAGCTGAAACTCTGTCTAGTTTGTCAGCGGATAAGACAGTTAAAATCATAAGTTTTCGCTGCCGTACTGGTACAGTGTGCCCTCTGGAGAGAGGTGTAATACTTGAGATTAGTGGAATTTTGTGGAAAGCAGACCGAAATCTATTACAATGTGGAGATCGAAGCTTCCCACTGCTGACAGTTATCTAATATGCAAAAGCAACTATATACCTACATATAGAAATCTAGCAGAAAACTTTTTTTGTGCTGCTTATCAATTAGAAATTTATATGGCAGATTGTCAGCCAACTGTTAGCTACTTGGCCGGAGCAGCATTTATTACATCAATTGTTTTTAAATTGAATAGCCATATTCTCACCCACCATGTAGATGAAACTGGTGAAACTTATCTTTAACATATTCAACAGAAACCATGCTCTAGGTGTATGTAAATCTTTAACAAAGTTCAACATTTTTGTTTCACACTTCATGTACTTCAGCTGTTTAGAAATCTCACTAACGTAACCAGTCATTATTTTTTCCCATAGGGTTTAGTAAATGCAGTAAAATTACCGAAATAAGGTTGCTGAATTAAACATGTAGTTGGAAACTAGATAGATTAGACTTTTGGAGAAATAATCAGATATAGTCAGCTTGCAACTGTAAAAGCCAATAATGTTGAAACTAAGCACTTTTAGGATTTTTTACTAAAAACTGGTATTTGGTACTGAATATACATTATTTAAAAAATATGTAAACAATAGAGTTACCTGCGAGCTGTACAAAAAAGCATTTGCATCTGTTTATTTAGGTATTTTTAATTTTTTTAAATCGCAAAATATTTTCACTAAAATATGCATCATACAGATTAAATATTCCAATAAGAAATTTCTAACACCCTCTTACATGATCCTAAATCAACTAACAAATTTAAGCTAAGAATTTTAGTTGACTGCAACATATGCTGCAGATAAATGATAGTTTACTAAATGAAACAAGATTTGTAAATTAAACTTACCTGCACTCGGCATTGCTTGAATTGGGGCCATGAAATGTGTTCCCTAAAGAAATGAAAAACTTGAATGCTCAAATGCACAGATAACGATAAAGGTAAATTAAGCATGCAGTATGAATTTAAAACATTAATGTAATTGATCTGGTTATGGTTGAGAATTCTGCTTAAACAAAACTGTCTAGCTGAGTTTGAATTTTTTTTTATTTAACTTTGTGCTAATGAAAAAGTTTCGTATCAATTAGTTAGCGCAACAATATCATGTGATGCCTACACATTTTTAGTATTTCAGTTTCTAGAACAAGCAGTAGCATCACCACATATTATATTTTTGCTGGGCCAATCAACTTCAAAAGTTTTAACAATAGTTCTAACAAGACAACATATTTATCAAAACAATATCTTAAAAAATTTAGCAGTCACAGTTTTTAATTAAATGTATACCTAGTAAATAGAAACTTTAAATGCAAATATTGTAGAATAACAGAAATATGATTACTTTAACCACTGACTACACTATGAGCCCTTAAACATCGAGAACTTGAGTTTTGAAAGCCTTACTAGTTGACCAGAATCTAACACATTTGACAATCGGCAAGTAGTTCCGTTGATCAGCAAAAAATAAAAATAATATAGCATAGGCTTAGCGGGGTTTGATGGTCTTGAAAATAGACTTGTTTTTTAAGACTTCTCTTTTCCCACATATTGAAAATTTAACACATATTTCATTATTCAAGTTAACGCAAAGAGCATGATGTGTTCATTGATTAGCAAATTGAGATTCATTCTAGAATTTTTGATCAAAATTAACAAAAAACAATTATTTCATATTTGTGCAGGTTTATTGATAAATGCAATCTAATAAATCATTCTCATTTAATTGATACACGAAAAAAAATTGGAAGCTGTGGCTTCGTCAACAATCTTAAATTTAAGACTCACATCCAAGCCAGCACCATCAGTAGTTGAAGTATCCCTGACACTCCTAGCAGTGATAGTCTACAAGTATACATGGAATCACAAATTGATTTTTGCATGACCATTAGCTACGATTCTAATTTGTTCTAAAAAATTTTTGCCAAATTTTGTCTCGCAACTGCAAGTTCTAATACCCTAGTTGACTAAAGCGGAAATTAATCAAATTTTCTTTTTTGTAGCAAAACCATTAAATTTGCTTAGACTTTTAGTGAGATTTATATTTTTGCTAAAAAGCGTATTTATTATTTCTAATGACAACAGCAAACACCCATCCACAGACCAATGTGATTCAAATATTGGCAAGACATGCAATTGACGATTAAATGATGCTTTAAGTATCTGCAGCAACTAATCAGGGAATGCAGTGATCCTGCAATTAGTTTTAATTGAAATTTTAGCAATTCTTTTAGGTACCCACTAATGGTGGGTGCTCAGGCTGTCAAAAGATAGGAGTAATAACAATAGCTAAAATTAATAGGATTGTTTTAATTGACGTCACTACTGGTGAATAGATTATTTTTCCCTGGCTCACTTTGAAACCAAGTTAACTGAATTCAGAAGCACTTCAATTAGAAATAACAAACCTATTTCATCATTCTTTTTTCATTAAAGTATGTACTCGATGTCTGCATAATTTTGAAAGCCAATGCTGTACATATTGGCATTTGTAGCCAATACTGATGATTAATTTCTATCTGCAAAAGTGTCTTTGCTATTTCCTTCCTGTTTTTTTTCTGGTTTTATTGGTAAATAGCTAGCATCTATTACCATTCTTCATGTATGAACATGATTTGTTTTTCAGAGTATTACATTATCAGTCGGGTATGAGAGCCTTCACAAAAAAACCGGAAATACTCGACTGCGGTTTGAGCCAATGGACTCATAGCAACATCGTAAATCAATCAGCTGGATAGATTAAGAGTTAGACTGATGTTGGGAAATGCAGATCACCGACTGCAAACTTTTAAGTTACTCACAATTGCAGATACCATACCCAAAGCCTGTGTAGGTACGGGTTGTATCGCAGCTTCTGCATGTTCACTGGATGATCCTGTGGCAGCACAATCAACCTTAAAATAAAGGCAACATATCAACTGTGGTTTTGTAGATATAACCAGCAATACTAATATGGCTATGTTAATGATTAAACATGACTGAAAGTAAAATAAAAAACAGTCTAAACTCAAATTTATAAACTTGATAAGCTCAAATATTTCAGCTATTCAAGCCATAAATGTATCATTTTTCATTTAATAGTGTACACAGCAAAAGTAATTTTACGTTACTATGTAAGTTTTGATGTAGCAATTTATTAAAGAAATATTGCTGTAAGCCCACGAATAACACAAAATACTGTAAAAAACTGCTGCAGCAAACTACGCATAGCTACAGAGTACAGGAATAGGATGCTCAACATCCAATAATTTTAACATTGTTCAATATCTCACTTCTTAGCAAAAAACAATCAAATCCAAAACAATTTTTGAACTCTGAATAGCTATTTGGAGTAAAGTCAGTTGAAAATGTGAGGAACAATGTTATTGCTCTTGTAATGCTTTTTGACTCCATAATAGTTTAAATCAGAGTTATTGAATATTTTCTATAGTTGTGAATGAAAGTTAATGTAAAGACAACCACATCAAAGTAACACTACAAATGACCTTCAACAAATTACTACCACTGTGACCAACGTTAATTGCTGAACAATGCTGCATAAAACAATTCTTGGGATAGTATATGTTTAAAGTTACGTTTTTGCAATAAAAAACTAAAGTCACAGGCAAAAAATTTTCAAATGATAAATTTCAATAGCAATAAAAAACAACGAAAGTAAAGAAAAATTATCATTTTTAGCATTATTAATAAATACTGATAAACATCACACTTATGATTATAATAGTACTGCTATAACTATTATAATTTGATAATTGCTTATGAAACTTACACTATACTGTCATAAAAAACAAAAAAATATATATTCCTGGCCAAAATTTCAATCAGCTTATCAAAAGATTGAAAATAATGTGCGGAATTCTAAGTCGAAGAAGTTTTCAGGAAAACTAAAACATAGTTTGATAAGAACTTTGGGTCTGTTTCAATAACACAGTTTCAAAAAATTTTTCATGTTGATAGGAAGTACTTGAAATGGAAAAATTTGAGTCTTTTAATTCTTGACACGAGCAAGCTCTTTCTTGACTATGAAGAGCAAACTATAACTCAATGCATTGCGGAAAGATTTTCCTTTTTAATAGCTTAAAATATCCTCTAAATTAACATTGAAAAATTGTTAGTTGGTCGGTTGCCATGAAAGGATTTTCAAACCCATGGGTTTTTTGCATTTTTTTTATAGACAAAGCTCTTGACAACAATTTATCCTTTATCTCTGTAGGTTTACTAGAACCAAAATTATGATTTCACAGAGGTTTTTCATTTCGAAAAAACACAGTTATTTTGATTACTCATTTCATGCAATTTTATGATGGAGATGAAATGGTTTATTATGGGCAATCAATTAACAGGTTGTCATTTTAAAAAATCGTACTGGTTGTTGCAATGAAAGTAACCTAAAATGTTCTATCAAGTTAAAGTTTAACATGATCTCAACGATATCTGAAAATATTTAGTAAGTGCTACTAATGAAACTTTTATGAAAAATTTCAGTTTTCATTGATTGCTTGCACAAAATTTTGCCAATTTGTTTGTCCTCATAGATAAAAACTTTGTGGAAATAGCAATGTGCTGGTAGAAAACTGAATGTTCCATGTTCCAATGGAAACTTTTTTAGTTCACTATAGATGAACTAATTGTTTTTTTTTCCAACTGACTGCTGCCACGATTGTGTTGTTTATATACTATGCAGTGAGGATGTTCACTCACCACTAGTGGCGGCGATGACCACCAACGAGTAACAAGAACTCGTTAGTCAATTTTGGTGAAAAAAGTTTGGTTGCAGGGGCAATCAGGTGATTGCAGGGCTGGTAGTGTTAGCTGCAGGGCTGGTAGTGTTAGCTGCAGGGCTGACAGCGTTAACTGCATGGCAGACAGGGTAAATATCTGTCTCTGAGATTATTTTTTTGACAGTTTCAGACTTGTCAAAGGTTAGCCTGACATTTTGCAGCTGTCAGAGGGACTTCGGTGTTCACTATGTGGAGTATATAAATCAGATAAACAAGTATTGAAAAAAAGACCTTAAACTTAATTGATCCTAGTAATGCAACAGTTATATTACAGCAGTTATGTATTCTGTAGATTATTTGCTGTTGCGTTACAACAGCAGTTTCGCTTAGTTAAATTTTCTGCTAGTATATGTAGTTATTTTTAATGTTTACTACCCTTTGTAACTTCCTCATTGTGATAGAAAGTTGGTGCGCATGAAGAATTCAAGCTTGATCACAAGTTATAGGGTCATACAAAAATTGTAAATTGATAACGCATCAAAATGGCCACGCTCATCTACTGGGCAATCTGTACCAACATATAATGAATATTTTTATGGTAAACAAATGGATTTACAAGTAATAACTCACCCACTGCAATGGGTCAGCATAGCAATAGTTTGAGCATCAACAGAAATTGGAAATAGCAGCCTACTGTTGTCAATAGACAACATGAATTGACACACTTGAGCAAATTTGTTTCTTTAAATACTGTGTTTATATGGAACGATTCTGCTCTGCACAATACAATCTACTCCTCATCTTAGCAATATGCTTGTGAGTTTCTTAAGTGCTAACTGGTTAATATTCTAAAATTATGCCTCAATGAAAAATGTGTACATAAACCATGTCATCAAATGTAACACATCGCATAGTAAGCATAGACCAGTAAATAGTAAGTACTAAAAGCTCAATGATCGAGGTAAGAAAGTAGTTTGCAAAGTGTAAACAACTTTGAAATTATTTGATTTGAAAAAAAACGCCTTGAAGTTCAAAAAGAATTTGGAACATGGCACACGGCTGGGTTTGTAATACAATCAGTCAGTTACTACGAGCATATGAAAGCATAATATACTTTAAAATGCAAAACTACCAACACAATAAAGTGAATTGTTACCATCATATACCATATTCTTTGTGTAAGAACTTACGTTTTGAAGGTAGCAAACTGAATTTTGCATGTATAAAACAAGTTTTTTCCTTGAGACATGAATGTAAGCTGTGTGCAACAAAACGTATATAGCTTTTGACCATTTAGTTTTTTATAAGTAAGAGATTTCCAGTGTTCTTTTCAGCGAGTTTACTCATAAGCATTGGTTGTATGAGACTTCAAAAATATGCAATAGAGTAGATCACATTGTTAACCATGATAACAAAAAATTTGAGAAGAAAATCAAAACCATTCTCGAAATGATCGATGCGTTTTATGTTACACGGCAGTCATGCTTTACTCCTTTTATTAACAATGTATACCAAACTTGTTACTAATTTCTAACCTATCTCCCATAATTAACAAAAACAAAGACTGGATTATATTTAGGTAATGAAAAACTCAATCATCAGTGAAGAGTTGCTAAATGCTATTATCACCACGGAATACACACTGCAGATCATACTTTCCAAAATAAACACTCACAAAGTAATAAACTGAAGCACAAGGCAAAACAACCTTGTGTAAAACTTACCTCGATGTGATCCAGTACTTCCTCATCGTTAAATAAGGTTAATGAGTTGAATGAAAGTGTGAGTCCTGACAAATCAGATATGTTGGAATATATGTCAAATGTTTGACTTTTCTATAACGATATACAAAATTATCTTACATTTGTCTTTCACTGATATTACTGTACACAGTTTAGTCACAATGCTCCCAATTTTGTCTTAGCAGATATTATTCTGATGATCATACCATTATGAAGAGAATTTTAAAAAAGAGACATTATTTGTGAGGCAATCGCTGAAAAGGGCGCAAAAGAACATTAAACGGATGGCAGAATTCTTCTACTCACACATACAATCAATTGTACAAAAAAAAAACCAAGTGTATAGCATTTCAAGTAAAGGATCTCTGATGACACATTGATTATTTGGTTGTTGAAGCAGTTTTAACCATAACAAAAGAAACAAGTGGCACAATGACTAGCCAGCATCACCTGGAGCAAGCTGTTATTTGATAAATTTCAACTCATGTGAATACAATAGCAAGTTTTTGTAGTAGTCCAGGACTCCTGACCAATCAAACATTGATTTTTTTGAGTATCAGTGAGCGGTATGCACAATCTCAATCGGGTGAAAGAAGTTGAATAGTAACAATAACATAGTACAATACAAGCAAGGTGTCTAAACAAAAGCTGGTTCTTCTGATCTCAAGTACCTTTTTGAGGGCCAGGTGTCCATGAGAACAACTTAGGTAGTTTTTTGTGTGCAACAGGTGTTGATCATTCCAGTTGGTTGTAGCGTTTTTACATTGTACATGACTATGATTTTCATCTAAGTATTTATTGTGCAGGGGTTGTTTATACTGGGATTTGTGTCACGGTTTTGATTGTTGTTTGAAAAGTGTATAAAAATTAAGTGTTGTATTATTATAATGCTTTTGGTAGGCAAGATGTTGGGAGAAAAATATGTGGAGAAGAAACCGATGAGTGCAAACGATACGGTTGATGATAGTTGAAGTGAAACGGTAGATAACGTTTTTGCCAAGTCTCAAACAACAAGCCATAATAGTTACGGCGACATTGGTATTTTTCATACGATTTTTTACTTTCGGAGGTTTTACCGAGTTTGGTATTTATGAAAGTACGATCGAAAAAAGACATAAAACAAAGATCTCTCCTGTTCGAATCATAAATGAAACTAAAAGTGGATGACTAACATCTAATTTGTCATGGATGGTAGTGCTGAAGGATTTGATGCGAGGATGTGTTTGCCTTTCACGGTAATAGTTCCGAGTCCGACCGGTACTGGAAAGACCTGAGCGATTTTACGAATGATTGAAACTAGACAGACTATAGCTTAACCTCCACCAGTAGAAATACATCATTGTTACGGCACCTATCAAAATGCGTTTGGCGACATATCCGGGGTGATATTGTAAAGTATTCCGCCACTTTCACAGACACAACTACTGAGTTACACTGCAGTAACACTACCACAATCCTCTTCCAACAGCGAAAGCTAAACCAATAGCTCATCCCAACAAGTTCTCCTTGAACTTCTCTGCTACTCTCCCAGGCTCACAGTTCCCAGCTGTTATAAAGTCTGCCACTGAGATTCGGATCAGTAAATCTCCTGATCCACTTCAACTGCTTTTACCAGCATCAATCAACAGGCTAGGCAGACTCCTCAGAGTGTGATTGATAATATAGTTTATTATCTCTGCGATACAGGTAAGTAAACTAACTGAGTCTGAAAGGTGCTCGGTCTGGCCGTACACACTGATCAAGCTTGTATAACATTTCCATGGCATGCTATGCCACTGAATAAAGGCATATCCAATTATATTCGACGATAACAAAAGATACGCCAGAGGAGCGGTGAGGAATAAGACGCCTATTTTAACTCTTAATGACTTGAGTAGGAGAGAAGAAACTGCCATAGTTAAACAGGCCAACTTAGATATGTTTCAATTGTCAATAGAAACTGTCGAAAACATTATACTAGGTAATGTTCGTCGAGACTCAGAATGGTTTATTGAGTTACAGCAGTACAAGAAGGAATGGCACGAACTAATGGGCGAACGAGATGTAGGTAAAGAGTGTAGAACTTTGACTCAGACAGGTGGAAGTGATCTTTTGGATGCTATAATCAATCCAATTGTACCAATTTTATCAACAATAAAACCATGAGTCCTCAACCTTTAAAATTTTCTACACATTGTTTCCAAATGTCTAAAATCGAATATGATAGATAAATTAGAAAAATCGGCAATGATAAACCGGCAGAGGATTAGTGTCAGAATGTTGCACCAGTTGAGCAAAATCGGGAAGTGCGATCCGAATATTGACAAACTCAAAATCGGAAAGAGCTAGTTAAACCCTTAAGTTGCGAGACATTCTAAACAATTTGGGCTCTATAAAATCGGGGAAAACGAACTAAAGCAAATTAATTTACAGATAAACAGTGAAACAGAAATGTTTGTACGTTCATTGAAATGACTTGTTGAAGTAATCAGTGAATAATCACAATATTTTTATGTTTTGATTTCATAAAAATTGTATATACAACAGTAATGAAACCTATACTTTGACATAATAATTATTTCACTGTACAACAATACATTAGTCCAACAATCAAAACCGTGATACAAACTCCAATATAAACAACCGCTGCACAATATATACTTAAATAACAATCGTAATTGTATACAATGTAAAAACACTGCAATCAACTGGGATACTCAACGCCTGGTGCACACAAAAAGGTACCTTAATGGATCTCATAGACTTGGGGCTGAAAAAAACACAGTTGGAGCGAGAAAAATCATATTGTCCTTGGACACCATGGTGCAGATATGCTCTTGTTATACTAATAATAATATTAATGGAATTAGTTTTTCTTATTAACTTTTTTATCCTTCAACACAGAAAGGAGGTGGAAGCAGCTGCATGTTGCAAACAACTTGACAAAAAGTAAAACTGAACAAAGTTTGTTCACAAATCATTTTTCAAGACCATTTATTCAGCTTTCATCAAAAAAATTATGATTGAACCAAGACCACCAGTTTTTGCACTACCAAACTAAAACTACCACTTGGAATTTTAAGTTAGCAATACATTGTAGTTTAATAATGATTTACAGATGCTAAACTAAATGAGAAAATATTCAGTCAAGCTATAATGAAATAAAAGGATACTGAAGATCAAACTAAAGAGGTTATCTGAATATGATTTTGTACACCTGTCTTCAACAAAACAGACAAAAATAAAATGGTGGCAGAGAATATTTAGTGTGGTTAACCAAATACAATCTTTCTCCCACACTGCAACAAATCATCCAAGCATCACCAACATTTTTAATGATTATAGAAACAACCAAATGAAAATCGAAGCAATGGTAATTAAAAATGCGCCTGAATGAAAAATTGAGTTATGTTTTGTTCATACTTAGTATGGTCATCGTTATCAATTAATAAGCACACTATGTTAAGTCACCCATGTTATGTTCTAGGTGGTCAAATAAAAATTTCATCATCTACTATTGTTTTTTATGAATAAGGATTATGAGAAACTAAAATTAACAAAAATATTCATAGACTATAAAAAGAAACAATGCTAGCCACCTTTTGTTGAATAAACTTGCTGGAAAATCAAATGAAGAAAACGGATTGTTTATACTTTATGATGATAACATGGTTTTTATGCAGCAATAAAATTATAAATTGCTATTATTAAAATCTTTCAGTATCATTTTAACTATTTTTAGAACAGTAATTTTGGTATTTTAGAAGCTTTGGTCATAAAATCTTACACTAAACAAGATTAGGTTTATCAAACCAAGCATTACACCAAACACGATGATCTTGTCATGAATCCGGGGGCTTGCATTTTCCATTACTTATATTTAGGGCAGATATGCCAAAATAAACAAGGTTGGGGTTCAAAGAGTAGTATAAGTTTTTTTATTCATACCAATTATTGAAATAGAACCATTCAATGAAAAATTTTTAGTTCATTCTGGGAACTCTAGAATATAAGCATAAAAATAACTTGTGTAAAAATTTCACTAGAACAGGCGATGTTTAAACCTACACATATCATGTTACTGAGAGTGTGATCAAACAGCGCACAAAATTGCACGCATTATGTAGAATTGGGATTAATTTTGCAACTCATTAATAGCTTGAGGCTAGGGTAAATTCTAGATTATCATCGGTTAAGCAATAAAAATTGATAAATGGTTCATGTGAATGGCATTATTGTGAATAGTTATTTAATAACTTTACAGCACATTACTACCTACTAACAATACCGGATAGCTGTCTACAAATCAACATAATCTAAATTATAATATTAAATCAACAGTGTTTTATCAGTAAAAATTGCACAAGTTTATCACAAAGTAACAAAAATCTTCAGAAAAAAAACTTCTTTGCAACATGGGTTAAACTGAACACAAAATCACTATACCAATCACATATCTAATATTTTTGCTCAAATTGCTACAATCTAATTTAGCTCATCAGCCAGCACCTTATCACTGTGTAGCAGTTGGGAGCACCCTGAATCATAGTAAGCATGGTTCAAACATGCTAACCGGCAGTTTGATAACAACAAAAAAATAAAATGTGTAATAGCAAACTTAAAGTGCTTAAGAGATGACTTTGTGTCTAGATACTTCTATTTCATTTTTTCACTTATTTTAACTATCTACATACAGCATAATTATAATAATTTCTTCGGAATTCTAGCTTAAGTAAGAATAAAATGGATTAAAAGATTTTAGATAATACAGAGCTCTATCTTGGTTGTGTTGAAACTGTGTTGATGTTGACTCTTTCTTTTGTTTTTAGATCTTCATCAGGTAATACAAATACTTCGGTAAACCATCTGTTTTTGAACATTTCACAAACAAACCCAACTTTTTTGAACAAGCTGTAACTCCACAAATCAAAAAAGAATTTTAGTTTTTTTTCCTACTCATCAATTTTTTTCAATATTTTTTGGTCATAATCTTTGACGCTGTACACTGAGTTGCCAATGCTAGTAACATTCGTATCTAGTTAGTATTCAAGCTTTATCAAAACTATCGATTTGCATGTTTTTTTTCATCAAACTAATACAATATGCCTTACCTGGTAACTAGAGAGAGACCACTCATAATTATCTTGTGCTACATCCAATGTATTAGCCTGTCCAGACATACCTTGCAGCAAAGGATCAAAAAATAGGTTGGGTAAGTGTGGATTTAAAATGACTTACAACAAAAATGCGCTCGAACCAACTTTAATGGACCGATTTCTTAGATGGCTGGGGTGTGTTCTACAGCAAGATACTTGACAATGACAAAGGCTACTACACCTGCAAGAACTCTAATAATAGAGCCAGAAGAAAAAATATAAAATAAAATTCCCAGTGCTTATAATGATGTCAAAAAATGGTTTCTGTAATAAGGAAAGTGCAAGATGAGACATGAATTACAGTTCAACTGGTCACTCGTTATCAATACAAAGATTTATGGGTAAAGAAAGCCCAACAAATGCATTTAAAGTAAAAAAAAACCTTTACCAATTTTCTCATTTCTGAAGGAATTTTGTGATTAGTACTGGCGTTATTGTGGATTTCATAATGATGAAGTGATTTTTTAATTATCATTGTACTAACTGATTGAGGAAACTAATGAAAGCTTTCACCATGAGCGACCTTTTAATAAAAGCTGAAAAGTAACTCAAATCTGAGAGTAGATTTTCACCAATATACAATAACCTTGCTAACCTCTATCATAATTGGTGGCTGTATTCACAGGTTTATCCAAGTGAGCTGCATGGTCTTTTATCTTTGGGTATTCCTAATAATCAATGTTTGCAATCAATTAACGCATCCAGTAATGGTTTTCTATAAAACACTAACTTTATTTTGACACCATTATAAGTCAGAGCATAAACAATTTAATACCTTCCAAAGACGTCAATACAATTCTAAAGGTGGTAAAAAAACTACACAATTTGTTAAACCAAAGCTGAAGCTTTTACTGAAAAAGACACACCTAACCATGTCAGCCTATTTTTAACATTAGGTTAAAAAAATAAATGTAGTTTGGGCAAAATACTTTATTAAAAAAACCTTGAGCCAACTACTTGCCACTTGCATGTACAGTAAAACCTCCTTTGACATAGAAGCATTGCAATGTGAGAGCAGATTTATTATAAGAGCGAAAAGATAAAGTTGAAATAAAAACTGAAGGTTGAAGTTGAAAACTTTTAGGAATTAACCTGCTACTGAGGCATAAAAAACACCTTTAGAGCTTCATGGAAAGAAACAATTTCTCTTTATGAGTGTTAAAAATTAACCTGAGCTCATTTTAAACCATTTGGCTGTTTTCAATTTTGTGTGGCATATTCCTGATGGTATAATAAGGCAAAAACAGGCAAAATCAATATTTTTGGTCCGGAAATAAGTAGTTTTAGTACAATTTCCAAAGCACACAACTGTGGTAAATGATGAAACGAACAAGACACTTGGAAGGCAGAGTTTATTGCTGTAAAAGAGTAACACATGACTGACAAACTGATGTTGCCTGTAATGCTTGCTTACTGCAAGCCTTCCATATGAAATACCTGAATGTTTAAATTATCAACTGATCTTTCTTCAATTAATTTTGAAAATAACAAGTAAACACCATGCCTGTCAGAAAATTAGGTGAGCTATCATTGATAAAATCACACTTATAAAATATATAAGGGATAATCCGACCAAATATGGTTCTGTTATAACCCCTGTTGTTAACGAGGGTGCTAGTGAAGAACTTAATCTGTATATGCCTAAACATATAGCAAAGTACTCATTGACCAGTAATCAGTTTTTCTACTCTGATTTAAAGACTCTAACACCTT
Source organism: Cryptosula pallasiana (assembly GCA_945261195.1). Taxonomy (NCBI): domain Eukaryota; kingdom Metazoa; phylum Bryozoa; class Gymnolaemata; order Cheilostomatida; family Cryptosulidae; genus Cryptosula; species Cryptosula pallasiana. The sequence continues at coordinate 44,258,018 of OX183132.1, read as the reverse complement.
TGAAACGGATTGATCAGTGACACAAATGTTATTTTGTTTAGAAAAATGCCCATTCTTTATTTTTTTATAAACTTTCTATGTAGTTGAAAACCTCTAGGTGACTTTTGGTTTATAAGGCGCAAAATAATCCTGTTTACGCTATAAACTTATGAGCCAAAGGTATGTAACCTGTTCACTGTGTGAGGCTAGGGTTATACAATTGCGTGTTTAATGCAGTTTGAGAAGACGTTGCACTAATAGCTGGGTGTTACACACAACCGTTGTTATATTGTGATGAATTTATTTACAGCTTCAAGTTATCTCATCCATGCAGCAATAGCTTAGCTGATTGACCAGGCCTATTACTACTTATTATTACTTTCAGAACTATAACTAATCAAATTTCATGAAAACCATTTAAAGCATTTTAACTTCTGCCAAATAAATATAGGGTTTCTGAACAATCAAGAAAAAGTTACAAGTAAATTCACAAAATTTTACTATGTTCAGCTGGCGAACGGTTTTTGCTTGCCTAAAAAATGCCTTACCTTTTATCTTTAAACCTTTATCTTTTGTTTCGCTGTGATTTATTATTTGGCTTGACAAAAATGGTTTATTCTGAAAAAACTCCGACATAAACAATGATCCCTAAGCAAAGCATTTAATAACAAGAAAATTAGCTCAGGTTATGGAAAAATTGTGAATAACATAAAATTTTTCAGCTAGATAAAGAATTTTAATCGTTATAGCTTTTCTTCGAAAAAAATAACGAAATAAAGGGACAAGATTATATATACAAATCCAACCGTTGAGAGTTTAGCAACTGAAACTGCAAGTACATACAGCAATCACTCAGCAATTTCCTTAGCGATTGCATGATTTCCCAACTTCTATTTCCGACAAAATTGCCACGCAATCGCTAGCGATTTCTTTGAGATTACTGCCAGGCTTTCATCGAGATCAAAGAATCGCTAGCCGATTTCTTGATCAGCCAATCACAACGCACAAATTCTTCATCCTTGCTTCCAATTGTGTCTAGTCACCTACGGCGGTCCGATCCATCAACAATCATATAATAAATTGCAAGCTACGCTTTAAAAACAGCCAGTTTGACCAGAATCACCTGAAGAATAGGTATTAGTAAAATGTTGCGCAATTTTGAGAAGGACTTACCCTATAGCTAAGGAAAATCGCTAGCATGATTGCTATATGTACATAGGGCTTGAAATATATGAAACAAATCTTACACAAAAATACCCATCACACCATTGTCATGTCTATCATTACAATTCAAATCATTTTAGTCCGTTGAAGTATGCAAATGACCATGCAGATGACTAAGTCACTGAAATATAACTGATTTGCTTTTCCCTAACTACTAGGTTCGAACAAAAGTTGCCTCGACTCATGTGATGCACTGGAACACATTAAAACATAAAAAAAACAGTTCATGAAATTTTATTATTTCAGCTTCATAAAACATGAGTGAAAAGCTAAAACTGTTCGAGCTGTGTTTTCACCTTTTATGAGCACAAGAACTCCTTAACTTTTATGGGTGGCTCAAAGACCAAAAGCATTTTCGATAAAAAGTTACAAGGCTCATAAACCAAACACAATTTTAGAACATTATTAACAGTTTTTTGCAAAAAAACTCCATGAAATTGATACACATTTCTTTTAAAGTGTAAAAGGCTACTGGTAGTAATCTCTGCAAGGCAAAGAAATATGCTCAACAGCAGCCTACAATAAAATACGAGTCCACTAAGAGTTACTGCAAGTTTATCATAAAAAATAATCGCATCGACCTGTGTAGAAGAAAGGATTCTCAGCTGTTCACTGTTTAATAGCATAATTTCATCGGCTTTTGATAAAATAATTGGCAAGGATGATTTGATCAAAGCAATTATAATCAGACAGCTCCAAGCGGATGAAAATCATTTTTTCACAAAATTCTGATCTTTCACTTTGAATCTTAAAAACTAACCTTTTTATCTGTATACAACTCAACCAGTGCACAGCGTGCCTTCTGACGCCGATAGTTTTCATTTTTGCCAGGATGATTCGTTTCGCTGATTCTAATGCTCTCCTCCAGCTCTTCAATAGCCCGGTTTGGTTTACTATGCATCTTATACACAAGACCTAAAACTGTTCTCACCTAAAACACAACTTGTTTGTACTATCATTTGAATACAGTGCCGATGATCTTTGTACACAGTAAACTGATGAACAACAAAAAATTGATGCAAAATTAAAGGTGAATTCCAGGATTTTCTCACATTTAAAAGAAAATGAATTGCTGGCTGCTATGACAAAATTTCAAGACAAAGGGCTAATGTTGAAATGGGCAACTCTGTTAATTTCATGCATACATGTGTGAACTAAAACTTATGCACCTTAGCTTCATAGCTAAAAACTTTTTTACATAAGGATTTTCAATCAGCTATAAAAAAAAGAGCCAAGTCCACTAAGCGTATTAGGTCCTTTGTAAACCTTGTACTGTTGACTCTCTGAAGAAGCCAATCTGCCAGAGACAACTAAAACATAATACATAACAGACCAATAACACAGAGCAAATTTTATTTTCATCGTAAACATCATTAACAACACGGCTCTTGCGTTCAACACACATCACATTGTTATACTGGGTGGATAGATTCCTATGCTGTACATATAACAATCTTGGTTATTGGCTCGTTATTGATTGTTGAGGAATTAGTGATGTTATGTTTCTATATTGTTTGCAATTAGGCAGTAAGTACCCAATGGTGAGATTTTTCACCATTTGACTGTCAGTTTCTATCTAAAATAGAATCTCGATGAAGAAAAAAATGAAAAAAAGTAACTGCCAGCAAAACCCAAATTTTTCACTTTTGATAAAACACAAAATAATTAAAACACTAAAAAATAATGTCGTCTGACTATTCCTAAACTAAACTTCCAGTGGATGTTCTTCCTTCATATCCTAGTACCGGAGTGGACCTTCTATGTCTGAAAATAATGGTTCTCATAAAGCTAAAGTTACACCGAGTTACCAATACCTGCATCAAATGAAATTCACTGCATTAAAAAAACCGACATCTTTTGCATGAATTAAAAATATAAACTGTGAGAGCTCTTCTGGAAAAAAAACAACGATGTTTAATGTCCAGAGTAGGAAGAAAATGCAATTTATGCTTGTTGTTTTTTTTTGCGCAAAAACTATGCTATTTCTATTTTTGTTGTGAGAAAAGTTCTTACAAATCACACTTTGCAAAAAAATTCTGCAAATTTTTTTGTTCGCACAAGGAGCTTACACCATTTTTTTTTTCGCCTGAGAGAAGAACTTGTTCTTCTGCAATCTCTCATCTTTTCAATCTCACCGGACGTAGAAATGCGTTACTTGGTGCAACTTCAGATGTTCAAGAGACACCGTTTTCAAACAGAAAGCATCTAATCCCGTGCCAAAAGCTGACAGAAGAACTTCAACTAAACTACCATGACTCTGCAGCAATGAGGAGAGACTTAATAACTTATTATTTTTCACTAGTTGAGCTAATTGAAGAGCTCCACAAATTGCGCTGGAAAAACAGTTTCTCCTAGAATCTAACAAGATTGCTTTGAAGATTGCAAGGTTTTGGCATTGAAAAGAACGACTTTATTGGAGAGGCAACTAGATTCTATTTATAATCATTATTAATTGTTCTCAGTCAGCTTGCACAGGAGAAAGGAATTATCCTAGAATTTAACAAGTTTGATCCCAAAACTGCGAAGTCTTTGGTTTTTATGGAACTGATTCTATCAGAGAGGCTACTAGATGATCTATATTACTAACCACACATAGGTAGTTTGTGCTGGAGAAAAAATTTCTGCTATAACTAACAACAATTGGCTGCCTGCGTAATCTTTAGTGTTGATTAAATCTGGATTTTTTTTAGAGAGGCAACTACATCCTATGTATTATTGACTATTAGTTGTAGCTAGGTAGCTCGCACTGAAAAAAACTTTTGCAGAGTAAAAATGAAACTGAAACATTAAATAATTTTTTTTTCTTTTTTGCTCTTTAGAGTGAAAACTTCAGCCAATAGCGTCCGTAAAATCTTTGCTGCTACTACTACATTGAGAACTTTTATGTATCAATTGCAAAATATCGCCAAAAAATCCTCAATTTTTAACACAATTTCACTCCGCTTTAGCCGAAAAGATCACATAACTGATTCTACTAACAAAAACTCTCCACCTTTTTTATTGTAAGCTCTACCAATTGTGAAGGTTTACCAGTGCCCTACATTGTCATTAAAAATCGTGGAGCTTTCGTAATTGCTGCTGAGTTAATTCACAGTTAAAGGATAAAAGAGGGATTTTGAATAGTCGGGATAAAAAAAAATTGGAGTGACGATATGAATTCCACAGCTCTAAAAACAACTTGTTGTCAAACTGCAAACTTTTCAGTACCTAACAAACTAAAATTACATCTGTGCGGCCCATAAATGTTATGGTTATGCCAAAAGAAGCAAGCATATCTTTTAAAAACTAGCAGTGGTGTTTTGGTCAAAGATACCTCTAGTCAAGACTCTTTGTAAATGTTTGTTGTCTAACAAGTGTTTCATTTTGTTGTGACCAGCTCCACAGAATTAAAAGTTCACAGCTTATCAAATGTAACTTGAAATAAAAATTTGATTCTAAAATTTCAATAAATTCAATTGATATTCAGATATGCATACCATAACCATAAACTTGTGTTCATGGAGTTTAGCAGTTTTCATTGTTTCTCTGGCAATGGTCAAATGATATTCTGCCCTTTCATACTTTTTTAGTTCCCCGAACACAACAGCGATCCTGTAATGCATTAAAGTCAATCTCTGGGGCTGCCGCTTCTCCTGCACAGAAAGATAACACCTTGGATAGCTATCAAACAGTCTTTGCTGAGCCTTGTAAAGGAGTGTATGAAACGAACTCAACTGATTATGGCTATGGTTATTTGTTATCAATATCAACAATAAAAAGTTTATTGCAAAATCGCTTACCTCAGATGATGCTGTATCAGTGTCTTGAGCCAGACTTAGTGCTTTCTCAAAGTGCTCAATTGCCTTCAGTGGCTCGTTTGCTTTTACATATGCTTGACCAAGATAATTATTGCCTTGCAGGAGTAGCTCCTTGTTTTTTTCAGAACTATCATCCAGAAGGGGCAAACCTTCAAGCAGAGCGCGTATGGCATCCTGATGACGGTCAATTCTGAGGCAGAGCTATAACCATAAAATTGAGGCTTATAGAATCAATTTTAGGAATGCGAGGTTTGCAAAGATATAAAAAATTATTGATACATAAATCATTAATTCAGTGTCAAATACTGACATTTCCCATGGCAATCTTGTTCTCTGCCAATTGATCTTGTGGCACATGACTGAAACAAATATTATAAATAATCACCAAAGAGCAAATAACGGAAAATTTTTAAACAGTGATAGAGCAAATGTTCTCTGTTTTGTACATTGCGTAAGCCTGTGGCAAAAGTACAAGGAATTTGAACAGCTATGAATAGTAATACAAAATTTTAGCCATTAGATTTTTTCACCAAATAAGCTTTCCTACTGTATGACAACTTATGCTCAGTATACTCAAAAGTTGTATGCAAAAAAAATGTATAAAATACTTGAACTTGCAAGGTTATATAGAACTCCATCTTGAAATATCAAAAGAATATGATTGAGTGGTTTTTTGATACTTCTTCGAAAAAAAGTGGAACAGAAAGCTGCACTTTTGTTTGGTAAAGATAAAAATAGTATTAATAGTGATAATAATTCAAGAATTTAATAGCGTGGTGATAATAAAAGGGTGAATGTCTTTAAGGCAATTCCTTAGTTTAGCTCAGCCTATTTGCAAATGGCACTTTTTCTTTAAGAGTACTCATCAGGTAAACACATTAAATTGTATCAACTGATTATGAAAAGCAGCCATTCTGTTAGTGCTTACAGTATCATAGGACTGCACTTACTGCATTGGGCTGAAATAAGAGAAATTGATTAAAAACAATTGGAGAGCTTTTACGGTAACGCTCAAGTGGACTTTTCATTAAAACTCTACAATTAATAGTCTCAATCAGATTAGCTTTGGAGAAATAGTTTCTTTTATATCATTTGTATTTAAATAACTCTGTATTTGCTTCATAACACTCCGAGAAAAAATAAGTGAAATATTTTGCGCTTATTTTCTTTGGCTGGCAAGTAGCCAACAATAAGTAATGGCGGATCTTCAAAACGCAAGTGTTACTTTTCTGCTTTTTACATAAGCTATAACCTCGTTAGGTGATAAAAATTCCTTCCCGTTTTAAAAAGTTTTCTCTACGATTCATATGTTAAGTTTTGGCAGGTTGTATCTTCTTCAATTTTGATTCTGACAGTAGGACAAACAAATTCTCTTGATGAACTGCAGCACAATTATAATAGTGATGTTACATCATCACATCTTTCTTCACTCACTCCTGGTATAAAAAACAGGTTGTAAAAAGAGTAAGTTTCAACTCATCAGTATTGCAGTTGGTGCTGGGATTTGCCCTTAACAAACTTTGTGCTTCTAAACCGATGTGAGTATCAGTTTAAATACGATTTTGGTATATAGAGCATAAAAGTTTCGAAATTTGTTTGAGAACAAAATATGAAATCAACATACATTATACAGGAAGGTTTTAGCTTATTTAACAACGCTTTAGGTAAGAAATCACTATGGTGTTTTCTTTGGGAGAACCTTCAAAAGTTTGTTTCAATGCCAAAACAGGCCATGTTACAAAACTTTGATGCGGTTTTGTAATGACAGAACAGAGAAAGGTCAAGGTTATTTTAGAAATGGCAATAATAAAATAAATGCTTTGGCAATGACTATTTCAAAAATTATGGCTTTTTCAGAATGGTAACTTAAGAACTGCTCCTCATTAAAAATCTATATTTGTTCTAAGCTGTTTCAGTTACCCACCAGTTTTTATCAGCATCACTGACAATATCAATAACACCTGATATGTTTTTTATAAGCCATAAAAAGTAATTTTGGTCCCTGTTTGGAAAAATGAACACTGAAAGTGTGTTTACTCTGGACTTTTTATCTGAGCTTTTGCCAATGACATTTGTCTTACGCTCACTGTAAATGGGTTGATGATATAAAAATTTCAGTTTTGGTGAATGTCAAAGTTCTGTGACCATATCACAGAGTTCTACTAAATTAGACAGTCATCTTGTTGCAGGAACAAATAAAAATTATCTTAAATTCCAATGGCCAACTCCCATTGGCTGATGCATAAGCCAGTGACTTCAGTATGACAACATGTATAAAGCTTGAGTTTGAAAATTTTCTATTGCGACAGACAGATGGCACTAGTAAACTAGCAGAGAAATAACCTAGTGTAAACACAGTGTAAGAGTGAGTTGCTATATTAGTTAATTCAAATATTATTTAAAATCACTGCCTCTTTGGTTTTCGCTAAAAAAAGCTAAAATGTATTTTACTTCCGAGGGAACATCATGCATTTTCAACAGGAAGTTCAAACAATGATTGCTAGTATGGAAGGTAAAATTGAGAAAGGTGCAATATGGTCCTTGGGCCGAAGCAACAATTGACACAAAAATAAGATCATTTTTAGGCAGCAAACCTTTTCAAACTGCTTAGAGGGCTATCATCCAGTAGTTATGTATAGTTTGCCTCAAAAAGGATTGCCAATTAGAGTGATTTGCTTACTGAGAAGATAGCAAATTCACACAAGGGTATGCTGGCACCACAGAAATTTTATACACCCAGTATGCCAATCGATGAAAAGCTGAAAATGAAAGACCGCAATTTATACATTAACGTTAGTTATTATATCAGATATATCCTTTTTTGGCATCATGTTGAGGAGTTGAAGAGAAAAGCAAGTTTACATTATGGCGACAGTACAAAGAACATGGAAGTTTGCTGTCAGCACAGGTTTTGTAACAACAGTTATCGAAAGCTCATGATAATACCACAGCTAACATATATAATTAGACTATTGACATGGTCCGTTTTTCTTCCGTAACTATTTTGATGTGTTCCTATGTAGTCATTTTGAAACCAAAAGCACACAACTCCAAAGTTAAAATTATTTCTAATTTTACGGGTGCTGCTGTTTTTTAACAGCCATCAATTATAAAAAATTTTAAATTCCTATTATTTTGGCAGAGTTTTAAACCTCATGTTGATTGTGCGTTTGATTTTTATAGAAATAATCTGTGAACAATTATTTTAACAGGCCCTTATCTAACTAGAGGCTCTCTCTTTGGGTAAGAGACACAATTTGGCATTGATTAAACATAAGCAGTAGGCGGCTGGTTTTCCATTTTAAATACAGTAGAGAGATTTGTGCTGCCTTTTCAGTATTATAAACATAAAAAGATCAGTGACGACCTTAATTGGCTGGTATTAACCTTTACTGGGCCAAGGTCAAATGACTAACGTAGTCCAAGATCTTTAGAGTAGCTGTGGAGCTGCAAAAGGCCAATTTTACAACTTATCTACCTTCGGAGGCCAAGAAAAATAGACACAATGTTATGGAAAAGCGCTAGGACTATGCAGGAGATGGGATCGCTTACCGGCACACATTTCACCCATTACTCCCGCCCCTTCGTTCTTCGGCGCTGATTTTATTCAACTACTTGCATTCATTCTAACGTTTATTGTTATTTTTAACCATGTCTTATTATTTTCTTATTTTACTTCCTGTACACATGATTGGTTATCCTGTGTATTCTGGACGTTGTGATGGTTTATGAAAATGTATGTTCCCTGTGCTCGAACCTATAAAAGGCTGGATTCTGTTTACATTCTTGGCATTTGTTCCAGTTCGTTTACTCTTGTCACTTCACTCTAGAGGATTGCCTCCCTATAACGGTACAGAATACAATAAATGTATTTGTCCCACAGCAACCAGATTAGTCTGTCTGAGCCGTGGGCTCTCCCTGCTAGTTGTTAGTCACCAGGACAAGTGGCACAGGCCATACTGGCTGTATCCCCGCTGGAGAGAGGCAGGATACTCAAGCTTAGTAGCCTTTTTGGTACCACACCAAGAGTTACTACAATACTTATAACCCAAAGTTAGAAATTGCTGTTTAATTAGGTAGCAGTTTTATTTGTGAGACCTTGAGAGTCAGCCAGGGTTGCAAAGTTATTGCGACATATCATAGAAGTGGTTGAAATACAACCAAATCAAATCCTGGGTTATTTTAGGGCACCAAAGCAAATATAGTGGCTGAAAAGAATAGGCAAAGGTAGCTAGTAGACGTTGACACGTGGTGTCAAGAGAAGGTTATCGGGTATATGATTATTTAGATGAAAGCAGCGATTGGAAAAAGCTACCACCATCTACTTTGCAGCTTATCCTAGCTTTTGTATATAAAGCATTCCAATTGTAAAAAATGACATAATATTAGTATGAAATATCCATCACACACTGGTGATACATAAGTAACTGAGAAAGCAAATTTTCTAAAAGCTTTTGAGGCAAAGATTTTAGATATAGGGAAAATAAACAGCATAAATTTTACAGCGCAGAAACTAATAATGCACTGTTATATATTATCTAAAATTGTAATTCTGTAATGAAATTGGGTAGGGCCAGTATTGGATGTTTCTATTCATAATTGTTGCTTTAAAGAAAACTTAAATACATACTCACAAAGAACACATATAAAAATGCGATACTGTCTCAACTTCCAGAGTTGATTTTTTCTTACATTTGCTATGATATTAAGTATGGAAACTTTGAGTTTCAAATAGGAATAGATCAACCAAGCTTTATGGGTAAAGAAGAGTTCAAGTTAAGCTGTATTTTGGGGATATTTTTTGCTGCCTTGAGATTAAAGGTTTGATTTAGGGATGGTATTACATCAAAAAGCTAACATAACCATCAGATTTTCTAATTTATTTTGTGAACCCACCATAAATTTTAAGCCAATGCATCCATCACGAGCCATGTGGCAGCTTGTTTTGTACACCAGTGTTTGATAGCTGGCTAAGAAAATTACAATTTTTTGGTGTAATACAGTGACGCCCCTAATTTCAGTGCACCGCTAAAACTTATTTTTGATAACCAGTGAGGATTAAACTACTGGCCCGTGATTGGTTAGGTATCGGAAAAACTTTGTCAACATAGTGTTGTGTAATTGGGAAGTTCATTAAGCCTGGTTCACATACATTTCGCAAGTGTTTGTGCGCAACACATGCTGTACTGCGTAGTGATTGTGATCTATGAGAACATAGACGCACGAACTCCTGAGTAAGCGCAGCTCTGGTCACACAAGGGTCCTTTTGGGGTTGTGTCCTGCGCATTCGTACAAAGTTGTCGTGCTCTGCGTTCTATTGGGCTTCATGGGAGCAGCGACGTGCGTTGGGAAGGCATATATTACTACCTCCGATACCAAAGAACGATCAATGTCATACATTTTCAACATGGCCGCTGCAAACATGAGTTTTGATACCATCGATGAATTAGTTTTTATGGATTTTGTACGAAAGTACAAAGTGTTGTATAATAATGCTGACAGCAGATATAAAAACGCGAAAACAACCAAATTAAATGCGTGGAAGGAAATTTCCACACATTTCAACACAACCCAGGAACAGTGCGAGCTAAGGCAAACAGTAGTTGTATAATAATAATAATAATTAGTATTATTATTTATATAATAAATAAATATCTTTTTTATCATCATAATAATTTATATACAATAATTATTGTCTTTACATAAAAAAAATAATTATAATTATTTATATTATTATTATTAATTGATGAAATAATAAAATTCTTGATTTGTTATAGCATATACATTTCGTTAAAGTTTTGTGGATAAACTTATTATATTTCAATATGATTATATAGCAGCAGTCAGAGTAAGTCAGTCGAGTGGTGTAAAAATTACATTGATTATGATTATTTATTATTATTTATATATGGTAGAACTGTGAAAAAAAATGAGTTGTTCTCCAGTCATCCATCCATGACTTGAATTCACAGCAGCAGCATAGGGAGTAAGAGAAAAAAATTATATGGTTGAATTTCCCTGTTCTGTATTATATTATTATTAAAACTTTAACCTGTGATACCCGTAGTATATTTATATGTAAATTAATAGTATTATTTATTCACGTTAGTGTTTTAGAAGAACGGTATACATGAATATCTGAAATTTTATGCTTGGTAATCCTAAACTACTCATTTGTAGTTGGTATATATTTAAATTTATAGTATTTATAGTCATATTTTAATCTTAAGGTAACATATATGAGCAGCCTCTGTACTTAGTCAACAATATATTTGTAAAATAGGGCTACCTGACAGACTCGTTGAAGAAATTACAAAGTATGAAATTGAGCTTAGAAAGCTTTCAAATTCCATCAAATTTGTCATGAAAATAATTAAAGAAGTTTGCTCCTCATTTTGATACTACTTTTTATGAAGGCTACAGTAGAATTATGTTGATGGTTATGCACTAGCTACATGGGGATGGATAATAATACACACACACACACACACACTGTTGCTGTTTTTATTTCATTGAGTCTCACTCACCTCAAATCACCCATCTATCTCTTTTTGTACCTACAGGTATAAGACAGTCCGCTCGCGTGTTGGGAGGTACCTGAAGCAGGCCAGGCCCTCTGGGAGTGGCACTGATGATTTTACACCAGCGTCAGAATTTGTAGGACTCGCTTGAGTGTTTAAGCACATCAAGAATCGAACGACAGTTTCGTCGATGCCCCGGATGAGGACTCTCGAGTCACAGATATCAACCCTATCGGAACTGGATGAATCTTCCATGCTCAGTCCACGTGATTGTAAATAAAAATAATAGTAATAAAAATCTCAACAATTGTCTTCAGTAATGATAAAACTGCTTGTAATATAACTAGATTAATCTATGGGCATTTATGTTTTTTTCAGCCCATAATGATGCCTTTCTTAATGATTATGCTGTAAGATTTCCAGCTGAAACCTCATCTCCGACGAGCACTCCTTCGACCACCCAACAGGAACTTGGCACAGGCATCACTTGCAGATTTGTTTTGTAGCACATTTCAATTTGTACAACTGAAGTGTAAATCCGGGGTTTTACGGCAACATTTTAACCAATATGAACAATTCGGTCTGCAGGCAGCAGTGTCCGCCGGCCATGGTCAAAGAAAGGAAAAATTTCCAATACACAAAGCAGCACCTCACAAATCGACAAAATCGAGAAGGTTATTTTAGCTAAAATGACAAAGGAGCCTGATGACAACACAATGTTATTTTTAAGGAGCCTGGCACCAAAGATGAAGGAGCCACCAAGTTCGATACAATTTGATCTGCGTCCAGAAATGATGCAGTTGGTGTCGAGATATGCAAGGCAGCATGTTGCACAAAATACAATGCCGTCATCTCAAATGAACCCTTCCTTTCTGCCACCACCTCAACCATCTACAAGGGGAAGTGCAGTGCAGCAGAGTTGGCTGCCTCAATACGAACAGCTCTAATATTATTACAACTCATTATTACTCATTATTACTATTTACTAAATCTCGTCCATTTCTTTACACAAATACTCATAGTTTACCTCATTTATTTTCCACTGCCATTTCAGACAATTTTAATAATTTTGATTTCAAATACCCATAGTTCACCTCACATTTTTCACCACTATTTTACAGATACTTGTAGTTCATACATATATATGTTTTCCTCATTCACTTTGAGTTGAGACAATAAAGACATTCTTTACAGATTGAACATGTTTATTAGCATGAAAAAATTGAGTACTATGCACTATCTATAGCAAAATAATCAAGAACATTTTACTGAAGGACACAGCCAGGGTCTGTGACATGTGCAAGCTGCCATTCAACAGATCCATTAGCAGAAGTCACATATTCACACAGTCTATCCCCGATGGCTTTTGTGGAATTAAGACTGCCCCGATTGCTCTGATTACAAATCATGGTTAGTCCATCCATCCTGTGGTCTTGCCTCCAGCCGCCTTCTATTACATCTCCTGAGCTTGAATAGCTATCAACAATACCAGTGGGGACGTACTTGGCATTGTCGGTCAGCAGCAAGTAGTTATGCAGAACCACACATGCTTGCACAATCAAATCTACCAGATCTAGTTTAGCATTAATTGGCGTTCCAAAAATGCGCCATTTGTTATTAAGAATACCAAATGCATTTTTTATGGTCCGTCTGGCTCGTGACAACCTGTAGTTGAATATCTGTTGCTGTAGGTTTAGGTTTTTTCATCAACCAGTTTTTTTAGTGGAAAAATTTCATCTCCGACTAGGTAAAATGGCAAGTGAAAGTTGCTCACAGAGCAAGTAGCAGGAAAGGATGCTTTGCCAGTCTCAAGCAGTGCATACATATCACTGCGGCTAAAAACAGCAGGGTCGTTGTCACGACCATATGCCCCAATGTCTACCCAAACAAATCAATAGCATGCATCACATACAGCCATAAGGTTTGTTGAATGAAAACCTTTGTAGTTGTGAAAATCAGATCCTCCAAATTGAGGGCATTGAATTATGATATGTTTTCCATCCAGCGCACCAACAACATAAGGTAAGTCCCATTCATTGAGAAATTGGTCAGCAACTTCTTTCCACTGTTCTGGAGTTGATGGAATCTTGAGGTATGTGCCCTTGAAAACTTTCCATATCGCAGCACACCCTTTTCTAAGCACAGAACTGACGGTTGACCGGCCGATACGGAAGTTGAAGGATGAAGATGCCTATCACAAAATAAAACAAGAGTGTTTTTGCATTACCGGTAACAACCGCATGCATCATGATGTGCTATGTTATTCAAATTATGAAGCAAGCAGGCTTTACATGCATATGATGTGGCATGTTACACACCAGTTACACACCTGAGATTTTCCAGTAGCAATGTAGCAAAGGGTGATAGCAAGCCGCTCACGAGCACTTATGGGAACTCTGTTCCAGCATTGCTTCATCAGATGCGGTTTGGTTAGGGTGTGTAGATGCTCAAATCTCTCTGGTGACATGCGCATATATCTGAAGAGATAGAATGATTACCATTGACAGTAACAGCACATAACAGACTAGTCACGTTTCATGGATTACACGTGGTGGGGTCATGCATTTACCCAATGTTTTTTTTCGAATCTACTAGTGTTGGATAAAAATCAATAAAAATTATTTATTTCCATGTCATCATCATTTAATAAAAATGAGAAAATCAAAGAAATGAATTTGCACACTTTATTAGGACAAAATAAATCATTTTTATTACATGATAACATTAATAAATAATTAGCCATACAGATATAATCTGTATGGCTATTGTTTTAGTAGGTTTTATTATTAGCCATACAGATATAATCTGTATGGCTATTGTTTTAGTAGGTTTTATTATTATTATTATTATTTTTCTTTCGCGAACTTTCTTCTTCTATAACTACAGATTCGCTGATTGGAACTCTCTAAAAAATAGTTGGTTACGTAGGGACACATCTGAACTTTTATGAAAGTATTTTTCTCGAGTTAAGAAAGTCACGGTGTCACAGCTATTCCACTTTCCGCAAGCCTCTTCAACAGCCATTTTTGTTCAATAAATGCTAAATAGCTCTGTCACTTTTCATCAAAACTGCATGATTTTTATGTGAGGGTGTGCAGCTATGGTAGATGTACACAGGCATCAAAAGTTTTCAATAGTAAGTTTACAAGTTTTTCAAGGAGAGGCAATTTTTAATGATTTTGAGAAAATTTGAACTTTTTTGCTGGAAGAAATTCCAATCTAAACTGTGGAAATACAAGCAGATATGGCGTGTTTTCTCACAGGAGGGGCCTATTAGGACGTTATGTCATGACACGACGTTGTTGAGTGAACTGCAGTTTGATCAACAACGTCGCGTCATGACACAACGTCATAGTCTGCTGTAAGAAATTCCAATATAAACTGTTGGAATACAAGTAGATATGGCAGGTTTTCTCACAGGAGAGGCCTATTAGGACTTTAAGTCATGACACGACGTCTTTAAGCAAGCAGCAGTTTGATCAACAACGTTGTGAACTGAGCTGCGTAATGACACAACGTCATAGTCTGCTCAAACGAATAGAGACATTTGCATTGAGTAACTTACTTGGAATGTTGCCAAGTGCATGTGTACTTTGACAGACCATTTAGAGAGTTGCCTGCCACCTCGGAGAAGACAACTCCGAACGAAACACTTATATTGCTCTTTAACTTTTGAACCATTTGTCGCAAGTCACTAAAACTTTTTTTAATCAAAGCCATGTGTGCATGTTTTACAGCCAATAATGCCGCATACAATGGTTTCACACCACTACACGCTCTTCCATGAAAACTCAAAGCAATACCAGTTTTTATTGGTTCTTACGTTGTTCATAACCGATCTTGGAAGACACATTGATTCAGTCACATTGATTAACATTCCCAAAAAAATGAACAGTAGTAATATATGAGCAGAACTGGGTTGCTTATGTTTTTGGATGTTAAACATTATACAGAGAGGACAACTTTTAAGTTATATGTGCATTTATCGTCAATATGCACAGCTTGTCTCATCTAAATGTTATATTCTGTCACTACAGTAATTGCCTAAAAACTTTGAAAGATTTGTTGAGAGGGTAACTTCTAAAATAAACCAGTTTCCGTCTTGACAAGGGAAGTTAGTCGTGTAAAAACAACTGGATGCGTTCATAATCATTCAAATCATGAGCTGCTTACTTGGAAAGCTGCCAAATTGTTTTGCATCATGTAATTTCATTAATAGCTGCGTTTTCCATCAGATACCGAGAGGATAACTCCTCAAAAATCGCATTTTTCTCCATAACTTTCGAACCGTAAGTCGAAAATGGATCATTTTTTTTTCGTCAGACTGAGCATCTGTATGGCTTTTAATTTTTCTACAGAAAAAATAATCTTTTCTAGTTATTATTATTATTTTTCTTTCGCGAAGTTTCTTCTTCTATAACTACAGATTCGCTGATCAGAACTCTCTAAATATTAGTTGGTTACGTAGGTGCACATCTCGAGATTAACGAAATATTTTTTTTCAAGTTGCGAAAGTCACCATGTCACAGCTATTCCACTTTCCGCAAGCCTCTTCAACAGCCATTTTTGTTCAATAAATGCTAAATAGCTCTGTCACTTTTCATCAAAACTGCATGATTTTTACATGGGGGTGTGCAGCTATGGTAGATGTACACAGGCATCAAAAGTTTTCAATAGTAATTTTACAAGTTTTTCAAGGAGAGGCAATTTTGAATGATTTTGAGAAAATTTGAACTTTTTTGCTGGAAGAAATTCCAATCTAAACTGTTGAAATTACAAGTACGTATGGCATGTTTTCCTACAGGAGAGGCCTATTACGACGTTATGTCATGACACGACGTTGTTGAGTGAACTGCAGTTAGATCAACGACGTCGCGTCATGACACAACGTCATAGTCTGCTCAAACGAATAGAGGCATTAGCATAGAGTAACTTACTTGGAATGTTGCCAAGTGCATGTGTACTTTGACAGACCATTTAGAGAGTTGCCTGCCGCCTCGGAGAAGACAACTCCAAACGAAACACTCATATTGCTCTTTAACTTTTGAACGGTTTGTCGCAAGTCACTAAAACTTTTTTTAATCAAAGCCATGTGTGCATGTTTTACAGCCAATAATGCCGCATCCAATGGTTTCACACCACTAAACGCTCTTCCATGAAAACTCAAAGCAATACCAGTTTTTATTGGTTCTTACGTTGTTCATAACCGATCTTGGAAGACACATTGATTCAGTCACATTGACTAACATTCCGAAAAAAAAAAATGAACAGTAGTAATATATGAGCAGAACTGGGTTATTTATGTTTTTGGATGTTAAGCATTATACAGAGAGGACAACTTTTAAGTTATAAGTGCATTTATCGTCAATATGCATAGCTTGTCTGATCTAAATGTTATATTCTGTCACTACAGTAATTGCCTAAAAACTTTGACAGATTTGTTGAGAGGGTAACTCCTAAAATAAACCAGTTTCCGTCTTGACAAGGGAAGTTAGTCGTATAAAGACAACTTGATGCAATCATAAGTACTCAAGCCATGAGCTGCTTATTTGGAAAGCTGCCAAGTTTCTTTGTATCATGTAATTTCATTAATAGCTGCGTTTTCCATCAGATACCGAGAGGATAACTCCTCAAAAATCGCATTTTTCTCCATAACTTTCGAACCGTAAGTCGAAAATGGATCATTTTTTTTTTCATTAGACTGAGCATCTGTATGGCTTTTAATTTTTCTACAGAAAAAATAATCTTTTCTAGTTAATTATTTGTTAATGTTACCAGTTAATACAAAAAAATGAGGAAATCAATGAAATAAATTTTCACACTTTATTTGCATCTAATAGCGTTGGGTAAATATTAATAAAAATTATTTATTTCAACGTACAAATAAAGTGAGAAAATTTATTTCATTGCTTTCTTCATTTTTATTAAATGATAAAATTAATAAATAATTAATTATCTATTGCAATTTTTTTCCCTCTGTTGAATTAATTATTTCTTCATATTTTTCTTATTTAATTTTTTACACAACACTAGTACCTACATTATCATAGCACCTTCCCTAGAAGCTATCCTAATAATATTATTGCAAATAATTAACTACCACTCAACCCCCACACCCACCCTACCTGTACCTCTGTCCTTGGTCTGCAGAACCATTATGAGAGAAGCGTAATGACCATCCCTATGTCTGGTTCTCAATACTGGCCTCACCCACCATCTTTTTTGCTTTGTGGTTTTCTGACGAGCCATTTGTTGTTGTCTGTGCTGCCTACGCTTTGCTCGGCGTCTCAACAGCCAAAGTATGGCCAGTTGTTTTCTTGCAGAAAGCATGTTTTTTTACAGCAGTTGAAACAATGAAATGAAAATGACCAAGTGTCGTATCAATCGGTTTCCTGGCAACAACGCATGCGCCTACGCCTAAAGAAAATTAATTGCGGTTCATGTGAACCAACGTGGCTCGCAGGCAATCGTGGGAGCGCAACTCTCGTATGTTGACACAAGAGCACTTGCGAAATGTATGTAAACCAGCCTTTACTCATAGATATGATAGAAGGATTGCAAGCAGTGAATAAAGCCCTAATACTTTGATACAGTTCATCGAACTCAATCTACAATAACAGTTTCATTAGATAATCTGGTCAGTAATACTAGTAGTAGTAGTACAATTAGTACACGGCCCTTCGAATATGTAACCAATCACGACCCAGTAGCATAATGCTCATTAGCTACTAAAATAAATTCCAGTGGTACTCAGGAATTAGGTACGTCGCGATATCACAACAATGAATTAAAATGTTTTCAGTCAGCTATCAATCACTGGTGCACAAAAAAGGCTGCCACATGGCTTGTGATGGATAGATTGACTTAAAACTTGTGGTGGATACACAAAAGGCATTGGAAAATCTGATGGTTTATTAACTTTTTGATGTTAGGCAACCTCCAAACCAAGCCGCTAAGGTTTTTTTGGATCTCGAGTTACTCTTGAACTAAATAATAGGAGTATGTTTAAGGAAAAGAAAAACAGAAATTCGTTTGAAATTCTTTTTACCGCTAGTTAGAAGACAAATCTGTCACGAAAAAAATTAATGAAAACATTTGTGCCATTTATCAAATGAAATACAGTAGTATGAGATTCAGTTTGAAAGGCAGAGTTTTCCGTGGGTTTGACATAATAAAACCGTTGCAAAACTTCTACAAAAAAGCGAATAGAGTGCAGTAAGCCTATCAAGGTTTAATGTATTGGGTCAATGAGAGGCGAAATCAGGGAGCTGCAACTCTAATATGATCTGTTAGAACCTATTGTGGTACATGTATAATATAGTATGTTTAAATAAAAGTGTTGAAGTTGAAGTGTTTACCATTCAATCAAGGCTATGAAGTTCCATCCTAAACATGGTTGCCCATAAGCAAAGTATTCGGGTTTTCATTGCATGTTTGCTCTAACTGGACATGGACATAAAACGACGAGGTATATAGGTGGACTGCCCCCTTTATATCACCTCTACATAGTTCGCCAGGCATACATTTTTTGAACATGAAAATCTTTATATATATTGATAGCTATTCAATAATATTTGGTATTCTTCTCCTATGAGTCACTGAATATGTTTGTATAATTGTAAAAAATTGTACGGCTAAATAATTATTCACTCACGGAAAAACATCGATGAGTTTGAATCCTATTTTTATTAACTTTTACTATCACAAAACGTATTCTTTTGAGAGATTGACATGTGATTGAACTGAGATTGATTTACCAGGTGTTTCACCATTTTCTGTGAGCGTTCCATATATAGATAGTTAAAAATAACTATTAGCTTGAATCTATGAATATGAAATGACTGATCATCTTCTCAAAATTAATCAGATTATTAAGATTGTGAGGGATTCTCAAGAGCATGAGAGTAAATCTAAGACAATTATCTTACCTACAGTTGTCAAAACTCTTTGCTCAGTACAACCACTCATAAATTATTTCACAAAGAGCTGTTCTTTGCCAACACTTTTGTACTATTTAAAGCAGCAACATTCATAGCAGCAGCATGAAAACTGTTAAAAAAAATTAGCAGGAACTCAACAAGATCCATTTATCAACAGTTAAAAATGAATTGTTTTACCAAATAAAACAGTATGAGTTAAGGAGTCACAACTTGTGCTCAAGCAGAACTGCAACAGGAGAATGATAGCAATTTCTGGACAAAAACTAAAACTATTGTTGACTAACTAGCGTGTTCATCAGTAAAACTGCATTCTGCTAGACACTGAAATGTGATGCAAATTTTGCTCTCTTATCAACACATTTTTTTTACTAGAAAGAGTACTATTTCCATTTGTGATGATTGGAAAGTTCACTGTTATTAAACATCAAACTCCAGCACATTTGATTTTACGTGTGCGTCTTTCAAGATTGAAAGTTGCTGCAAAAAATGAGGAACTATGTAGCACACTTACCCAGATTCAAACGCTTTCTGTAAATCAGCAATCGCTTCAGAACAATTTCCTTGCTGCAAATTGGTTGAATAGCTTTGCAAACTAAATTCACAGCTGTAAAAATTGGCCTAAAACAAATCAGCATGTCAACATGTTAGAAAAAAGTAGACCAAAACAAACAAGCAGAAGAAATCTTTACCAAAGCGTCTTTACGGTGGAAGGCTTTATAAAATGTCAGAGTACACAATAAATCATTCCGTTTGCAGGCAAACCGGCTTAACCACTTTGGTAAGCTTTAAGACACTTGATTACTCCCACCTATACATGACCAGCTTATGAAACACCTTACGAAGGCTAGTAACAAATTTCATAAATCGATTTTCTCACTGATTATTGCAATAAGGTGTATCAAAACGATTTAAAATTTGTCAAAACTTTATTTTCAATTCAGAAGCCTTTTCACACAAAGTCAATTACATCAAATAATAATCTGTTGTTTAAAGTTATCTTCTCTCTTTCAGATAAATGTTGTTTGCAAAACACATCTCTGCTTGCGGCTGTGTAAAAAAGTACACAAATAAGAAAAAAATAAAATAAAAATGCTACAACAGCCCATAGAAGTTTTCATTTTCAAAATATTGACTTTTTAACTATATTGATGCATGTGTTTGTCCATTGTCTTCCTGACAGCTAAACACTTTTTTCATGAAAAAGTAAAGCATTTCTGTCAAAAGCAGTCGAAAATAGCAAACTTTTGAAATTTTACTGTGGGTAGCAAAAATTTTAGATCTAGTTTTTCTTATTACAATTTCTCAATGTCGCTATTTATGAATGTTTGTTTTTCAATATATCTGAAATAATGTTTCGTTTGCTGCTTCTAACAGAGTCACTATAGTATTTTTTCATCTCAGCCCAGAACATTAATGATGTTCAAAGTATTGCATAATATTTATTATTCTTAAAAAACATCTTGTCAAATAACACAAAAAGCATTTACAAAAGACCAAAAATCAATAATTATGACATTTCAGGCATACTAATATAATAAAGTTGACTCTGAAATATGGTTGAATAAATTGTTAGAGTACAGATTATGAAAACTGCTGAATTTTATATCACAATTAATTTATGGCCCAATGTTACTGTACGAGTATCTTATGCATTTTTCCATGCATATCTAACTAATAACCTCCGTACTTGGTGTAGCAAGTCAAGGATTCTACTAATAACAATGTTGTACTTTTGATAACACACTGTGAATGAAAAAGTATGTGCATTAATCTCACATGCAAAATGATTTTCACCAGTAGTCAGTTTTGAATTATTTACTCAATTGGACATAGTATGGGATTAATAATTATTTCTAGGCGGAAAAAAACTAAGATACTTATTAGTAAAAAAGTTGTTTGAGTTTTTAAAGCTGTGCCTGTCTTGGCCATATAGACCTGAGCCAACGAACATTTGGGTAGGAGAAAAACCTTAGGCTTATTGGGAAACTAAAGGACATTCAAATTAAAATTGCCCTGACAAGCATTTTAATAAGAAATGGGAACACGTTTTAGGTGAAGTTGTATGGATAAATGGATGGGAATGAGAGCGTCCGTGGCTGAATTTATTTCAAATGTTACAAATAAAAACATGTTCCAGTACGAATGCGATGCACCGACTTGCGTTCTGTTTTCATTTTTTTACTATATCATAACTATGACAATGATACAAGATTACATTCAAAATTACATACAACAATTGCAATTACAAGATTACATACAACATACATGACTTTTAATTGATTGTCATAGCGTGCGATAAAATGGTGCTCATTTATTATGCTGCAAGGCCAGTATCTCAAAAACCAAAGCAGCATTAAACTTAAAAACTATTTTTGACTAAAAAAATTATACAACAATTTAAGTTATCATAGTTTACGGCTTATTTGAGACAAAAAAATGTTAGATTTGCATTTCTGGCATCGTCGTCGTTAATCAACTAAAACAACAACAATATTTTCAAACAAGAATTACACATTATCAGACTGAAAAAAGTCATAAATTATAAGCAAACATTCTTTTTCAAATATAGTAAAAAAAATAAATGTAAATTAGTTGATGACTAGCTTTAGTAATTCGGCCAACTGTATTTGACACTCTTTGACACTAACAGAAGAGAACCCTGACTTTCGAGTTGCACAAGCAATCAATCCTCATGATATTGCATAAAACTAGCCAAAACTCTAAACAGATTAGCAGAATGCTATTACTATTAGAGATAATGATATTTCACACAGTTCGCTGCAACAGAAATTCAGCAACGAACACATTTGGAAAATACTTTAGTGCATTTTTTAGCCAATTTGACCAAGGAAAAGTTTCACACATGCCTAATAGCTGAAAACAATTTTCATAATTTTTTGTAATTCTTATTTTTAAATAGAACTATTATGGGTAGTAAATTATAGAATTTTACTATTGCTATTTAATTTTCATTTATCGGATTGCAACCAAAATATAGCTCTACACTCAGTACAGGCATGATTAAAACATAGAACAGCTACATAACTCATAGCTAGTAACCAAAGAATTAACACTGAACTTGGTAAGTTTCTTAGTTCCAAACAAATAGATTCATATATAAGACTTACTGCACAACAAAAGTGTGAATGGTAGCTCTACACATTTATGCAGTTATGCACAAGCAAAGCGGATACAAAAGAGCCTCAATGCATACAGCATATCTATTTAAATGGAGCTACCACAAGATGATTTGTTAATATTACCAAGCATTGACAGGCCAAAACATACTGCATTATAACAAGTGTACCAGACACACTGCAACCATTCAACTATAATCCTGTACGCACTCCTTTCAATGATTACAGTGAGCTCCAAAAATGGGAATAAGAAATAAAAAAATAAGATAGACATTTCATACCATGCCAGTGTAACAAGCAAGAGTAAAATGCAAGGCACTCGGAATAAAACTTGGTACCGGAAATTGGAGCTACACAAGCAAGGTGTATGATAGTAATAAGAATGCATGTAGTACCAAGGAATAAGGTCATCAGTAAAAATAGATGGGCGGTGTGTGACTCTCCCCAAGTATCACCCGCTTGGATGTTGACTGTTGGCTGACTTTGATGGCTGGTTGTTAAGGGCTGGCAACAAGGGTTGAGGTGAAGACCATCTTGCCCCCTAATTCTCGTTCACTGTCTTGAGGGTTGTAGGGTGGCCAAAAGCTTATGGGAATTTCCATCTCATCCACTTTGATAGATTTTTTTATTGACCTCTTACACCAGTTCAGCATCTCCTCCATGGCTGTTTGAGCCTATCTGTTGAGTAAAATGTAATCTGATGAAGGCCTGTGATAAGTTTTTATTGTTGTTGGTGCAGGAAAAAATGGCACAATTGCTATCCGATGTGGTGTTGTGCCACTTCTTGCGGCTCTCATAATTACATGTGCACTTCTTGAGGCCTGCTCCATCAGAGTCAATATAAGTTAACATTCGAGAGAGCTCGTCATTTGTTTGTGTTGACAGTTTTCCATTTGGGTTGTCTGTGTGTGACCGTCTCCTGTCATCTTAGAACTGAGACAGGCATTATGTTGATTCTGATCATTGCATGTGGCTTTGTCTGTCTGAGGTGGTGCATCTTGTCAGTTTATCTTCTAAGGGAGGGTTGAATGGCAGTGTTTATGGTTGATTGCAAGTTTATCGAGTTGTTCTAGCATCTATCCAATCATCTGGCAGATGGGTAAGCACGATGCCCTCAGTAATTGATAGCCCCTTATATTATTTTTGTGCAAACTCCAGTAGTTGTGAAGCAATCAGGATGGCTGTGACTGTCTCCTCGGAACTTACACAAGCCATCTAGTCGCTACTCATCAGCCCTCTCATTGCCTCTCCTTGGCTCATTTTTTCAGATTGTCTAGGCTGTTATTGGCTGAACGACTGGTGGAGGTTCATAATTTGCTGCCTCAGTTCCATCTGTCTCCCTCTCATGATATCACTGTTTAATGTTTTGGTGCCTTACGCCTTATTATTAGCTTCCTCTCTTTCATGGATGGTTGCTTTTATGCTTGGGCAAGTTCTATTGTTGCTTGAATTATCCTAATTTCCTCATTATTTTCGTGTCACAGTTCAGTTAAGCATTGCTGTGTATCATTGCTTTCTGCACAATGAAGCTGTGATCTGTGGAAATGCATCTGGCGTTCAACTGTGTGTTTTCATTTTTTTAGTGTAGGAAGTCAGTTGTATCTCGCTGTATGTCCCAATTTAACTAGTTTTGGTTGCCTCTTGTGTGGGGCTGTTGGTCCTCAATTGCCCACTGGGCACCGACTTCAACTGTAAACAACTTTTCCTCAGTCCCTGACTGACAAATTTCTGCTGTGTTGAGCTGCTTGTTCCTACTTTTCTCCCTCTCTAGCAATGAGCATTAGTAGCATTTGAGTAATCACTGTTTCTGGACGTAGTGTGGTGGGAGGTGCAAGCAGTTGATGGAGTGATGGTGGTATGAACCCCCATTTGCCAACACTGCTGTCTGATAGGTAATTG
Organism: Cryptosula pallasiana; assembly: GCA_945261195.1. Lineage (NCBI taxonomy): Eukaryota > Metazoa > Bryozoa > Gymnolaemata > Cheilostomatida > Cryptosulidae > Cryptosula > Cryptosula pallasiana. The sequence continues at coordinate 44,233,521 of OX183132.1, read as the reverse complement.
CTCAGTGGCCAGGTCTGCTAAGATCTGGTAAACTTCAGGATTAATCTGTCGGTCGATTATGATGAAGATAGATTGCTGCCAATGTGAATACATGGTCGATGTACAGGTGCTTATACATTGGTCAGAGATGATGTCTTCTTCAATCTCTGATGGCTCGTAGTCTTTGTTGTCTATCACATTACTTTGGTAGCATACATAGTCCTCGTATCTGAGAGGTGGTCCCACAGTTTTTGGGCTCCCCTTGGTGTTTTGCTGTTGAGGGTTCACTGGACGCTTCAGGAGGTACAAGTTTTTCTGGGGTGGAACTAACGTGGCTGCCTATCCCTGTGGGAGTGAGGACCACTCTGCAGTGTTGTCTCTGGGTGAATTGTCTCCTGCGTTTATGGTTGCTCTGTGTGGTCCTATTGGTAGTGCAGGGGTTAACCAGCAAATCAATATCATAAATAACTCCGCTCATCAGGTTAAGCAGGTGTGTCTGGGGTGGGGATGCCAGGAATTGTGAGTTGCCTCCATCTACTGGATAAGAGTTGTTGGGTTCGGCCAGACTTCGCCTGATTCCGTAACCTCCTTCTGACCTCTCACCTTATGTTTAGCATCTGGGAGGCCTCTCGGTTGTGTGGCACAATACCAGTGGTTCCCCAACATGATTTGCAGACATTTAGCCATGGCTTATTCCGGACCATTACTTGTCTATCCTTGGAGATCTCACTCATGTTGTTGGGGTAAGTTTTGGTCAGCAAATACGAGCCCACCAATCTTGACTTTAGCTTGGGGCTGCTGCCTCTGATCCTCCATTTATGCTCGACGGCTACCAAGTCATTTTCTCTGTATGCTTACTGGTCTTCCGAGTCTCCCTGTCGAAGTTCATTTTTTTGCTCCCTCAGATGGCCATGGGCTTTTCACTGGTGACGTTGGACCTCCAGGACGTACTCATAGATATTTTGGCACTGTATGGAGGAGGGGTGATTTCCTGTGAGCTGATCTGGTAGCCTTGCTTTGTGGACCAGCATCAGTTGGGTTTCTCTCCAAGAGAGGTGTCGTATATTGCTATTAGCATCCCCGCAATCAGGGTTAGCTGCTGGTTCCACTAGTCCTGGCCTCTCTTCATGATCAGGTCATGCAAAGAAGTTCCAACAGTTTTATTAGTTTTTTCTGTTAAGACATTTCTTTGGGGGCTGTAGATAGTGTGTCAGTCTGTTCCACACCCTAGAGGGCACACAACTCAGTGGTTAGTGAAATCTAGAATGAAAAGTTCGCTCTCAAGAAGGCAAAGTCTTTGGCATTAGCAAATATGATTTTGTCAGAGAAGCAACTAAATTTTATTTATTCTTTGTATCTTATTGTACTTTTGTAGTTTGCTCCGGAAAAAAGGAGTCCTTTCCAAATTTAAAAAATTGGCTCTACATACTGTAAAGTCTTTGACCTTGATAAAGTTGATTTAATCACAGAGGAATGTAGATTTCATCTATTATCATCCAATGTACTTAAGTAGTGGGCGCTGGAGAAGGAGCTCTACTAGCATATAAAGAGTTTGCTCACAAGATTGCCAAGTCTTCTGCGTCGACAAATACGATTTTGTGTGAGAGGCAACCAAGTTATATTTATTATTTATTATTAATCGTACTAATGGAAGTTGCGCTGGAGAAACGAGCTCTCCTGAAATCTATCAAGTTTGCTTTCAAGGCTTCTAAGCCTTTGACGTTGACCAAACTGCTTCATTGGGAGAGACAACTAAGTTCTATTTATCATTATTTGTTATGTTATGCGCTTTGCATAGTCTAATTATTATTGCTGTTTTCATTATTTCCAGTATCAGAATTATTATTACTCTGAACGTTTTACTATTTTACTATTCACGCTAATTCCGCATGTAAATAACGTTCATGCATATGAACAAGCAGCGATCAAGAGTGTGACAAAACCGTGGGAGACCTGAATCACACACATCTGTGAAATTTCCGAAAATTTGCTCCCATCTCAAGTACTTTGTGTACTTCACCTTCTCCTTCAGCAGTTCACTGGTGCTCGGCCTAGTATTTTCAACACATATCTAGGTCTCGGTATGTGGCTATCAAAATCTGGCCTGATAACCATCGCATGGTTCAAGTACAACAGAAACTTCTTCCAGTAAAGCTTCTCCAACATATATTTCAACAGCAATTAAAAGGTAGCTGGGGTTGATGTGAGGTCAAAGAAAACTCCTTCCAACCCCAAAGGCAACTTTGGATGATGAAAGCAGATTTCTTTCTTGCATTGTCATCAAGTGGTACTTGCCAATATCCACCAGTAAGGTCTAAAATGCTCCCTGCCAGAGCATGAAGTACTCACCCATCATTGGTAATGGGAAAGCATTTTAACACGTGAGGTCATTCAACCGTCAATTCACCATATAAAACCGCCATGGGTCATCTATCTTCTTCATGAGGACAACTGAGAGGCTGCGTACTCCTCCCCCCGGGTCTATCAAGTCTTTTTTTCAAGATCTCCTGGAGTTGACTATTTGCTTCCGCTTTCTTCTACCATCCCACTCTGTGTGTGGGACCCCAATGGGCCTGGTGCCCTCTGCTACAAAGATGTATGGCTTCACCAAGTTGGTCTTAGCTATGTGTTAGCTGTGTTTACCGAATACTACTTGATGATGTAGTAGTTACACGTCGTTCAGTTGACTCTTCTATGTTTGGCAGGTGCAACCGCCGCAGGCTCTTTCATACAGGTCTCAAGATGGCCTGGCACCTGTGAGTGGGCTGGTCCTGAGCTGGGTTGGCTCCTGGTTGCTGTAGTTTTCTGTACCTTTTCTTTTGCTACACAGGTGTGTGTTTCGATGACCTCTCCAGCTGATCATTGGGCGGCACGTATAGTGGGGTTGATCCGACAGATGAGCACAAGCCTGTGGTTGTTTGGCTGATTGATACTGGTGGCCACTAATATGCTCCTCATGAATCTTTGATTGCAGAGTTCTCTCATGGCCAGGTGACAAAAAATGCGCGTTTCTGAGTTTGGGTTTGTTGCTGAAACTTTACCTTTGAGATAAAGGCCCACCAGGCTGGTCCATACAAACCTTTTTTTTCTTACATTATGAGGACTTAGTGATAAATGAATGTCGCATTGCTGTCCAGCTAGAGAAGGCATTTCTAAAACCACATATTTACTTATCATTGTCACTATGAACGCTTTTGCATACAGTACATTGCGTACCCTTCCTGACACCTCAATTAGCCCATAGAATGGTAGCTTTGTGCCATCTGCCATCAATCCCTGTGAGGTGTACTCTTGAAAATGCTGCTTCTTCTGTTCTGGTAGTCGATCAAACACACTTTTTGTTAGTAGGTTTCTGTTGCCAGGTGTTGACAAGTTTGCTGGTCTACATGGTCTGTCATTCAGTTGAGAAATGTGATTGGGTCTGGTGTGAAGTCTGTGGGACCGGTATTTACTGGAATCTCCCAGATGGGTCCCTTTTTGGCTGGCAGATTTTCTGGCCTCTTGGTCAGCTTTCAGACTATTGGGCTCTTTTTCTCTGCGTGTATCCATCAGCCATTCTCTTCATTGGCTCTTTTACCACTTGTTCTCCTTCTTCATTAGGTGTCTCTGCTAGGTCTGGTGGGTTGAAGTCATAGTTTTGTGCTCTCACAGGGACTAGTGGTGTCTGAGGAGGGGCTGCGCTTTTCCTTATCTCTCTGTCACCAATCCCGGGTTGGCAGCTCAGACATCCACTTCCTCTATTCGTGAGCCTTTGTTTAGCCAGCAGGCTGTCATGCTGCTGTAGGCAATGCCCATTTATGCATTGGTTATTCTTTGGTTAACTCCTAAATTTGCTCAGTAGACGTCACAGCTGTCCACATCCTCAGCACTGGCTCAGCCTCCTCGATGGAAAGGGTCAATGAGTCAATCCCTCGGTCGATAATAACGGCATTGGGTGGGTTGATGTGGTTGGAGTCGTCTTTAGCTCGTATACTTGCTGTGAAAACAATCGGAGGGCGGTGGCCATGGATTTCATACAGTCTTGGAGTTGTTGCATTGGCAAGCTGCTACCTTTTTCTTCTAATGTGAGGGGTGTTTTCTCCCAATTTAACAACCGTTTCTTTTGGACCAGCTGTGAAGTTAGTCTGTATTAGCAGGTACTTGTTTCAAGCACTAACAGATTTTTCAGTGGTGTGGGATTGGACAGGAAGAAACTGGTTTGGTAGAGTTGAGTTTGCTAGTGTACTACATTCTCAGGGAGAGGTTACTGTAGGCTGCTTCCAATAGCTTTTCTACCATCTATGTATGTTCTCGTAATGTCACCTACAAAATCTTCAGATAATACTGGGGTATCGCCTTTGCCTCCTTTATTGTCATGCCAACACTAGCCTTTAGTGCCATAATGACGGAGTAGCAGGAGTCTCTTCTACAATATTGTTGGGCTTTCTCACAAAGTGATTGTCTCTGATGGTTGATTGTTTCGGCATCTTTCCATTGATTGGTGATGGCGATGTCTCTGAATTTTTGGAGAAAATAGTCTTCAGCACTTGTCTTGAATGGTGGGGGCTTGAGCCTGTCCATCGCTGTTGCTGTTGACTCTGGTTCCATTGTCTCTGTGAATTGGGTCAACAGCCAAGCAGATGGGAGGTCCCTTTTCACATCCTGTGCTCTACTGTAAGACATATAATGAGATCAGAGGGAGGTTGCAGAGATCCGGAAATATTGCAGAGGTTTTTTCTTGCAGTAATCCCCCTTCTTTGTAGATCTATGGTATCATCTGGTTTGTAAGATCTATGGCACTATTTACTCTGCAGATTAATGGTGCCATCTGCTTTTTTGGAGATATATGGTATCATCTACTTCTTTCAAAGATCTATGGTATAATCCACTTGTTTTGAATATCTATGGTGCCAACCACGTCTTAGCAGGGGTAGTTTGTCTCTGTGGGACAACCAGCTCAGACTGCTGCCACCAATACACTGGAAATTACTATAATATTAAATGGCTCACACTTGCACACACAGCATTGAAGTGACTGTCCCACTGTAACTGACCAGCTGCAAGTAAGACAGTGTCAAATGACTGAATAGGGTGCTAATGGGTAGGCAGCAATGGTTGACCTGCTAGTTAGCAGTAGCAGTGTTGTCAGTGTAAACAGTCAGTTAAAACAATTTGATTTTCATTCGCTTCCGCAAATTATCGAGTTCAACTTTTCACCTAATTTTTTTCAGAAAAAGTCCAATTTTCAAACTTTCTTTGAAATTCATCTATACATTATATGCTAATAAATTTATGTTCATATGAATCAACAATCTCTCTTCTCTAAGGAAAATTATTAACGGTTTGATTCCACCGGTTTAAACTAATTGTATTATTATTTTAGTATGGAGACCATTCTTTAGTAGTTACCCTGACAGATCAACAAGCAAAAATAAAGTATCAAACTAAACACAAAACTGATAGCACAGCTGAAAAGATAACAATATTCTGATAAAACTAACAAAACTTGAAGCAAAAATATACAAAACAGAACAGAACACTGAAACAACAATCTAACACTGACTGTACGGAATACCGAAATCTTCGGAAATTTTTTTTACCAAAAATAATTGGTAATTTTGTTACTAGCAAAAACACAGACATCAATTTTATACACTCGAACTAGGAACATTCAGAGCTATATTTGATATAAAGAACAATACCAATCAAAAATTTTACAGCAATCATCAAAACTAATTAAAATTAATTGTTTATTATTGCCGCCATTTCTAAATAATTAATTAACAGCTTATTAACCTTCAATTCCACAATCAAAAGTCTCAAACAAGCTAAGATAGTAATAAACTAATTATATCAGAAGAAAAAATTAATGTGCTAGCTCTTTACTAGAAAAACACTGCTCATCATTGTAAAAAAAATCACAGAGATTGAGTACAGGAAGTGATGGGGTCAAGGAGATTTGGAACTGTTTCCATCTAGAATGTCATAGTCTTCAAACAAAAACAAAAAATAGGCAAGACTCTGCTCTACATGATGGCGTAGCAACTATTTCAGTCAGTCTTCACAAATGTGCGCAATCTTTCTCGAAAACCTGACGGAGTTGAAAACGAGCAACAGCAGTGCATGAAAAGTTGGACGGATAACTCCAATAGAGCAATACACGTAAATGAGAAAAAAAACTTTAGGGTCGACAATGTTTGTATGCTTGCGCTGTCAACTATGAGTATAAGTGGTTGATTATTCATGCATGTGAACGGTGAGCTCTATGCATTTATTCATTAACTATACACACAAGCAAAGCAAATACAAAAGCGGCTCAGTGCTTACAGCATGTCTACATGTACTTTGATAAACCTACCATAAGATGATTGGGTAAAAACACAAAGCAATGATAAGCTAAAACATAGTGCACCATAACAAGTACACACGGTACACTGTAACTGTTCAAACATAATCCTACACAGTTAATACAACAACAAAAAATCTCACCACCTTTAGCACCTTTCAACTATCTGTACCACCTCAGCTGCAAGAATTATGTAATGTCGTTGTGGTTTGCCTTAAAAACAGTATTAAACACAAAAGTAAATGACAGTACAGTGAAAGACTGTCAATAAAATACTTTTATGATTTTAACCTTGTCCACAGTATTCAACAAAGCCTAACCGCTCGTCAGAGCTATAGTGCATTTTCTATAACTTGCTTAAAAAAGTGCCAGCAGAAGTAGCTTCTTTGCATTTATTGTTATTGCAATTGAAACTCCGCACTAGTTTTCAGGATACTGGCCAAGCAATATTACCAGATAAATGAAATGTGTAAAAACCAGGTAACCGACAATAATTATAAATGAAAACTAAAAAAAGCCTTTTCGAAAATTCTACAAACAGTAGCGATCCCATGTTTTGATGTTTTTTTTTAAATCCTTGACTGATGATTACTTGGGGCTTATACTTTTTCATGCAAACCAACAAAGTTTTCGCATCTGTTTATGGTCTTGGATGAATTGAAAAAAAATATTTGTCACTTATTGGTTAATTACTTATTGTCACCATCATCATCATTATTAACCAATGATGTATCATGATGACTTTTATCATGATAATCCTCCAAAAAGTGATTTAATAAGCATCCTAGCCAAGTGGCAGGGATCCTTACAATAATAATACAGTAGGATGATGAATGATAAAAGACAACTCCCTAATTCGCAAGTTCCATAGCGTAGTTATATCTATTATGTGATCACCTTAGTAATAGAGCTCAACTTGTTTTAAAAATATCAAGGGTATTCGCGAAGTGTTCATTGAGTCAAGGGCAAAAAATAACAGTTGTTTGTAATACAATTTAGTCAGATTAGTTGCAGAGTTTAGAATGTCATAAGTCTTCAATAGATTCTTATAGATTTTCAAACAGATCCCAAAGACAATGACTCGCAACTTTTAAGCAATAAAGAACCGAAAATGACATCATTAGGACAAGTTTTTAGAACTTTTTCATAGTTGTTTCATTTGCGACCTTGAAACAAAATAAATAAATGCTGGTAGATTATTTTTATTATTTGGCGAGCTACTTTCTATTGACACTTCAATTCAAAACAAATTGATTACTTATTAAAGAAGCAAAGAAGCATTCACTCAATTAGGAATGTTATTGAATCATCAGAATATACCTTAAGAGGCTATAAATGTCTGGTACAATAATAATAACAAATGATACTGCAGCTAATAATATGGTAATGATATAGATTTCATACATTTCTTTCATTAAGAACAAAGTTAAATAATAATTACAGCTTCAACTACAGTTATTAATTACAAAGAAGGTGGTAATAATATCTATTATTTTGACGCTAATAACAATAATAATAAAAAATAATGAATAAACTTTTTGTGTTTATTTTTCAAAACAATCGTTGATTGGTGTAATGTTTTATCAATTAATGGCAATGAGAATTCAAAAAAATATCCACAATATTTGCTAAATTATTGATATCGGGGGTATTTTTTTTCATCTAGCTGAACAGTTGTTTAGTAGCTAGCATGGACTTTTTATTATCCATGGTTAATAAATGATAGTGAGACTTTTTGAGCCGTGAGCCAAGACAGTCTTAGCAAACATGCTAAGCAGCTTACTTACCACAGGCGGTGATGGTTCTGTTACATTGTTAACTTGGAACAGGGACTCATTGATGTCCAAGTCATGTGGATGATCATCAGTAAAGTTTAAACCGCCCGTATGTATTGATGCCTAAGCACAAACATTTCTATAATTATTGCTTATATATACTGTTTACCTAAAAACGATTAGAAAAAAAAAAGTAATTTTAAGTTGACACCATGTTTTTCTGAGTGAAACTGAGCAACAGTTCGTGGTGTCAATGGATATTAAGCAAGAACAAATTTCAAAAAGCCCTAACAAACAACACCAACAAAATTCTATTCATTTGTTTAGCCCATTCACAAAGACTACAGTCAGAAGTTTTGATGCCGCTTGAAACATTTAAATGTTTGTAAGCTTTGTTGTTCCAACTTCAGCTACATACAATTTTAGTGTTAATGTAACTGGTCTGCTCCGGGGAGGTTGGATTGTAAATTGTAAATGTTTTGAATTTCAAGTTTCGACTTCGGTCAAACATTTTACTGGTAGATCTTAAAATGAGCAATATTTAAGCGAAGCAGGCAGACTTTCTCACAGGTGAACATTTGTAATTATACTCAATTTTCTCAATGAAATTTTTATAGTGAAAATATTCGTTTGATGCATAACCTCTCACAAGACTAGTAGTCTTTGCTCAGAGTCAAAATTCTACAGTTTTGTTTTTTTTGTGCAATGGCTATACTGCGCATTTTTACACAACCGCAAAATATATATTTAAACCTCAGGTAAATAACTGCCTCAAGATCAATAAAACTTATGAACATTTCCTAAGTAATTGAAAGAAGCTTTATGCAATATTTCATGTTAGCCAATTTTCTCAGCACATACTTTGTCTCTCGGTACATCTCCATGGTCTAAAGTACTTGCTGTATTGGCTTCATTGTGACTTGCTACCTGGTTTGTTCCTTAAATAAAATATATAGTGCATTAAAGAAATGTATAAAAGGAAATTATGTGACACCCACTTTCAGTCAATTTAATATACTTTCTACATTGTTAAAAAACTTGCATGTAAAACGTGACCATGTAGTTTATGCAGAAAAACTTGTTGAGCCTCCTTCAGACTAATATGAATGTGCAAGCCATGTTTCCTTGAGGTTTGCATGTTTTTTTTCCGAAACTTTCAGTAACTTACAATAGAACTTCACAAACTGCTCTGTGAAAAGTAACTAAAGAAAATGAAAAGCGACCAACAGTGAGATTGGATCCGGGGTGAGTAGGGTAATAGGAGCAGGTCTGAGGAAAAGATGGTTTGCCTAGTTTCAAGTGCCTGTTTGAGCATCAGGTGTCCACGAGAACTGTTTAGGTACCTTTTGTGTGCACCAGCTGTTGATTATCCCAGTTGACATTGTATATGGTTATGGTTATTATCTAAGTATTTATCGTGCAGAAGTTGTTTAAATTGGGATTGGTATCACGGTATTGATTGTTGTTTCAATAGTGGAAGGTAAAATGCTGAATTGTGCTATTGACAGGCGAGATGTTGGGAAAAGAAGATATGGAGGAAACTGCGATAAGCGAAAATGATACAGTTGATGGCAGAGAGAGTGAAATTGTAGATAATGTTTTGCCGAGTCTGAAACAATCCGATAATAGTTATGATAATATTGGTCTTTGCCTAGTATTTTTTACTGTTGGCGATGTTACCGAGTTAGTATTCATGAAAGCGCTATCAACGAAATACAAAAGACAAGGAACTCTGCTGCTTGTATCATAAATGAAACTATAGGCTCATGACGAACATCTAATTCGACATAGATGGTAGTGCTGCAGGATTTGATGTGAGGATGAGTTCGTCTTTTATGGCAATGATTGCGGGTTTGGTCGATTTAGGGAAGGCACGAGCAGTTTAACGAATAATTGAAGCTAGTCAGACTAGTTTATTCTTCACTGGTCGAAATACATTTTTGTTTCGGAGCCTATCAAAAACCCATTGAGGACTTATCTGAAGTAATATTCCACTACAGATTGATAAATGTAACTAGCCGGTTTGCAATCAAGACTGCAATGTCTTTGGCGTTGAAAATTTTGAATTTTTGTCAGAGAGGTAACAATGGACTCTAATTATTTATTATTAATAGTACTCACTCGTTCGGGCATAGGAGAAGGTGTACTCCTAAAGCCTAGAAGGTTTGATCTCAAGTCGGCAAAGCGTTTGACATTGAAAAAATTGCCATCTCCGACAGAGAAAAAACAGCAGGATTCTAATTACTTAATGTTATTTGTACTTAAGTAGCTACAACCTCTATATTATTTATTATCCTCATTGTGCTTCGATATTAGTTATCATTTACTACTATTTTTTATTTCAGATCCATATGACCACAACATCACCAGAAAACATTACATCTAAAGGACTTTACATCAAAGTTCTGGCAAAGACAGCATGATGATACCGAACAAGCCGATCAATCTAGTCACTTTTCAAGCCATTCTCTTATGCTTCATACAACTCATGCTGAATATGGCCGAACTAGATGATGAAATGTTCCCTACTCTTCAATACATATGGAATATGTCTCAACGAGATGGTGAAATGAATTCTTCGTTAAAACTACTTGCTGCCAATTTTCATACTGCGTTATGTATGAATAACACTTTAGATGTCAATAGCTACTTGGAAAAGACTGAAAAACCAGCTTTGAATATAATCTGTTTAAAAATTTAACTCCATATAAATGAGAAGTAAAAATTTGGAGCGCTATCGAACCTCAAGTCTCTCAATACTTACAGAGAAATACTGAAAAATACATCACCAAAAATGGAATGTTGAAGTAGTCGATGGGCATTTACCATAGTCTTATATTCTTAGTTAATATATTGTACATATATACCTGTGGTAAAACCTATACTTTGATACAATAAATATTTCACTGTACAACAATACATTAGTCCAACAATCCAAATCGTGATACAAACCCCAATATAAACAACTGTTGCAAAATAAATCCTTGGATAATAATCATAATCATGTACAATATAAAAACACTATAATCAATGGCAATAATCAACACCTGGTGCACAAAAAAGGTACTTAACTGGCTCTCATGGACATCTGGTGCTTAAAAAAATACTTGGAACCAGGAAAACCATCTTTTCCTTAGAGAACGTGATGCAGATCTGTTCCTACCATAATACTTATGCTGTCTCAAACAAATTCTTGGCCAATGCACACAAACTTACTCGTGCTAATTATGAAGTCGATGAAATAATAGACCGGTAACTCATAAAGTTCTGATGTGTTCTTATTAGAAATCTCTTGAATTTCAGTCCTAATAAAAACATGAATTTATCAAAGACTGGCTGCAAGTTTTTCTTTTATGTCTACCTATGATAGTTTGTATCACTATCGAAGGTCTAAGCTTTCTTTATTGAACTACCACCCGATTGAGTAATTGTTTTGCCTCACTAGTTAAGTTTGCTCGATTGTTAACAACGGACCAAGGTCTTCTGGAGATGATACAATGTTGCATGCAACTAAAACTAAATACTTTTGGTAATCTGAGTCACCCTCTTCAAATTAAAATTTTCTTCAACAAAAAAGTAGGTTTCTTCCAGTGCCACATCTATTTGCATTTAAAAGGTTTGAGAATCGCATCAGTTCTGCATTATGTTTTTTCCAATTTTTGTCCTTATGTAATTTCTATTTGTTAAGTTTTAAGGTCTTTTGTAATTCTATGTTTTGCCAGATTTAACTTTTACCATGTCAATTTATTAAATTCACTTTGCAAAGTTATAAAAACGTGATACTAACTCACAAAAAACTGTTTGTAAAAGTCAACAGCCAAAATGTGTAAACATACCAGTAGATGATCCAGTAGAGCTGGATAGTATTCTCTTGTGCTCCTCTGCTTTGGCAATCTCCTTAAAGACATACAACAACAAAGAAATTTTCAAACTGCCAGAAAATTGTTTTAAGTTTCAACACTTCCATAAAAAGCAGTTTTGCATCAATTACAAACATTTATGTAAGAAACTACAAGAAGAACTAGCACTTTGTTCCATAAACTGGAACTAAATTTCTTGAATGAGCGATTTAAAAAGTAGGCAACAAAACCATAAACCAGAGACAAACGTTGCAAAACACAAGAAGGTGTTAAAAGCCAGCTGTGCCACTTTTTGGGTCCTCAATGTAATTTCTGTCCCTACTCGTACACTCCTACTGCCTGTCATTGTAGCTGGTGATACTTCTCCTCATCTTGAATTTGATAACGCCCTTTTAGTTTTCCACAGTAAGTTTCCAAAACTTATCAGGGAGAAAACCGCAGATTGATACTGCCCAACACTTTGTTTACTCTCCTCTGACTGTGGCTCCTCTAAAGAATTTTGTGAGATCAAGGCAGGAGCCAAATCATAGCAGGAAATATTTTTCGTAATAGCCTGCACTAGAAAGAAGATTTTTAAACATGCCAGTAGGAGCTAATGAACTTTGGCAGCTTTGGACATGTTAACAAATGGAAAATTTCGAGTAGACAATAGGGAAGGGAAAATAGGTCACAAATATGGATAATCTAGTTACTTTTGATACTGATAAGAATAGCAGAAAGGAAAAGACAACAGAGTAGTTCTGACAGAAGGTATTAATCAACTGGTTCAATCCAATGGCTATGTTAGTAGTATAGAAGGAGCAGATCTCACAAGAAGTAAATGGGGCAATCAGATACCAGGAGAACCTGTTGGGTACTTTTGTTTGATGACCAGGTATAAATTCCTGGTTTGCAGATTTGTATGTATAATGGATTTACTGCGCAGTTGGTTCCTATGAATATACAGCATTTCATTGATACAAACTTTTTTATAATGGGCGTGATAATTATTTCGTTGAGCAAAGTATGGAATCCTAGGTGTTTTCTTTGTGAAGCGGGTAAACTCCTAAGTTTAAACCCCTAGATTGTATCATGGTTTGGATTGTTGTCTGAATAATATTAATTGTGGTGTTATAGTATACTATAATAAAGGAAATTGTATGATAAAGTTGTTGATAAGCAAGATATTGGGTTAAAAAGATATGGAGATGAGTGCAATGAGTGGATTGGAAACAGTTGATGGTAGCAAAAGTGAATTTGTAGACAATACTAAGTTAGTTTTGAAACAAAAAGCGATATTAGTACGGTAATGTTAGTATTGGTCGTCAGTTTTTCTACTTTTACAGACATTACTTGGTTTATTTTCTTTGAAAGCGCTATTGAACAGATACAAAATAGAAAGAATTCCCTCACCCAGATGCAAATGAAACGTTATTCAGATAAAAAAGCATCCAACTCATTATGGAGCACACTGTCAACTACTGTGCGTGAGAGGTTGCGTTCGCCGCTTACGGCGATGATAGCAGGATTAACAGGTCCTTGCAAGACCCAGAAAATTTTATGATTGATTGATGCTAGTCAAACTATAGTTCAACCTCCACCAGTGGAACTACGTTACTCTTACTGGGCCTACTCTTACTGTGCCTATTAAAAAGCTTTTCACTATGTGTCGGGAGTGATGTTCCATAAGATGGTGATTGATATAACATCAAGTTTCCCTTGAGATGGCCAAACAACTGGTTGACAATTATTGATCTGATGGATGAAGTTTTTTGCAAAGCCAATGTCAATGCTTTATATACAAAACCTAGTCATCATTTAAACAAAGTGTCATGTTTATCAATCTCAGAATCTTTTTTTGAAAGGAAAATGTACGATTTCGAGGAACAGTCATTGTTTTTACATTTTTAAAAACCATCAATTCGCTTCTTCCATCACCTAGCTGACTCGACAAGATTGGAAAATGTGCAAGAAGCCTTTGAGCAAGCAAAGAAGAAACCTTTTTCTTTTCTCCTCATAGACACTACTCAGGAAATGGATGAAAATAGAATATTAGAAAAAATTTTCTCGTATAATCCCATGGTGTTATATGTACCCAAGTAGAGGCATGGAAAATAAAAAAAATCCACTGAAACACCTCTCATCTGTTTTGCTAACGGAACAAATGACACGATAATAAGATGACTGAAACCTTACAACAAAAGATGAAAAGAAATGTGGCTGCGTTGTTTTCACTAAGCACTACATCTAGTGCCAGTCAAAAAACCTGTAATCGCCAATGCTAAAAAAAAAAATATCATTATGCCTTCAATTGATTGCGACAAAGCTATTACAAATGGTGCTATTATCATCATCTAGGTACAACCAATTGCAGCAAAGCACAAAGGGCATCGTAATCAACAATAGACCAAAGAGAGAGGTTCTTCAAAAGTTGAGGATTTCTAACTTCACTACTAGGTCCTATCATCAGCACTGTAATTCTGGGTATACAGGAAGCTATAACGGGACATAGATTAACAATTCCAGATGAATAGTAAAAAATAGAGTGGCTAATTAAGCAATCAATTTTTTGAGTAAAATAAAAACCTCCATCATAGAAAAATTCAATTCTAGCCTGTTTCAGTCGATGAGAGCAACTGTCAAAAGTAATATATTAGGCAATGTTCATCTTTACTCAAAACACTCCATCGAACGGCAGTGCTACAAAAAAAAAATGCTTGAACTAGCCAATAAATGGTCGAGAAGTAACAAAGGCAAACATTAACTCAAGCTGGTAGAGATATCTATTAATTACAACAATCGGCATCATCGTACAAGTTTCATCACCACTGAAACCATGACTGTTGACCTTCAAAATTTACCAGTGGTTACCTCCTTATTCCAGAAAATGAGTACAGTAGAACAAAGAGAAAAATCCAAAGAACAAACCAATAGTGCGAAAAAAGAGACACGTCTCTGTTGTGTTACAACCCAATGGAGAACATAACGGCTAGAGATATGAAGCCAAAATGAAATGCCTTGTTGAAAAAAGCAGGCAATCTCAACTTGGCAGAACACGAAAAAGTAGACAAAAACATTCAGAACATACTAAGATATTTGACTGATTGGATGAAAGTTTGGGGAAAAACAATGACTGTTTAGCGCTACTCCCGTAAAACAGTCAGATTACCACCACCATCGCCATTTGTCAATAGTACGACTATCGATGAAAAGGTTTCATTTTTTTCACTGGATCACAATACTACCACATTCAATTATGTGATAAAAATGCCGACCAAAAAAAAACTATTTGACATTGACACCCCGAGAGTAGTCCACTGTCTTGCTAGTGATGATGATGTTGATGGTGTTGATGATTAGTGACGTTGTCGTCAATGGTCATGACAGTGATGTTGATGATGTTGAAGAGGAAAGAAAACAGCAACTAGACGCACTTAAAAAGAAAGTGGGGGATATAACCCAAGTAAACGTGATCAAACAATCTGCATCGAATGCCACATGGATTGACAAGCTCAGAAAAACACTATCAAGGGACTGAAAAGTTGAAGTTGGAGGAAAATGGATGAGCTTCAATCTCTCAAAAGTTTGTTGAATGATGAATACAGTAGATTTAAATATCTGAGAGTCAGTGAAAAAATCACAAGCATTAGAAGATCTCCACACAAAAACATGCAGCAAATGATGAGAATAGTGGGAACTGAAAAATTATCGGCAATGAAATGGAAGAGTTGTAATGCAATCCAGCATTACATATGCCTCTATAAGGAGCTTGGGCTCTGATAGAAGCTGGTAAAAGGTGAAAAAGTGAAAAGAGAATATGCGAATGGCTGAGCGGAGAGGATGCCTATATAGACAAAAAAGTGAGAATGAAAGTTAAATAACTTCCGAATACTGTTGCTAGAATAGGAGAGTGGATTCAATATGATTTGGTGGATGTGCGCTTTCGAAAAGATGAAAATGGTCAAACTGCTTTTATGTTAATGGTTGTCGATTCGTAATCTAGAAAGATATAGGCTCTAGCTGTAATCTCTAGAGCTGGACAAGTCATGACTAAAATTTAATATGCTGAATGGGGAAAGCTGCAAGGTTTTACAGTCGGATAAAGGTAAAGAGTTTTATACTCAAAACATCAAAAGGATTTGAGCTGAGAAAAGCGTTTGACGACCGAAAAAGAGACAATAAAAGCATCAATGGTGAAACATTTCAACAGATTATGGAAAGACTGTATTTAAAGTTGCGCGACTTAAAAAGATGACAACAAGTACATCAATGTTTTACCTCAAATAATTTACTCGTAAAACGACGAAACTCACACGGCTACAGCAATGAAACTAGATTGCGTTAACTCTCCAAACCAATACGTTTTTTGGCATACTGTATGAGAAGTGTATGGAGTTTGAAAGACTGTATGAGTGGGGCGAACCCAGTTCCGACAAACAACATTAGCTGAAAGTTAGGGGTTATGTGAGAATCATTAAAGGTAGAGCAGCCTTTAAGAGGAAACATACTTCAAACTGGGCCATCGAAATCTTTACAACTGCCAATGCCATGAATGACATGAGACCGAATGTGTACACAATGAAAGATATCACTAAATAAAGAATCAAGGAAACTTTCTCTGAAAAAGAATTGCAGAAAATTAAACAAAAACAACTGTTCTTTTATATGATCTGATTAGGCACTATCCATAATTGAGAAGGTTTTCTTCACGTCATTTATTATTATAAAAATGCTTACTATAAATCTTAGTATAAAATCATTACTCTGTACCTTGTTTTCTAGTAAATTATCAGCCAGTTTGTACCAACATATGATAATATTCAAACAATCAAACAGCGATACAAACCAGGTATTTAAACCTAACAATTGACTCACTGTACCAAAATAGACATGTACGGTTCCGTATTGTGCTCAACAAAACAATTCATGGGCCCATTAAAAGCAAACTCGTATCAATCAAAATACTGTACATCCATAAACATTGACTGCGCAGTAAATCCATTATACACACCAATCTACAAACCAAAATTCTACACCTGGTGCAACTAAAAGTTTTTTTTGCATACCGGCAGAACCTGACTAACTTGTTTAACCCTTAGAAGCTCTGCTCCTATTATAATATTTATAGTGTCTGCATGGAGTTGTTATATTTATGCTGAGTCTCCTGTAAAGGGGTCATAATGCATTCAAGTTGTGTTGGAAGAAGGGGTGTATGCTGTATACTGTATGGAGGGGAGAATAGGACTATGTTTGCTACCGATTTAGAAAAAAATTGTTGTAAACCCTATATATTTATAGCGTGAACTTGACTTTATGCATTTTGGTGCAACGATTGGGATTAGAGCTAGTGTAACTTCACACAAACACTTCAGTGAGTAACAAGAACCTAGGTTGTTCTTGATTTCAAGTTTTTTTTTGCTGCAGAGTAGAGCTATTGTAAGCTCAAACTTCAGCGGCTATATTTAAGCCAAAGTAGTCAATTTCACTTCCACCAAAAATTATATTTTTAAAACGGCAAATTTTTTATGACGAGCAATGGCATACCTCTTCCGTAACTGCCTAGTGATGTTGGAATCTTTCACCGCTGAGGAGCATTGAAACATAATAAAACAATGATGGCCATTGTCTATTTTAACTGTATTTTTACAAAATTTTCTACTAGTTCAAAGATGCAAGTCAAAGTATTACTAATCTTTCATGATTATCGAAACAGCAAATACTAGTTTCAAAAAAAACTGAAGCTATTATTTCAATGTCACAGCTGTCAAATAGAGCATAAAAACTTGAGCTCAAAAATCTGACCTTCGAAAATTAGTTTAATTAAACAACAGATTTTCAATACTTTCGTATCTCCTAAGGTTCAAGCAAATGATAATTAATCATTCAGCATTGATATTTCTTCTGTCCCTAGCAAATAACTGAAAAGATAGTCAATATCTTGTATTAGCCCACAGAGGAGCTGGACAGGTATTCATAGCAAGTTGAAGTTTTTTTCAGAAATCACAGACTTTAGTCCATCCAGGTAAAGTGTGCTAGTAAGAAATTAGAATTGTTGTCAAACACAGCAAAACTTTATGATAAAAACATAAGACAACATTTCTACTTGTTACTTCTAGTAATAAAAGACTGTGTAGTATTTCATTTAGCCAAGAACTTACCAGTAACTAACTAATCCTCTCAAAATTGATGTTTCAGTTTTTTCTGATACTTACAAAGCACTAAAAATCTCATGAAACTCTATCAAGAAAAAGTAGTGGGAAGACATTCGTTATAAAAACAACAAAAAAACGATCTTAAAGGGAATGACTTTTTTAGTCATCATACAGTCACAGTCTTGGAGGGCACAGCTTGATGAAATGCAGCATTAACAACATTTACTTGACGATGATTTTGACAACACCTACTTAAATCTTAACCCTCTTCGCAGAAAATATTACTTAAAGATTCGAAATTTTGCCTTAAATTATCCTACTAGCCTCTAGTTCCCCAAGTAGAAGGAAAATTATGAGCAAAGGAAGTGTTTGGTCTTACATATGAATAAGACCTGTCTGAGACCATTTGAAATGTTTCTTTCCACAAGCGGAGTCGGAGGCGGTCGAACAATAGGAGAAGAATAAAACTTGGTTAAATTTTATTCTTTGCTTTTTCACTCGATAATTATTGCGCACCATAGTTCTAAATTAAGGTTTGACGCTTAAAGTTAGGAATGTGTTTTATTAGCACTATCATTAATCTGACAAATGTACATGAAAGAGAAAATTTAGACAGAGATCATAGGTGTATTATTTAGTTTTATGCAGAACGTATGTTGGTGTGAAGCTACAACACAGGCTTTTTCACTACACAGGGTAATAAATGCAGCAGTCTGAAACACCTTCCACCCATCCTGATTCTAGGACTCTGCCACTTTACAATTAGAACAATTAGTCTTGTTCAAAAACTATTTAATGGGTTTTGTTCCCTTCAAGGTAAAAATAGCTGTAACCAAAATCAGTTATTAACTGGTTGACAAATTTTTTCACTAATAAATACATGGGAAGTGAGAGAAAAAAACAGACTATTCAAAGTTTTTTGGATAGGGCTGTGGCAATAAGTTTTTCAGTGGATTAGAAACAGCAAAAATAGCACAAAATTGACTCACCCCAATAGCTTCATAGAGTGTAGAGAGTGTCTTGCGAGCACTTTTGCGCTTGGATTCGTGTTTGAGTTGAGGATGAGTTATTTTGCTAACGCTGATGCTAGACTCCAACTCTTCAATAGCCCACTGTTTGAAATCTAAATCCTTGTATACTTGTCCTAAGGTGAGATGTATCTAGACAAAACAACATTACATACAAGAACACTAGTACAATACTGTTTTTTTTAATAGTTATTCAAAGCGATTGTAAATTTCAACTGCAAGTGAATGGAGAACAAAAGACATACACACAATTTTTGGCACCATCTGGCATTGCCATACCACTGTAGATGCTTAAAAATTGTGCCTCGTTTATGCCCAATTTTTTTCTGAACTGGTTTGGCGGTATTGCTGCAGAATTGTGTATTTGTAATTAACAGTGCTCATAAATTTCCATAATGCGCGTTGTAGCTTTTTTTCTTGGACATTGCACCAGAAACCAATATTTTATCAACACCCCCCCCCCCCCCACCCCTTAGATCATCCTTCTAGAGGTAGAGGATTCAATTTATTGCCTTGTACGTTTGCTTCACCATTACCTTAAATTTATTACCAAGTTCGTTTGCTGCCTTCTCTGTGTTCTAGCTATGATTACTCTTTGTTGAAGGCTATTTATTATCGGCAGCTTAGGATCAACGTAAGAACCCGCTGAAAGCCTTCAAAACTCTTATAGGATAAGCTATTTCTCAGTTTGCTTTTTGTGCATACATCAATCCTATGCTTACTTTTTTGGAGAGACTCAGAACTTCCTATATAGTGAGGGAGAGATTCATGTTTTGGAGTGAGATGTGATGTAAGCCAGGAGAGAGGATTAAAGAGCTAGCTGTGAGAATACGTCAGGATGCAATCATCTGTGACTTTGGAGCCGTCAACAATTCACTTGATGAAGCGATGAGGAAAAATTTTCTGGGTTCCATCAACAAGGAAGCAGTACTTGGGAGTGTCTTCAAAATAAAAGCCAATGAGTTGAAATTTCCCAGAGCTGTGGAAGTTGCCTTGGAATTACAGGATGCGGCTGAGGTAGCTAAGGAGACAGTATGCGAACAAAATTGAAACCGGTATAAAAAGTCTGCTCTGATAACATAGTAATTGAGAAAATGGAAAAAGTAGAGAAAATGAGAAGAAAATGAAAGACAGAGTTATATGCAGCAATCATGTAGCAGATGTGTTAGATCTTCACATCAACAAGACAAATGCCGGTTTAAAGAAGCCACTTGCCTTCATTGCAAAAATAAGGGCCATTTTGAACCATCATGCAGGATGGAGAAGAAAGAGGACCAATCTGTAAAGACCATTTTTACTGATTTAAAAAAAATGGTAAACAAAAAAATCACATGCCCAAACTTCAACAGACTATCCAACTCAAGGAGAAATGTTATAACATGGAGTTAGATACTGGGGCAGGTAACAAATTCCTGTCGGAAGACATCTGGAAGGAGCTTGGAAAACCAGAAATTTCACCCACAGAGATCAAATCTGAGTTGGCATCAAAGCTCCAGATTTCAATCTTCGGAAAATGCCAAGCCAACACCCAATCACCACATGAGGTGAAGTAGCAACAAATGGAGACAGCAGAAAAACATAATAGAAAAGAGAGAAGGCCACTCTTTGTAGAGGACAAAATTTCAAACTGAAATTTTCGAGGCAGGTATGCAATTCGACAATTGCGAGATTCCATTGATGCCACGGCTGGTATAGGGGAGCCAGAGAAAAAGAGCAAGGGAAAATCTACTCTGTATTTTCAGACATACAGATGGATCGTTTACTAGAGCAAGCCTGCAAAAAAGCATGCCAGGCGTTTCCTAATCTGTTCAAGCCCAAACTGAGATGCCTCAAATATTTTGAACTGAAAGTAAAGTTCAAGCCAAAGTCCAAGGCAATTTTCTAGAAGGTAACACAAAATCCTGTTGCAATTTTAGAGCATTTAGTTCATAGCTATAATGCAGGAACATTCAAAGGAGCATAGAATCAAAAGCATTTTAATGATGATGGCACTCCAGTTGCTCCAATCAAAAATACGCCACTATTTGGACAAACCAAGATAAAAATTAGAGTATTTTTGGTTTTTGTAGTCAATACGCTGATAATCAAGACTTGGATATCAAAGAGGAAGAGGGAATTCAAGTTGGTTGGAAATGGTTGGAAGAACGCTTTTTTGCTTTCAGAATCCTCTATGGGTCCGTTAATTGCCAATCCCGTTGTATCCTCCTATCAATGTCTTTTTCTGATTTCATTGTGTCTTCTGTAAATGTTGAGAGAAAAAAAACGATGTTCCAGTAAGATATCACGCTTTCCAATATAACTTTTTTGTCACAACTCAATGGCAAAAGAGTTGCAAAAAATATCAGTGATGAATGGTGTTAATGATAAACTAATGCAAAATGGAAACTCTTCAACTAGAGTATAGTTTGTAGATATGAAGATTTACTCATTTGTTTTCTCTTTTAAATACCTATTTTGGTTTTGGGTAAAGGATGTTCATATGACTGTTGATTCTAAGGTTGCTAGACGTCCTGGGTTGTATGGATTTTTCCCGGTTTTAAAGACCAAAATACTGGTTGCTAACGAGTGTTCCGGATGCTGCAAATTGACTAAAACGAATCTTTTTATTAATAATAATTCACACTTGAGTTTTGCATAGCAGTTGTAATATTTTTGTTTTTGCCCAAAAACAACATAACTAAGCAGGAAAAATGTTGACATAGATACGAATTACTAACAATCAATTATTACTTCTTATGAATTATCATCATTTATGAATAATAATATTCATTATTATTCTCACTTATTTTTTATTAATAAATCTAGCTGCAACTATTATTGTTGTTGCTGCTGTGATATTATTTATTATTATTATTATCATTATCATGATCATGATCTTGATCATGATCATGATAATTATCATTATCATTATCATTATCATTATCATTATCATTATTATTATTATTATTTATTGCGGTTTTATTATTATTGTTATTATTAGTTAATGATAATAATAAATCAGTTTTTACTGCTATTTAATAATTTCACTACCAATTATCTTTAAATTATTTTTAGTTACAAAAAGGAATAATAGTCTTTATATTGTTACTACAAGACTTGGTTGCATTCTGTGTAAGTGCTACTGTGAGGGATGCCAACATGTACTACATCTGTTTGACGCCATTTTACATTATTATTATTTACCCTACCAACGTGTCTACCTATTTGCATATTTATTCCTACCTGTTGTTTTATGTCTGCAAGTTTATCTCACGATATTTAATTAATTATTATTTTATTACTAACAACAATTTTCCACGAAGATATACAAACTGCATTTTGAGTTGTGTGATGTAAGGCATGGCTTACAAGAATTCTTTGTCCTACCCCTCCATAAATATTTGTGTAAGTAACTAAGAAAATCAGAGTTAGCCTAAATCTCAGAAGACTTTCACCTTCACTGGACAAGCACAGACAGCCGCAAGATTACAAGTACAAAGAAGCCAACTATCGATGCGCACAAGGCTTGGTGAAAAGTGAGAGTCGATTCGACCCTTGCTGAGAATTCTCTTCTAACAAAGAAGTACGGCACGAAGCACCTTGCCGCCACTATAGTTCGGCCACAATCAGTTTGTCCGAACTAGCACGGAATTTAGTGGGCGATAATTACCAAGTAATTATCGTCATTTACAACACGAATTATTCCAACCTAAGTTTGGCCCAATCTGATAACACATAGCCAAATAAAATAATCACAGAGTTGACACATTGCCTTGGTTAAGTTGCAAGCTATAATTCGGGAAGTGTGTACAGGTGGCTACCACCCCGATGAAATCCCTGTACACTACACCTGCGAAAAAAAGAACGAAAATGTGGGAGTAAGCGGCTATCAATATTTATGATATCCCACGACCATTCCTCAACCCGCGGGTGAAAGTGTTCTTCTTTGAGACAATTCACATCTGGCAACCCTAGTTGATTCTGAAAATCTTGAGAAAATCTTTTTGAAATATCACTAATCTCCAACCAATGCTGCATAAATAAAATGAATTATACAAACAATGGGAAATAAAAAAACTGTAGATCGTTGACAATTTTTAACTTGTCTAAGCAATTATTTGTAAGGACTCACATTATTTAAGACTCTGAAGCAAAATTATGCCAATTCTCTAGCAGTACCGAAATCGGGCCCAGTTAGTAGTTTGTGAACAGGCCAAAAATCAGCCCAGTTGATAGTCTGTTGGCGGACCGAAGACAGGCCTGGTAGATAGTTGAAAGACCAAAAACAGGCCCAGTTGACAGTGTGCAGGTGGACCGGAAACAGGCCCGGTAGATAGTTGAAGGACCGAAAACAGGCCCAGTTGATAGACTGAACTCTTATTATGATTTGACTTGCCGTTTAATTTTTCACCACCTCTAGTAGCAGTAATGTACGCTTAGGTTTACCTAACAACGAACTAATAGTCACTGTAACTTGCGGTGTCAATGGACTTGCCTGGCTAAACCAGTGTTTATGCAGTTACTACTATGAGACGTAGGATTTATAACTGCCACATAGTAGAGTGGGTGCAGATGCTTACAGTTACATTTGAGAGCTGGAGAATCCTTTAAAGTATGAGCACAACTTTATTCACTGCCAACTCTGTCACAAATAAAAATAATTCAAGCTTATATAGTAGTAGTACTCAAAATTATGTCCCTGATCGGACAAAATTTTAATAGATGAACGACATACGTGTTGACACAACCTACTTAAAATAATTTTTAAACATCCACAACACAAATTTGTAACTTGTAGTAAAAATAGAATTATAATATTGAATAGAAAACAATTACAACAATGGAACATTATACAACTATTCAAAGAGTAGATTACTCTAGACAGAGTTTACACAGCTCTCGCTATTGATGACTCATTTTACCAGTCCGCTCGCTTTGATGCTATAAAACTGCTGAAGCATTTTAGCAGCATCAGTGCTGAGTGGCTACCACTAGCAGCAACATGTTCTTTTGCTGAAGTGTAACTTTTTGCGAAGATGTCTTCGGTAGTTGGCAAAACATGAGCTAGTCCACCGAAGGTGAGGTCGTTGTGTAGCCTGTGATGTCCACTTCACATCTAAAGAGAGGGAGGCTGAGCATAAATGCCTCTTCCACAACGACCCTTTTCAGGGCCACCAACCATTACTAAAGAGTTGAATTTTTCTTGTCCTTGGTTCGTATCAACATTCCATTGCAGGCTTACTTCATTATTAACATTATCACTATCACTGTCACTATCATTATTATTATTACTACTATTATTTTTATTATTATTACTATTATCACTGGTTATTTTGTTTACTATTATCAATAATTAATTATTTCACAGGCTTGAATGCTATGAAGAGTTGACTTTTTATAATTTATATGTAGCAATAAATACAGTTAAAAGATGATGAAATGTGAAATATCCATAGTAAGTTGCTAGGTTTTTGATTATTACTATTATAATAACAATAATTATTTTTATTAGTACGTGATTGAGTGAGTAATGTTTTGTGTATGTTTGTTAGGTGAGATTAGAGATAGATTACTTAATAACTAATAGATAATATATAAGATGATGTTTCAGCTCGAGCTGACAATGGCGACTGCCTTATTATTCAAAACGAGACAAGGTCAAGGACAAGTATAAACAAGGACAAATAATACAAACATCCTTTTTCATTTAAACAAAGCTTAATAAAAAAGGGGTTTTCTACAGAAGATTATAATAATCTGTAACAAGCACAAAATATATGAATGTCGGCCAAAAAATGGCCATAGCACAAACTAAAAAGTGTTTAATGTTCCATCACAAAACATGTATGAAAATTTCTAAAATGATATAAAAAACAAGCGTAATTGATGAGGTGTCTTTATGAATCGGATCGCACTATTGCGTGCTTTCGAAAAGTTTGCATTGGTTGTTTAATATCCTTACAGTGATGGTCGAGTGTCAAATGTTTGTTATTCCCGGTATCTCAGTGGTTTTAAAACTGCTCTACCACTCTAGGTCAAGTATGGCGTGGCAGCTGCATTAACTTGATTTTCACTGGACATGACTGGTGGTGACACAGGCTCTGAGAGAGTTATCGATTCTGTGGGATAGGGTTCAGCATCTATTTGTATTTTTCTGCGAGGTGTGGTAGTGTTGCTTTTATGTTTTGGAGTGTCTCTAGATTCTGTTGGTGCTCTGGGTGACAAATATAAGGATTCTGCTGTGATTTTAGGTGTAGAGTTAACTTGCTGTAAGTCGACTCTATTTCGATGTACAAGATTGCCTTCTCCATTTATTATTGAGTATGATCTGTTAGATAGTTGTTTGGCAATCGTTCCTCTTTGCCAGTTTTGCTTGTGTCTAGTATAGTCTCTAAGCAATACAGCCGTCCCTTCAGACAATCTGGGCAAGTCTTTGGCACTCTTGTTATATTGCTTCTGCATTATCTGGTGTTTGATGGCCTTTGGTTGCATCATGGTCTGAATATCTGTACCCAATGTTGTGATTTGCGGCAAAACTTATCTGGTTTCCCTACCAAATAGACGCTGGGCTGGTGAGGTTGTCACGCCCTCTGAAGAGGTGTTTCTTATTTTTAATAAAGCCAGAAATAAAATCTGGCTTTATTTCTAATAAAGCCAGATATGGGTCTTTAGAACGCTTGAATACTCGTTTAGCAATTTTGACAGCTGACTCAGCCTTGCCATTAGACTTGGCATGATAGGAAGAGCTGGTTGTGTGATTGAACTCCCAGTCTTGTTCAAATTGCCTAAACTCCTGCGCTGTGAATTGAGGCCCATTGTCTGTTTGTACGAGAAGGGTATTCCAAATCTAGCAAATATCCTCTTGCAGGCCTCTACAACACTGGAGCTACTTGGTGATTTAAGCAGTTCCACATCAAAGAAATCAGACATATAGTCTACTATGATTAGATAGTTTTTGTTGTCGTAACAGAACAAATCCATGCCGACTTTGGCCCACCACTGACTAGGTATACTGTGATTTTTAATAGTTTCCTTCTGCTGTAGCGGTGCATCCAGTTTGCATGTCACACACTTCTCGGTATAAGTTTGGATATCTTGAGCCATGCTTGGCCAATATACTGCTTGTCTGGCTCTACGCAGGGAAGCTGCTGGCCTTGGTGACTTGAATGCACCCTCCGGAGAATGTCAGGTCTCAACGATGTGGGTATAACAATCTTAGTGCCTTTGTAAATGATGCCATCTAGCACAGCTAACTCATCCCGAAACGTCCAGAAAGGCTTGAGCTGTTCATCTATATCATTCATAAGTCTTGGCCAGCCATTCAATATTCTGTTCTTTAGATTGATGAGCAATGGATCAGCTGTCGTTGCTATTCGAATTGCTTTGTAGCGATCTTCAGTGACTCGCAGGTCACTTGATGGGTTTACCTCGAATAAAGAGCACGTTTCTTGGTGACCAACTACCTGGAATACTTGTTCAGTGTTCAATTCAGCTTTGGTGATATTTGTTTCAATGAGTGGGCTTCGAGATAACATGTTAGCAATCACTTGTTTCTCCCCTGGTTGGTATACCACTTCGAATGAGTATCGCTGTAAGTACATGATCATACATTGTAGTCATTTAGGAGCTTTGAGGAGAGATTTTTTTAGAATGACTTTAATGGCTGGTGATCTGTTTGCACTGTGATGTCTTGATGACCGAACACTTGGTGAGACCAAATACAATGACTAAACATTCTAGCTTTATGGGGGCATAATTTTGCTTGCTGGATGTTAAACCATGTGATGCATAAGCCACAGGTTTTCCTTTTTGCATGAGAACTGCCCAAATTCCTACCGGCATCGGTTTGGACTACTACTGGTTCAGCTGGGTTGTAATATTTCAGTGTACTTTCACCAGTCGTTAGTTCTTTCAGCCTCTGAAATGCCTGTTGCTGGTCATCTTCCCAGACAAACTCATTCTTGGTGGAGTTCACTAGCCGTCTCAATGGTTCGCTTTTAGCTGACAGATTTGGTATAAACCGAGATAGGTAGTTTTACATGTCCTAAAAACTGTCGCACCTCATTTCCACTTGCTGGGGGTGTCATCTTTTGTATTGCTGCTACTTTCTTTGAGTCTGGTTTGAATCCTTCTGGTGTGATTACATGGCCAATGTATGGTAGCTCAGATAACAGAAACCTACACTTTGCTTTGTTGAGTTTGAGGTTTGTCTGTTGGGCTCTGTTTAAGAGGGCTTATAGTTTGCGATTGTGGTCTGCCACAGCTTCTGGGTGCGTACACCCCTTCCCAAATATGAGAATGTCATCTGCAACAACCGCTATACTTTTGAGTCCCTCAAGTGTTTGCGAGAGGTGTCTTTGAAACTCCTGCGGGCTCGACGAAATTCCAAAAGGCAAACAGTTCAATTTATATCGCCCAAAAGGTGTCCAAAAAGTTGTCAAGTCAGTACATTTTTTCTGAGAGTTTGACCTGCAAAAATCCGTCTTTTGCATCACACAGCGAGAAAACCGATGCACCAGAAAGTTCTGAGAGAACATCATCGATAGTTGGCATTGGATATTGATTCCTACAAATGCCTTTGTTGAGATTGTTTGGGTCAATGCAGAGCCTGATTGTGCCATTTGGTTTACGTACTGTTACCATGTTACTAATCCATGGTGTTGGGTAATCCACCTTTGACAAGATACCTTTGTTCATCAATGCTTCCAGTTTAGCTTTGATGTCTGCTTTCATAGATATTATAACTTTTTGCTGATTGTTTTGCACTGGAGTCACCTTGAGGTCCATCTGTATGTCGTATTCACCAGGTAAGCACCCAACGCCATGTAACACATCATTAAACTGGTCTGTTAGCTTCTCTAGATCTGGACTTTTTGGAGCAATCATGTTGACAAATTCCTTGTTGATTGACAAAAGTCCCAAATTCAAGCACAAATCCATTGAAAGTAAGCTATGATTATTTGTTTTTGTCACAAAAAAAATTGTTTGTTGACCCTTTAACTCAACTGTACATTGTCCTTGTGGTTTTACTGACAAATCACCGTACAAGTTCAAAACTATGTCAGTTTTCTTGAGATGTGGTTTACCCAGTGAACGGTAGTCTCTGTGATTAAGAATGTTGCAAGAGGCAGAGGTGTCTAATTGACACTCAATGCTAGATGTTTTTTCGGTGTCTTGACTACCAGTTCACTGAGCAGTTTGCGATTAATGCGCTTCACTTGCATGCATAGGCATGACTCGCTCGAGTCCGAGTCTCCAGCCAGTGTTTGTTGAGTATATTGGTCTGCTACCAAGTTTACAGCTCGTTTAGATCTGACTTTTGAAATGGTTGAACTTTTTGCAAGCATGGCATTGTTGACCGTATGCGGGACATTGGCGCGGTGGGTGTGAGCCACCACAGTTACCACATTTACTCAAGCTCTTGCTACTTTGATTCTTTGTTTTTCATGGTTGTTTAGCTTTGGCATTGGCTACTGCATGCAATGATTCAACCGGTTCTAGTTTCAGCGACTTGAGGTCTGCGGCAGTAGCTTCTGTTGCTCTGCAAATTTTTATGGCCTCCTCTAGCGTGGGTTCTTCAGTAAGTTCAAATAGTCGCCTGCAAAGTCTGTCGTCATTGATGCCTAGAAGTAGTGCTTGTAGTACAAGAGCATTATGCATTTCACCCAGATTACAGTCTTTAGCAAGTTTGTGTAGCTGGGTTATGTACTTGTCTATAGATAAACAACCCTGTTTAAGTGACAGCAACTGGTGGCGCAAAATTACAAAGTTGACCCTAGGTTTACATAAATCATCAAACACTTCTATAACATCATCATATACATCTTTTGATTTTCCATTAGTAAAGTTTAATGATTGATAAATGTCATTGCCTCTGGGGCCTATACATTTTAGTAAAATAGCTACTTTCTTTTTATCAGCAACATCTGTAAGTTCAGTTGCAGTTAGAAACAATTCGAAAGTTCTTTTGAACTGAGCCCATTGATTTGGCAAGTCGGTCCTATTTTCAATTGGTTTAGGTGCTAAAAACTGGAGGCTCATGATGATAAGTAATATTTATAGTTATAATAACGATTTAATAATTCCTCACTCGGGGCACCATGTTCCTTGTATGTTTGTTTGGTGAGATTATAGATAGATTACTTGATAACTAATAAATAATGTAAAAGATGATGTTTCAGCTCGAGCTGACAATGGCGACTGCCTTATTATTCAAAACGAGACAAGGTCAAAGACAAGTATAAACAATACCGGTCAAAGACAAATAATACAAACGAGTAGGAGCGGACAAATTGTTGTTAACTTGCTGGTTGTTTATTTTAAAGATGATCATAATGATAATACGCTAACCTGTATTAGTGTATAAAAGTAACTACTAACCATTAGCATTACTGTTGCTGGAGTTGTATTTCGCAGTCAACAGTGATGCTACATCGTCCCAGTTATTCTTTCTTACTCGCCTAGAATCCCTGTAGCTAGGATGGCTACACTACCCATTTCGAACTAAGTTTACCAACGTTTCGGTTTGGTCGTCAGCGATAAAAAACATGATGGTTGGTACAAGTGCCAAGAATCGTGAAAAAAGTACTGATATCATCATTTCATTGTTCATTATTGTTGACGGTGCACAGTCTGCACCGATGTCACGCAGGAAATCATCTCGTAAAATTCAATATTCAATATAGCTAGCTAATCAGCCAAACAAAATCATTATTGCACAGGTCTTTGTAAAAAGAGGAACGCAAAATTTAAGCATGCTAAAACTTTCCAAAACGAACGAAATTCAGTGCAATTCGTAAAATTCATTGAACTTTCGGAGCTTGCGCAATATCGCATAGAACTTAAGATCCTGTAACCAGCCCTTAAGAAAGACTCTTCCTAGACTGCAATGTCTTTAGACGTAGAAAAAAATCAAAATTTGATCAGAGAGGTAACCAGAGTGTATTTATAAATATTAAGTGTACTTAATTACTTCGCACTGGAGGAAGAATTTCTCCTTGAATAAGACAAGTTTGGGTGTACTTAATCAAATAGTAGCCTATTTGACCTATTTTTATTACTATCAACCGTGTTTTTTTTCTACTCTCAGGTTAAGCAATATGATCTGAAGGAGCAATCTTAGCTACTTATCTCTTCAGCGATACGGTCAGACTTGACCGATAACTACTTCACACTAGTTGAAGAACTCAACTAGTTGCACTGAAAGAAGATTGCTCTCCATGAATCTGGGAGAGTACCTCTCAAGACTGCTAAGTCTTTTGGCATTGGTAGTTTCATTTTTTTCAGAGAGGCAGTTGGGTTCTACTTATTGTCATTAGTTTCTCAAACTGAAAGTCTTTTTACCTTGGTTTCCAACCTGAATGTATTCAGTTCGAACAGTTAAATCTTTTTGGCTGACATTCATTACTATCAAACCCTTTTTTACTTCTAGGTGAAACCTCAAAATCTACGGGAACAACATTTACCGATACCACTAGGACCTTTCAACAATAAAGGAAGATTTAATAGATAGTCATATTGCATTAGTTGAAAAGCTCAACTAAATGCTTTTATCAGAAAGGTAACTAGATCTTACTCACTACCACTAGTTGCACTTGGGTATCTTGCATTAGAGAAGACTGTTCACTTGTTTTCTATCAACCTTACTCTCATCTTTAACGCGTTCAGTTAAAACGGAACAGCTTGGAGCTATATTGAAAAACAGCAAATACTTTTCTCATACTTTTAGGCACCCACGGAGATAAGTTTTAAAAACTCGATTGTGAACTTGAAAAAAGGAAAGTCAATGTGACTCAGACAAAGAAAAAGAGTAATGTTGCAAAAAAGCATTCAAGCAAAAAACAAGCACCTTTCAAGTTGATTTAACCCAGAAAGCATATGCATGAAGAGCTAACAAATGATGAATTAGCAACAAATAGGGATAAAGCTATTGAACTTGCTGAAGCTCTTTAGCAATGGAAAACAAGCGAGTTGCAGAAAATGGGCTTTTTCAGGTCATTAAAAAAATCTTGCTATGTCTACTTTTATGGAAGTTGTAGGGGTTAAGAACAACACAGGTGCATTTGCTAGTTTCTTCATTCCCTCATACTATGTTAAAGCGACGTGAAGCGAATTAATAAAGTAGTTTGCCAGACCAGGTTAGTTGAGTCTCAATCTTTCTACGCACTCATTACCTTGAGTTGTCATTCATTTGGGTAAACTTTAAAATCCTATGAAATAAAAGAGCACCTGCTGTAATATCAATTGAGTGACTATGGAAAAAATTATCCTTGAGTGAGGTTGCTGCTAGAGCTGAGGAAATGATGCAGCTCTCAAAAATGAGATCAATCGTAGCTACACGATCGTAGATTATGTCGCAAAGCTCACTAAATGTGCTGTGTCCCCCTACACTCAGATTGTGACCAGATTCATTCGAACCTGATTCCAAGGAGAAAGATCTGTAGTTACTTACATTAGATAGGTGTTGAAAGAAGGAGGTGAGACAGCTCTCATACTCAAAATTTTTGTGGAGGACGCTAAAAAATGAGCTCTGTGTAGGATGATATATGATGATGATATACAATGGAAAGGAAAACGGATCAATAGAAAAGTTTATTGCAATAAGCCTTCCTATTCGCATCCAGCTCTAATGTATGGCAGTAAAATCATTGAGAGTCTTTACAGTTAGAAATCGACAGAGCTTGATAAAAATAAAAAAATTGATGATTTTAGGAATGGTGAATCCAAAGGGTTCGACGGAGTGATCACTGTTGGTCACTTCTAATGGTTGAGGTTGAAACATTATTATTTCTTGTTGACATTACTATAAATATTTCAAACACTTTACATAAGTAAAATTATACCTATTATAAAATACGGTTGTAAAGCGCACTTTATTAACAAACTGTACTGCAACTGGATACCTACATTAAAAAAAAACTCAAACAGTCGTGACAACGTTGTTTTCAATATTACTTACAAATTAAAATGATGACATGGGCAGGGGATTTGAACCTTATAATTGACCGGCGGTAAAAAATACAAAGCCAGTCTAGGTACCCAGTGAAAAGTACAAACAACTGTCAATCGTAATGCAGACCACTGTACAAAAAAAGGATTCTATAGCGGGTGCACATAAAAAATTACCTACCGGGCTCTGCAGCACCGGTGCATTAACTCCATAGTATCAATCTATCAGACGGACATTTTATATCTGGTGCACATAAAAAAAAACACATACTAGGTTCTCATCGCACCTGGTATACAAAAAGGCACTTTGGGGACCATGAGAACCCAATGTTCTTGAATAAAACTTCGGAGATCTACTCCTAAATATATCACTCACAATTTCTTATACCATAAAACTGTAGGTCCACATCGATACTTTGTCATACCTAAATTACATCATTCAAAAACTTCTGATGGGTAATATATATTTTGGATGTCAAATTTCCATATCAAAATACATATTCAGCCGGACTTGATTTATATTCATAAAAAGGCGGTCATTTAGCATTTGTTTTTGTGGCTCACATATTAGCACAATTTGTTTGCAAAAAATGGCAAACAACAGAACAATAACAATGCTTGTTTATAACAAGTACAAAAAGAAGAGATCAATTAATGACATTCTTTTTCGAGTCATTTGGCATTGATACTTGTCTGGTAAACATTTTTACACTAAAAGCCAACTAACAACTACAGTGAGAAATTTTTTAGCAGGCAAAAACTGTCCTATTTGTTTTCAATTTCTTATTAGAAGTTTCGGGCATACTTAGAAATTCAAAAACCCCCGCAAACAAAAATTATCGTTAAATTCCCAAATCGGTAGGAAATCCTCAATGCTCTCTTTTACGGTAAATTGAGCTGGAGCACTGGAGAACCTCATTGACTTCTCTTTGGCGGCAACCAATTGAAAAACTGAATGGGTTTCTTGACCAAACTGTTGGCTTTTGGCGACTCCAAAAATATTAATAAAACTAATTGAAGTGAGCTAGAAGCAAATTATAACTATTGTTAATCGGAGATAAATTTTACGAAAGAAACATAACTGCATATCCACAGGTATTTGTAAAGATAACTGTATAATAGTTTCTCCAAATGGAGAGAAATTACAAAAAAAATTGCTTAAATCAATCATAATTGAGGCATTTTGGAGTTGACAGTGGCAAGTAAAACTGATGAGTGCTATAAGTTATCAAGGTTTTCATGTTCAAGTTGTGAAAATATAGACTAATTAACAACAAAAAACCCAATTTCACACAATGCTTACCAAAACCTTGTTTTATCCCAAGAAAAATAGTTCAGGTAGCTTTTAAAAATCAAAAGTTACTTGCTAGCCTAAATGAACAAAGAAATTGATGGTTCAATTTCAATCAGGAAGTTTTATTGTGGAGAATAACATAACAATTCGGTAACTAGCGTGTAGAAAGTCACATTCAAAGACATAAGTTGAGATTTGGATACTTACCAGGACCATGGTTTCTGATTGATCACGACCGAGGACTTTCATGATGTTCTTTGCTCCTTCCAAGTGCTCTCTAATTCTTTGAAGATTTGCAGTGGTATGGTTCTGGTCAGCACCTTTCTTGTAAGCACTGGCAAGATTGTAATGTAGATGAGCCAATTTCTGTAGCATAAAAATTTTTTGTTTCGGTATTGGTAACTGATAAATTGTTACGGAGGCA
Source organism: Cryptosula pallasiana (assembly GCA_945261195.1). Classification (NCBI taxonomy): domain Eukaryota; kingdom Metazoa; phylum Bryozoa; class Gymnolaemata; order Cheilostomatida; family Cryptosulidae; genus Cryptosula; species Cryptosula pallasiana. Next base: position 44,199,778 of record OX183132.1, on the reverse strand, counting down.
AGCAAACAGCGGAAGTCTCTTGTGCTAGGGCGCATGTGCACTCAGTGACCAATCATAACAAATAGTATCAAAGTAACAGTCAAAAATAACTTCGAAGATATTTGATTAAGTAATTAGTTTCAAGTACCTACAATTAGACAGCTATATGTGGCGGATGGAATTACCATGACTGCACCATATGTTGTTGATGAATAACTTATGCAACCATTTCTTCTTAAATATTCAATTGATAACTTGAATAATGCAAGTTATTCATAATCATAGACTCTAAAGTATTTTGGACATTGAACAACTGTTAACGGTACAAATTCTAATGACAGAATGTGAACCAGTTCTATGGTCACCTGTTGATCTGAATCACATCCCGTGCGGGAACAAAAATCTGGCACATTATACTGGTTTTCATGTATATATGATTGGAAATAGTCCAATGCAAAACATAAGAGGTACAAGTACCTCAACAGGTGCCTTTCCTTCTCGAGTGCGTTGAAGTAGGTGGATTGCTTTCTCGTAGTGCTCTATCTCACGGACTTTATCCTTGAACTTATTGTAGCATTTAGCCAAAATTTCATGGCACTGCCATACTTGTTTCTCATCAGCACCGCAGTTCTCATAGGTATTCACTGCTATTAGTATCATATCACGAGCCTCTGCATGCATCCCGATCTTTGAATAAAGCTGAAACATGAAGAAGAACTCTATGCTACAACAACCTAAGTTGTGAGCAAAGCAACCAGAAATGACAGCAATATTTCTTCAAAAGACATGTGGAACGTGTTACCCCAAGTTTCATTGGAAACACCTAAGTTTTAAAACTCGCAAAAAGCCGGACGCACTCACCTAGCCACAGTATTTGCCGTCTAGAAATACACTGGCTCAGTCAGCCAGTCTCATACATGTTATTTCAAGTTTCATCAAGTTAATTGTTATTACATCTATTTTCAATTGCTTTGAATAAAGAATATTAACTTGAACATTAGTGAGACTAGGTGAAAATTTGCCATTAGTATTGTTTCTGAAATAAATTAGAAAAAAAACACTGAAAATACTTCAAGAAATTCATTTTTTTTTTCATAATTTTTATGTATTTGCTTAAAAGCTAAAAAAACTTAACTCATTACACACGCACACCGGTTTCAACGAGATATTTCCCGTATTTTGTCGAAAAGCAGATTCACACTGCTATACATTACATAAATTTAGTATGAAGTTTAGCTTCATTTTACAACCCCATGAGAAAAAACCTTTTGGTAAAAAACTCTTGCTGTTTGCTAATGAGATTTTACATTAAATAATCAAGCAAAGTTATGACAATGTAGTATGTTCTTTTATACCGCACCACGATCGTCAAGTTTTATTAATGATAATGCATACTTTGGTAGTATTGCAACACCACTATGTTGCTCAGTTGATTAAAAGCTTGATACATAATTTTTTTCAATTTATTAGAGACAATAGCAATTTGGGAACTCAAGCTACTAAACATAGAATCAGTAAACAAAACCATGTGCCCCACTTTTTAGACCATAGTGATGATAGTGGGTTTTATGGGGGGGGGGGGGGGGGGTGGGATTCTATTATCTCACTTATGTTTTGCATGCTTAGCCTTCAGTAAGCTTAGAAGGCATTTTCGAGGACTCTCATGTCAAAACAGGCAATTTTTTAGTTTTTTGGCGAGTACAAAACCTGACTTTTGGAACTCTATACTGAACGGTGGTTTTACCGTTCAAGAAGTGGTTCACTGTACGGCGTTCTTGCTCCGAATACGTACAGTTCTGCTATAATAAACATTTTTGCATAATATGAGCCCTTTTACGACAGCTACCATTTTCGCTTAGATGCAACACACATATATATATATCAATTATAATTATTAATTATCATTTTTATTATTATGGATGGTAATAAAAATTATTTATTGAAGTATTATTATTTTTATCGCTTATTATTATGATAATTATTTTTCACTGGTATCTTCTGTTGTTAGTTAGTAAATAGATAGAAAACGATGATAATTTTTAAATAATTAAAACTTGATGTCCTCTGGGGGCGGCCATCTTTTTATTTGTTTCTGGATTTTTCGACTAGTTGACAACAAGAGAACACAACTTCTGATGGAGAAATTTGCGTTTTTTAACGTTTAACTCACAGAAATTATGCCAAGAACGAACCCCAAAATTGCATTCGAAAGCACTTTCCCGTACCAATTTTTTCAAGGCATGGATGTTCTTGATCGGAAAATGCCTAGAATATCACTCCAAATCTATCATCATTACAGTAAAGTCCTGTTGTATAAAACATTGACGAAAAATTTTTTCTCCTAACAAGTTAATTTTTTTCTACAATTTCGGTGACGTAAGTTGTCAATATTTAAGAACACAAACTTGCTTCAAAATCCATTTTTAATGAATAATCTTTACAAACTAGCAAAAGCTTAAAACAGGATGAGTTGTACACAGAGGCTAATAGAAAAACTAATTTTAGTAAAACTAGTTTGTGCAACAAAAATTGAGAAAGCTAAACATCAAATAAAACTTAATAAAATTTTATGTTTTTTTAAAATAAATGCCAAAACTTTAATGAAATGACATAAATTTGGTGCAGAAACTACCTTTCCAATTACTTTTCGTGTATCAGCTACTCGGACATCATCTTCACCAAAGTTGATTATCCTGCAGCCGAAAAAATCAGATACAGATCAGTAGCACATACAATATCACAAACAGTAGCAACAACAAGTTGACCACTAGAAGTGAATAAATGTAGACTGGAGTGAATGCCGACATAACTGGAATGAGCATACACACCTCCTGGAATGAACACTAACTATGGAAGAGGGACAAAAAAGTCTACATAAATTTTCGAAAAAGTTGACATTCATTTTTGGAGACATACAGACTAAAGTTTCAACATTCATTCAATGGTTATCAAAAATTATTGTTTTTGTTCGAGTGGACAACTCCTGGAATGAAAGTCAAACTGATAATTTTTGTACCATCATGAAAAAATTTTGACTTTAATAATGTCAAATTTCTTTTCTTTATAGCATAGTCGACACTCACTCCAGGTCAATCAATGTTTTTTTCCATGAGGTGTCTATTTTAGTTCTAGCTGTGTCCGCATTCATTCCTGTTTAAGTTCACTGCAATCCCAGTAGTGTGTGAAGATAATGCAAAACGAGTGCTATGTTATTCCTAAAGAAAAGCAAATTTTAATAATCTAACAACAGATTTTAACTTTTTGTCATGTTTAATGTTATTTGTTTTTATATTATTTTCACAGTTCACACTTAGCTCTTGAAACAAACCAAATCAAGGAAAAAAGCAATATTAAAACAGAGCATTGACAGTTTATAAATAATATAAAAAATATCTTGATAGGCTTACTTGGATTTAAGATCTTTTTGATGATTCTCAATAGCCTCAACGTCTGCTGCACTTATAATAATTTGTTCACTTGAATCCGTGGAACGAAGAGAGCTGGTATTGTATTGCTGAAAAAAAAACACCAGTGTGTAGTCACTTGGAACACCCGACAGCTTATGACAGGCTATTCAAGGACTAGCTAATTGATTTCAGACACGCACAAAGACGATTATTTTCAAACTTTAAAGGTTTGCTCTGTCTGTGTACAATTGATGCTCACCCTATGAGATTATTGGCTTTACAATCATTATTCATCATCGAAAGTTATAGTTCGATTATTTTCATTCACTCACACATTGGTTTGCTGGGGGTAATATTGCACAGCCATGAATGTGCCGAAATCGCGAAATCTTTTCCATAAACATAATAATAATAACAATAAGTCTGCTTGTCTTAAATTACTGGGGTTTTTTGCTCTTTTTACTGATCGGTAACAAGAAACCGAGCAACCTGAGCGAGCTTTTCATTACTGGGGAAACCCAAAATTTTATGGCTGCGACTTTATATAAATTACTAGTTTAAATCCGAAAAATCTTTGTAATTAACTTGAGTTTCCCAACCATTTGAAAACTTTCTCAGGTTGCGCATTTTTCCTTTTTAAGTACAACAATAAATGATGATTCATTGCAATGTTTTTTATGACTTACAAATATGAAACTTCTAAATTATAAGTAAAGAGTATGAGTATGAAAAAAAAGAATTTTTGTTAATGATCTTTTACCATTTTAGTTAGTAGAAATAACCGAAATAGACGTATTGATAGTCATTGAAAAATCATAAATATGTGCCATCAATAATAATTAATATAATTTACTAGCTATTCAGTTTTTATTTGTGATCACTATAATAAGATTTACAACATTGCACTTTGATATTATCTATATACCGTAACTTCCTTTTGTTCAGCTACTTATGGAAGGCTAAACGATATCATGCATAAAAGAAAGTAGAAAAGAATATGGTATTTAGATGAAATGAAAAATGCTTGAAAATATTTCAAGAAAATGCTGATTTTTTGAACAATGTAAAATTGGAAAGCTGTGATTTTGATGCTGATTGCCTAGACATGCTTTAAATAGTACAGAGCTCAAGCATTGCTCAATGCAATAAAACCTGACAGTTACTTTAAAAAACGTCCTCAGCAATTCATTGTTGAATCTAAGCTCTGCACACTTATAGGAGAATCTTATTATTCGAAAACACTTGAAAAATATTTTTCTATAGCGAAGCTTATGGTGTATGTAACAATATTGAAATATGAATTGTCTGCTTTATTACTTCATTCTACTATGCTCCAGTTTTTTGTAGATGGCAATCTATTCAACCCTATTGGAGGTAAACAAATTTTGAACATACCTCTCTGCTGTCTGTTTGCTCATCAACAGCTCTACTGTACACGTTCAAGGACGAGCCACCACAAGCCATGGTAAACTATTTAGGCTGGTAAAAGTTCCTAAAATCAAAGTGTATGACTTACTTTCGGTAAAAACAATATATGTAGTTTAGGGTAATCCTTGAAATTCCCAATGCCACTAATTATTTTTCTGAGTTGATAGTTTGCATAAATTAATGCAAAAATTTTTAGGTAAAACCATAACCTACAATAAAACTCTGTAAACAGAAAATGAGTAGAAAAAAATAATCATTGAAGTCAATTTGTGTAAGACAGAAAGATCACCTAAACTTTGACAAAAAAAAACAATAAATACTAGAAACACACTCCAGCATAGTTTTATGAAAAATAATTTTCCAGAAAAACATACAATACTTCTGAAGATGATTGATAGATTGTCCTTTATTCTGTTGTTTGATTTAGAACACAAAGTAGAGCGAGTTAAACCGTTAAAAAAATGATTGTCCTCCTTGTTTTTTTTAGAACTCTCTACAACTTTTCAACCATCTGGGGGATTGACCAAGTAGTTCATACACTTTTTATAAAATAGCTAAAACTATTTGACCACCAAACGCGATTTTACGCTTTGTTTTCTAACATTTTCTACTTCATTGGTTACAGAACTTCTAGCAGCATATATGAAAGATCACTGTTTCATCTTTTTTTATCACACATGATTCATTAAAACTTCAGTTATTTCATTCAACAGACGCAGCGTACTAATCACCAATCGTACACTTATGTTAGCTTAACTAGTCTACCTTCTGTAGTTCTACAAGTCATCATTTAAATGTTTCAACTACTATCGGTCCAGCTTTAAGCGATGCGTGAAATTAAAATTAATTGAAAGTTTTATCCAAATTTTAGATGGAACTTAAACGGTAGTAAAAAAGATTGGAATGAATATAGACACAATTGCAATGAATGTGGACACCTTCTAGAATGAGCATCAACAGGGGTTGAAATAAATTTTGAACACTTGCAAGAAAATACTTTGCTAAAATGCGGCTACATTCTCCTTCTATGTTGTATAAATTACCATTGCAACAATCATACCGAGAATGCCAAAGTTTAATGTGTAAGTAGACAGTTCTTGAGCCAAACAACAAAGTTATATACTGATGTATGTTTCCGGGGATAAGTGTAAACACATTCTGAAATGCATGTAAAAACAACTTTGTTCATAGTATAGAAGACATTCATGACAAATAATTCAGTGTTCAGCTGAATAATCGTTTACATTCAGCCATAGTCGGGGTGTGTTAAAGTTTTTGGACGTTCAAATCTACTTATCTTTGGCTCTAATACCACTTTAGATTTCTTACAGCTTGATCTTTGCTACTGCCATGATTCACCAAGGTTTACTACCTCAGTTTAATTTGCAGCCCAAAAAAAATTTGGCAGTCTCAAATAATGATAGAAAACAGCTATAGGTTTAATGCTGCCTAACGGCACACAAAAGAAGTGAAAAATGAGTATGTAATTAATTTGTATATTTATATAAATTTATAAGCATGAAAAACGGCCACATGTAAAAACTTAGCTACACAGGCCACTGTTTGCCATCAGAAAGGCTTGTGATTGTCATTGCTAACACATCTGCTCATTGTAAAACTTGATTTTAGGCCAAATCAAACTGTTGATTTATACCCGATGCCGAAAGTACATTGGTGCCCTCTGATTAGTTAAATCAAAATATGCTCATCAGGTTCAACCATTCACAACATATTTTCACAATGATTTTTGTAACAGCAACACTTATACAAATATAACCGTTGATCTCAACTTTGAATTCCGAAGGAATGCTGATGATCTAGAACTTGTTGTACGCCCATATTTCTGAACAAAAATAATTTCGATGTATTGCAGTTGTTTCCGAAAACCATTTGAGAAAAACTGTTTTACATGGCTCATAAAACAGCGATCATTGATATTTACATTTAACAAGAGTGATAAACAATAATAATAATAAGGAAAACTGCAAAACCTGAGTGAACGTTTTAATACTGGAGAAACCCATAAACTTATGGCTGGGTCATTATATAAATTACTAGGCTAAATCCGAAATATCCTCATAGTTAATTTGAGTTTTCCTACCATTTGAAAACTTTCTCAGGTAGCCCATTTTTCCTTTCCAAGTACAACAATAAAATATGATTTATGGCAATTTTTTATGGTTTACAATTATTAATTTCCAAAATTACAAATAAAGAGTATGAAGAATTTTATTGAGAAAATTGAATTTATTTTACAATGGGTAGAGAAGCGCAATCTGAGAATGTTTTCAAATAGTGGCGAAAACACAATTAGTTATCGGGATTTTGGGATTTAGTTTATTGATTTATATGAGCGTGATTCTTTATTTTTGGGCTTTCCCCAGTAATAAGAAATTTGCTCAGATTGCGCGTGTCTACTTTGATTAGATGTGTTTTTAGCTACTAACATTATTAGTATCAAAAAAAAATGTTCTTGAAAAGAAGCAGGCATAAAGCCGGGCTTGTTTTGTGTTGTATGATTGGCTAGTTCAATAGCAGATATCGATGTGCTCTAGTATATCAGAACACCACACCTGCTGTGTAGCCATTGCCACATTCCAACGATCCATCGTATAGGTATCTAGACCAAAAGATCGGTGCAGTTGATATATCCGGTTTTGATGTTTTCTAATTACTCATAGCAATTTAGTTCATTGGAGTTGTCCTCCTGATTATGCTAACATATTGAGTGTTCCCATGCCTAGGCTGTTCTATCTATAGGTAACTCTATTCTTCTGTAGTTTTCATGGTAAGAAGCGCACCTAAGTGGTCACTGCTATGGCGTGAGGTTGACAGCCAATAGAATTCTAGTCTTTTTGGATTGCTAGCTGTTGTCCAATGAAAATTATGTTGCTCTAGCAAGTTGTACATTTATAAACAACACATATTTTAAGATTTTCCTTTCATGTTACAGACGCTGCTGAGTCAAGATCAACACATATTGCCCGCATTACAGAAGTAGCTGCTCGAGTACCTTTTCGTCTGCCAGATGGGCTGAGAATAAATTTTTTTATCATCTATCTGAGAAGCGACTTTATGGACATATATTTACGGGATATTTATTTCTAAATCTGGGAAAGAAAGCGCACTGAAGCTTTTCTTTTCTAATAAAAAAGTGCTTAGTGTTGTTTATTATTATTGTTTTTCTTTTCTTATTCTAATTATGTAATCACTAGTAACCGAAGAATCATGTGAATAATAAAGTAATTATTATTACATGTACTTAATCATAAAACTAATAATAGTTTTAATAGTAGTAACATAAGGGTACATTTATTATTAACTATTACTGAATAATAATACCGTACAACAATAAGCAATACAACAGTAGCACTTAATTAGGTAAGCCAATATAATTTATCAATATACATTATTCAATTACTATAGCAGCAACGTAACTACTACAACTAGTTTGTGCTCTGGCATGCTAGGTGATTTAACTAATCATGTGGTGAGACATGATTGTTGTTAAATACAATAATAATTATTATTCTGTTATAGTTTTATAAGTGTTGTTGTAGAAATATTCTCCATTGGTCACTGGCTTTCCTCCTGTCATATGGCTTTCGTCTGTGTTGACTGTTTCTTGCATTTGGTGTGTAATCTGTTCTATCGGTGAAATATATACAGCATCTACAAACCCTGCTTTCACCTTGATTTGCATTGCACAATTAATTACATACACACATTCACATACCGTCCATATACCATTCTTGCGAATAACTAAAAAACAACAATTTCAGTCTTTCTCACAGTCAAGGAGTTTGATCTAGCTGAGGTGGACAGTATTTTAAATATAATACATATATATTTACTATTAGCTAGACAGGTGCTTTTTATATTTTATCTATATTTTATTAAAATATATAATAGCTGCTTCGAAATTTAGCCATTACACAAGTATTAACAGTTACAACAACATCTATTTTGCAAGTACGACACTACAATACCTCCATACATTGCCAGAAACATTTTTTATTATTTTATTATTATTATTATTTGGAAAAACAAGATGGCTGCCCACTTTGCACCGCCATGTTTATAATTTCAAAGCATCATACATAGCCTCACAGATATTACACTCTTTTCTGATTGGTCATCTATTATACTCTTTTCTGATTGGTCATCCCTTGTAACCAATCAGCTGCCTGCATAACATATATAAGGCCATGTACATACTCAATAAAGTCAGTTTGGAATTGTACTCCAGCTCACACCTTCTCTCTTATCAGTGCTCTGATAGATAGAACTACATGGTAGACTCACAGGGTTATTCATGTGCTAGACTAAAACTTTATAGCCAAAGTCTGGGTTGGACGGCCATACTGTACAAAATTTATCATAAACACCAAATAGCTTGATAATATCTAGCGGAAGCTTCTGCAGATATTTAGCTAGTAGGCAAAAACTTGCCCTAAGCAGTTGAGGTAACTTAGGCTGTGTTCAGTCAGGTTCCTATAAATAGTAGAAAGGCTGTGTTCAGTCAACTACCGCATTATTAATCAAAACGTTGCTCTCGGATCTAGCTGTGTTCAGCTGATCCCCCAGTCGTGTAATTAGGCAGTGTTTTGCCAGTGACTCACAGGCTAAACAATTAAGTGATATCTTGCGGAAGTCCTTGCAGATATCTAATTGCTAGGTATTGCTCACAGATTCAGCTGTGTTCAGCTAATCTCCCCGCTGTGTAAATTAGGCAGTGTTTTGCCAGTTACCCTCGGGCTAGACAATTGAGTGATATCTTGCGGAAGTCCTTGCAGATATCCAATTGTTAGGTATTGCTCTCGGATTCAGCTGTGTTCAGCTAATCCCCAGTTGTGTAAACTAGGCAGTGTTCTGCCAACTACTCTTAGACTAGGCTTCACTCAATTGAAGGTCACTTACTTCTACCATCAAGGGACGACCCGTACAGTACATAGCCAAACTCTTGTTGCAGTGCAGCCAAGCCCTAAAGCCTGTGTGCCCAAAGGATGTATGTGCTTCTTCCACTATGTTGAGGGGGTGGAAGTGGAGACTGCTAATGACTAATGGCACTTACACGTAATATTATGGTCAGGACTTCATTAAAAAACTTATCATTTTCAATTTACTGCGTATGTTGTTGCTGTTTGTCAGACTCTGAATAATTACTAATAGCATTGACAAAAGAAATGAGTTATATTCAGCTGTCTTTAACAACCACTGTTGCTCGAGCCTGCATACTAAAAAAATTTAAAATTTGATGTAAATAGTAAATGGATGCTTTTTCATCTTTCAGCTATTAAGTTCTGTTTATTTAATTATTATCTACCTCAAAAAACTGATTTTAACTCATATCTGTACAATAATGGACGCTTTATTAAACATATCAGTCGTAGTTTAATGTTGGGCGGTTGTATAGTTGACTAAACGTTTGGAAGCGGTGAAAAAAATATCAAACTCACCTAGGACAAAGGAGAACAAGTTATTATTATTCCCAACAATCATGAATTCTGGAACTTGGAACTTGGGAATTTCCAATCCGTGTGATTTCGAAATAGACAAGTACTTTTCACGGTGGGTATTATTCACTTTTACTTTTGCTGTCCATTGGGAGTCATAGAACTACACATATGTTCCGCTAAAGCCCCTCAGTCGGAGTTGTCTGTTCGGTCGCTGTGCGTGAACACTTGATAGGCATATAAATTATAGTTAACAATATGTAATTAGCTCGTAGCACTCAATGCAAACGTATTGCGTTTCCAGTTTTTTACATGCAGGAGGTAGGTTATGACAAATCTAACTTTAATACTGGTATTTATTTGAAACGTTTTACCTACCAATCATGGACCTAAAACAGGTTTTCTATGAGTCTGGAAGGGCAACTCCCAAGAATATCATCTCGTGATCGATCGGTAACGCCCGTTGAGCACAGATGTGTCTCTCTACCATACGGTTAGTTGGAGACCCAGGCGTTTTGTCCTGTGTATTTTTCGGCCACACGGTTCGTCATAGCCGTTTTGGACTTAGTTGACGCAAAGATGGCGGCGGTGAAAAGTACCTAGGTTTGTGCTTTGCAAATTGCTAAATAAGATGTAACGCTCAACTTTTATCCCATGTGCTTGCAATTCAAGCTCCACCCTTAGGGTTTGGTGATTGTGGTCAGGATGATTTGCATTTGAAGATGCTGTTTTTGTTTTGATGGTAAGTTGGTTATAATTTTGAGCCACCTGTTGGTAGCTTAATCCTAGTGATATTTTTTTTTAATATGCAACAAGTTATTAACAGTGTTTTGCTAAATTTTACAGCTCCTAATCTTTTATCGATCGAACTAAAACTATGATTTTTGTTAAAACTTTCACTCTAGCTTTAAAATATTGTGTCAAGTTCATTTGTCAACAAAATTCCATTTTAATAGTCCAGCATGTAGCAATTGTAGAAAAATGCAAGCTTTGGGTCATCCGTCCCCTTTGCCCCCAACTCATTATACAGCCCTCTGTGTTACAAAAGATTCCTTATAGAGTAAGAACTACCCCTATCGCCTAATTGACTTATGATGCGGGAAATCAATATAATTCCTGATGAGTTGTGGAACAATTTAAAATTTCATTATTTTGTTTACATGAAAAAATGCTAGTTTTTCATGCATTGTCTTATTCTGTTTTAGGAATGGGTCTTAAAAAAAACATATTTTTCCAGTGATGCAGAATTATTTTTTGCATTTTGTTATATCTTAATGTTTTTCAAACTGGTCTGAATGCTTTCAAGGGTGCTTTTTCGCAACTCATTTGACAACTTTGTCAAATATTTCAGATGATTTCCAATTTGCACCAACTTCCTAATTGTAATGAGAATAATAATTTCATAGCTACTGCTAAGAATGTATTATAAACGACTGTTTTAAAACAATTTAGGAAATGGTTTTCTTTGGTTAGTTCAGTGTGTGGTCTTAGCGATTATCAATCAAATTTTTCGGATTTATAAAAAGGTAGGTTTTTTGAGATTAAATCAAACAATACTTTTTATGATTAAACTCCCTCTATGTATATATTAACATTACGTTTATGTTAGGGATGTTATCAGGCTATGAAAATTTAGGAGCGACTATTTTCTATTTTGAAACGATACCTTTCTCAAACCTTTTACTTTTTTCAGCTCTATTCAGGTAACATTGAAAAAATTTATACCAATCCATAATGGCTCAAACATTTTGTGAATGGTTCATGTTATTTGTAGAGCATTCATATACTTTTCACTTAAAAATTTGGCCAACTCATTTAAAAGCTGTCTGAATTGTTTGCAAGATGAGTATAACAATTGAATTTTTTTACAGTGCTGAAACAATCTATATGGTTTAATTGCTTGAACGCTATCACATACATACCTAACACATTTTACATACCTTCATTATTTCGTACAGGGTTTATTCTAACCATTTCTGCCATATAAACAACCTGCGATCACATTGTCCACCGTGGGTCGATCCTCAATCATTTTCTTTGAGTTTATTGATCACAAGACATTCCTCTACTCTTTTTTTCTGAGTCAAACATAGTGCCATTTCCCTTTAAAATTTTCAGAAGGGTCAATCAGTGCAGTTCCGTCCGTAGTATCTTCTCATGTAAAAGTTAATTTCAGTGATCAACTTTCTTGGTATCCTCCCAATTCACCATTTTCTTCACTTTACCCCTGATGTTGCCACCTCTTTCTGTGGTACCCACTTGATACTGCTCTGAGGATCTAATTAGGCCTGAGACAGCTCTAGAGCCTTTTACACGAGGTGCAGGCACTGCATTTGCAGTTAAACTAGCTGAGGTTTTTTGCACTATCTGCATCGGTGGGGCATTAGCACCACCACTAGATCTGAGCTTTCTCATTTTCTGCACCGTTTTCTTTATAACAGTATTACCTCTGCGTTCCCATACCCCCTTTACACACTTACCTCAACTTGTTACTCATTACTGCTTGTTAACAGATTTAGCTTCCTGACATTTGAAATACTGCTCACATTTGGCATATAACCATTAACCCCTGTGAGACTATTTATACATTTATTCAATCCAAAACTCAACATCCTGCCATTTCTTCAGTTACCACTAACACTTTAGCATAACTGTCTAGTACAAACATGTTCTATTTACCATTTACTTTGATAAAGTGCTACATACTATAATTCAGCTACCACCACCAGCTATAGTGCTCACAAATCTCATTTATCATGCGTAGAGCTGACGCCACCACTGCTGAAACAACTGTATCACCCATCACCACTACATTTAGCATTACAATCCTGTGAATTGTGGCCACACTGGCTACATTGGAAACATTCAATATCAATACATTCACAAACATGATGCCCTGACTTGTCACTTCAAGACATTTATCTATCTTTTTAGGAGAGCTGAACCGCCCAGAACTTTTACTTGTAGTAGGTGAACCCTGTGGTAAATGAGAATAGCTAGTATCTAGACTGTGGTGTCCTGTGGACCTCAGATCCAATCCCTTAGTGGATTTTCTATTTGTTCAATGGTCTCAGTGATGAGTATATGTAGATAGTCAATAGTTTTTATCCTATCTACCACATTAAATGCGATACTCATAACCATCTTTACTCAAATTACTACAGCTATTACTACATCCTCTGCCAACTTATGGATGATGGATCATAACCATATCTATAACCAGTCTATTCTGTAACAATGTTTACAAGTTTTGTGATCAACTGGCCTATATTTGTAACCTTTTCTTTTGAAATCACTTGGACCATTGTTTGCTCTGCAATTGTAAACTCTCTCTACTTGACCATTTCTTCCATTGTTGTCCGTAGAGTACTCAGCCTCTCATGCTCTCAAAATTTCTTCAAAAGAATTAGCTGTTTTTCTAGTTGCCATCTTGGCATTTTACTCTCTGCAGCCTGATGCAGTCCCCTGTATGGGCAGCTTGCATGCTGAAGAAGTCCGAAACATTAACAGCAAGAACAACGGGTAACCATTGTCTCAACTCATGGTTTTTGTATCTGCAACCAATCTTCCTACTTGATTTTTCAACTCTGAGTAATTGTTCCCTCCCATCTTCTCCCACAAGCCTGTGACATGCTAACGATTCTCATAGTTTTAACTTAGATACTTCCAGTATGATCATAGTAACCTCTCAACAACTTTGTTGCCCAATCAAAACCATCAACAGCCTGATCATCCTAGTCCAAACGTGGCGATTGCAATACACCTATACCATCACTACCTATAGCAGTAAATATCGTTAACATTTTTGCTCCACCCCAAAAGTAGTATATTATGCACATATTCAGAAAAAATGTTTTACAGACAATCGACTTTGCCTGAGGCATAGATTATTTAGAGCAACAGGTGATCCAGGAAAACCTGGTGGTGTGTGTTTACTGTGCACCAGGTACTTGGCTCCCTGGTTTGTAACTTGGTATGAATTATGGTTTTGAGCACATGCTGTAACGCGGAAAAGTTTGATTTTTAATATCTAGCTTCAAGCATAGTTTTTAATTGATCTAATATCAAACCGTGTTCTAACGAGTGCGTTCTTTTTTGAGAACCGGTTGTTTTGTCGTTTACCACTGAATGTATAGTTGGACAAACTTGAGTGACTCTTTAAATAGCTGGTAAATTTTATGTGTATTTGCTGGTTTTTATCGATGTTTGAATATTGGTTTGATTGTGCTAGCTAGTTCTTATGATTAAAGCAGATATTATAGATAGTTAAAAGTATGATAGGTAAAAGTGCTTACACATATCATGGCAATAGATAAATATCATTATTAGTGATATTGCTTTGAAACCATAATCACTATTCCTATTCTCGCTAGAAAATTCTCAACTTTTTTTAAAATATTATATCACATCGCAAGGAAAGTTGCTACGTTTAAGATCGATGACAGTGAGGAAACTTTTTCTATTCATCAGATAGCTGTTACAGGCCCAGACAGAATAATTCCTAGCGCATCTTCTATAAAGTCAGGCGTATGTACTTGTTGATGGTTTTTTGCCGACAGTGCATTTCTCCTCGCATGTATAGTTAGCAGTTATATTTTATATCAAATTCATAGCAGTCTTCAGAGTTTTAGCTAACACTGCAGTTTACTTGATGGATGAGCAGTTGTCATTGAAGTCGTTGTTGGTCTGGAGACATAGCTGTCATTGGTGTTCTAGTGGTTGTAGTTGTAGTAGTGATAACTGATGCAGTGTTTTTTTCTGATCTCTGCCGTAATCCGTACAAACATCATTCTTGCATACAAAGTTATAAAATGCATCTTTTTTATAGTTTCTATACTTTAGTTTGAAATAAGCGTATTTCATAGGTTAGTTTAAAGGATGTGATACTAATCAAACATCGTTGAAATCAAGCGTCACTCAATCACAGTTTGAAAACGAGTGAGACAAGACAAGTCAACGAGTTGCGACTGTCATCGAATTTGTTGTTTTCAGTGGAGTTGTCGATCTCATTGGAGTGATAGTTGACGATGGAGTTGACATTGCTGTTGGACTATTTATCGTCAAAGTCAATTTGCCAAAGGAGCTGTTATCGTTGTAGTTGTAGGAATCATTGTGCAGTTTGATTTGTAAGAGGCTTTCTACACTTTCTGAGATATTCAATGCTCGAATGACCTCTATCGATCCCAACATCCGGAGAAATTTCTCAGACTTCCTTAATTATCTTTAATTAACTGAACTTAATTTACTTGTTTAATAGTAACAAAGAATGTTAATTAATTATCAAACAAGCATAAAACTTGAATTCTTTCATGATTTTAAAATGAATTTGTAAGTAATACCATTAAGTATAAAAATCAAATCTTCAGGATTTCGTTAAGAGATTTCAGAAAACTTCAAGACCAATAGATATCATCACAACCCCAGATATTCCATATATCCATCATTTTTTGAAACAAGACAATAATTGTCAATCGCTCTCACTCAACTTGCCGATGCATAATGCAGTGAACTATACATAATAGTTTGTAACATCTTTATTTCAATGTTTTGTTTTAAATATCCACTACTACTCAAACATCTTGGAAACTAAGAGTTCATTCATACCGATTCGAACTTGCAGGAGTCCAAATGAACATAAAAATTCCCAATAAAAATTGAAGACCTAGGAGGAGTGACAGCGAAGCCAACCTTGGTTTGTGTTTCATTCTATAGGAGATATTGTGAGGGACGCTGACACTCCTCTTTCAGAGAGACGCCATATTGTTTACAATCTCACCTAGCTACCTACGAACATCTACATTTACATTTCTCTCCCTGTACATTTTATGATTGCCAAACTGTACAATTCTATTTAAAATCGCTAAAGAATTAATTAAATAAATTATTCTTCTTATTTGTGTACACTTTTTCCACGATCGTTATCAAACTACTTTTCGGGTGCTGTAAATGTAAGGTGTGGCTTACATAGATTTACCTATTCTATTTCTGTATAAATATTTGTGTTAGAGAAATAAAGTCAGAGTTAGCCTAGCTCTCAGAAGATTCTCTTGCACCAAGAAGCAGCACAGCTACAAGCACCAAAACTGCAAGCGCTGATAAGAGTCGACTATTAGCAAGCACGAGGCTTGGAGGAAAGTAAGAACGATTTGCCCTCTTACTGCGTATTCCCTTGCTACGGCAAGGAGTGCGACGCAAAGCACCTGGTGCCCTGATAGTTCGGCCCTCGATAAAGTCGGACGATAAGTTCGAAACAAAGTAGACAATAATTACGGAATAGTTATTGTCATCTATAACTAATCATTCCTCACCAGATTCGGCTGCACACATAAATGCGCAATTTAGCAAGCACTCTCCAACGATAATTAAAAATCATTGTGTATTGTCTTGGTTGATAACAGAACACATTCGGGAGGTGTACAGGTGGCTACCACCCAGACATAAATTCCTGTACAATATTTCCTCTAGATTGAAATTCAAAGTCTCAAGGTAAATGTTTGAAAAATCGCGTGTAACCACTTGATATGTTTCAATTGTATCTCTATATACAAATTGTCTGGGATATATCTGTCTTTAATTTTCCGTTGCGGTGTAACGCTGATGTAATCTTGGTTTTCATTATCATCAAATTATCGAAATGTGAAAATATATTCGTGGGTTGTGTCAAAGTGACCAACAAAGTTTAAATAAAACTGTGTCATCGCTTGTCGCAATAAACCATGCGACAATGCCCATCGAAAAGTGAAAATCCTTTAAAGCTTAAAGCTCCAAATCACCAAATTTAGCTCTATCCACACACATATCATTTATAAATATCTTGAAAATATAAGAAACCTGAGAAATTTAAAGGAGTAATGAAGATCATCTTACTATCAGTTCCTACTTAGTTTACCCATAACACATGCAACTATTCATTATATCTATAGGGCTACCTATTTTAATCGAATCAATTCCCAATTGCTAAAATGGATGTATCGACCCACATTTACAGCCAACTTCACAAAAAAGACATTGTAATAACAAACTTACGAATTCCAACTGGAATCTTGTCTCATGAAAAACTATTAAAACGTATAAACCAGCAACTTTAGTATTTTATTGTCTTCTTGTACTACTGAAACACAAACGCATTCACATCACAATATTTTTCAATGAAAGGAGCTGATGCACAGGTGTAATTTAAATTATCACCAGTTTGTAGTACATATATTGACATTCAAAGCCATTATGCAAAGCTTTAATAAAATCAACCATATAAGCACAGCATTTAAACTAGTACCATAAAAACCACCTCAAAAAAATTATCTACATTCAAAACGGTGCTCGACAAAGCACATGTGCCAATGAGAATCTGATTGTTGCCAAGAAACTGGTCAGAGCTCTGATCCTAGTATACTACTTGTTACACTTTTCTATACGTATTAACTGGTCTAACAAAGAAGGTCCAAGCTCTTTATGTTCTTTGAAACATAAAAAGCTGTAATGCACTGTAATGGAATCAGATTTCTTGACTTTGTTTTTAAAAGCAGTCAGTTTATCATGGGCGCATGTGCGTTTCTTTGCACCAGTGGAACCAAAAATTTCATTGGCGTTCTGAGCCAACTTTTTAAATTGGTATAGTAATTTATATGATAAGTCGGTGACAGGTAAAAAATGAGGAATTGTTCAATATGATTTAAGTGGGTACAGTTTTACAATTTATATATCAAAAGTCTTCATTAACCCCTTCACTATTTCGTTTGCAATAAACACAGAGTTTCATTTTTCCTATTGGACAACAAACCAATAATTATTGGTGCATATGATACTGCATTACTCTGTGTTAAAGTCATTGACTTTTGAACCAGTTCTGAGCATTAATTTAAGAACAAAGACTACGTTCCATATCTATTGCAAGTTTTTCCAAGGAGTTGTTGTGTTTTTTTAGCAAAAGCTTGAAAAAATGTGGGTTAACAAAGGACCGAAAAGCACTTGGGTCACAATAGCCTCAGTTGTGTAGACGTCAAGAGATGATATGGTAAAGGTTTTGGTTGTGGTCTCGAAATCCTTGCTTACACTGTGTAGAGAGTAGCCCGTATTGTAAGTAGAGACAACAAGGCGATTGCAGAGTGCAAATTCAAGTGGTAGCAAGGCTCTTTGGGCAAGGGGAATTAACTCAATTATAATGTGTTATGAATTATTGGCAACAATATCCTTTATCGTATGTAGTAGTATTTATAGACCGTATGGACGTTGCTCAATACGGTAATAATACCATTTATCATATATAGCAGTACTTATAGACTTTATCGAGAGGCGTTACTGATGCGGTAGCAATAGCTCCTTGTTATAGGGGATCCGTATTAGCAGACAGATCCGGTTAAATAAGGTATGCGAACTTAGCGTCACAAGCAATGTGGCCTATGTCAAACTTAGTGTTACAGGGAAACCAGCCACACTAATAAGAAGGGTTTCAATTTAATAACAATATATTATATATGAGAAAAGACAAAACGTTGCGAAATAGAAAATAGTTCTCAAAGTGTACAGTAAAGACTTGACGTGATTAGATCCCACTAATGCTGTCCAAGAATAACGCTGATAAACACCTCCAGAGCAACTAACATTATCTCCAGCAGAGCTAAGCCATGTCTGAGGAGTGTGCGATCTATATAGAAAAATTTTACAGTTCAACTAACACAACAATGATTGGCAAATAACAAGCAGTTGCGTTAGAGGTATCATCACAACAGCGGTAGACTAAGAATATATATAATATAATTGCATAAGCAGACACATTTGGAAAATCGCTAAATGATTCACCCAATAATAATAATAGGTCAAACAAGATGGCCTCTTTCAACTGTCCTAGCGTCGGGTGTGTATCAGCTAAGGGTCCTGCGTTCATCTCAGGCTGGCCCATCAGGTAAGGATCTTGGCTACCTTCATCGCTTGCTTAACAACAGTCCATTGCTAGCTGGCATTGATCTGGTGAAAGTCACTCTGTGTATTTCCATTACATTGTGATCATTGAAAAAGAACATAGTTGAGAAATTAACACACACATTCCATAAATGTTTTGCATAAGACAACTTATCAAAGTCAGAAAGAGATATGCAAGCATAAAAAACTGTTACAAATCATAGACATGTCTTACCAACAAGATGCTGTTGAGTCATTAAGGATTCTAAAAGATGTCAAGCAGATACTTATTCGACCGTACGGAAGGTTTAATGGATTTGTTGGATACTTAGTTTACACTGCTGACGAACAATCAAAATACCAGTTTAGTGAACTTCATCCAGTTGTTTACAACATAGAAGTGAATGAAACGACACAAAGTGCTAGAATTAGAGATGAGTCAACAGAGACAGTCTTTTATTTTACAGGTGGTATGATTCAACGAGAACGCAAAATGCTTGTATACAACAAACACAATAACTATATCGGCTCTGTATGTGATAACCATGCAATAGAAGAAATAGCCGAAGGTTCACACAGACCTTTGAATTATAGAGAGTTGCCTAATAATTCAGAACAATCTGGTACTGTTAAATATTGCCTGTTCAATAGGCACATAACATTAGGTGGCATAGTGACCTCCGCAATGGGGAGCAGTATGTCTGTTTATTTCAGAAAAGTAAATGTACTCGAAAAGTTTATGTTCCTAGCAACTGGTATAAAAATTATCCACTGTAAACGCCTTTTCCACTCTCACCCATTACCGTGAAACATTTTAAACACCATAGAAGCTTCAATTCCTTCAAGCCAACCAGTTCTTGAAACTCTCAATGAATGTGTCCTGAGGGTGGCTTTTCATGACCTCAATGGTCATCTATTTGTGGACATCTTAAATTCAGCAACGCATAATATTGAGTTGGTTCTTCATTATCTCAGGAACGAAAGTGAGAAAAAAGTTTTTCTGGACATTTGTGGTCGACTGCAATTTACATCAGAACGAATTGATGGTTGCGAAGTTGTCAGCTCTGTAAATGGCCAAGAAATAGGTCGTATTAATAGAGCTAAACCAACAAGCTTCATAGATTCTTCTACTGGACACAACATTATGGAATATGAAAAAAAAACTTCATATTTGGATCATCATAAAAAGAACAGAGAAACACATCAAGTTTTTGTCTCTGGTTATCCAGATCAAGTGCTCTGCGAGTTTTATCAGCACAATGTTCAAGGAAATGTGTACATAAACTTTGCTCAGGCTGTTGGTGTGGAGAGAAAAGCCATGATAATAGCAGAAGTTGCTAGTCTACTCCGATATTATTTCAAAAGTTTCTTGAGTTTTTTCAAACCCAATGTGCATAAATACCCTTTCAAAAGTCAAGAGCATGAGCAGTAAATAGCTGTTTAACTCACTTGTGTGCTATTTCAAATTCAATTAAACTAATAAAACTTAAAGTCTCTGATATTTCTGTGATATTTTTGAAACATGGTATATTGTCACAAGCATGCGTCATGACTTAAAAGTATTGTTAAAGGTTTATGTTTATAACCAGCGTGATAGAGAGGACATATACTTTTTTTGGTTTAGATGGTAGGTGGTTTCTGATTTTAGGACATTTACAGGCAAGTTAATCCGATTGCTAGATTTTTGCTGCAGCAAATAATAGAAATGCGCAGCAATATTCTCCAGCTTTTAAATTTCCAATGAGTACACTTTTTCTGAACCCTGTTGAATTTTTCCTTCTCTTTGATAGTGTATGGAGCCCATCTAGTAATGAAGTTTCATTGTATTAGTGCACCAGACACGAGTACTACAAAGTAGCGGCAGAAAAGTACAAACAATATCTGCTACTATGGAGGTTCATTTTTTTCATGATTCTCCTCTCATTCTCTCCATCTTCAAGTTCCTCAACATATTCAAAATTTGATGCTGCTTGGCCGAGAGTAACATAAACAGTTGTAGATGTTTGCGTAGCAAACCTGTAAATGTGAATATTTCTTTTGAAATGAGCGTCTTGCAATAACGAATTGATAAAACCCACCTTTACCAATGACAGGCCTATTCCAATCTTTTATGGCGCTAGATCAAGGCCAGCTACAAATAGTTCCAATCACCACAATAGCCCACAAATATATCCTTTCATGCAAATTTCATTTACTTCTGGCCCATATAGTCTGTGTGTAGATAAAAGGCAGGCCTGCTAAAATAAAAACTTGCAAATTAGAGAGCAACAAGACTACAGGCTAGCCGTCTTTATTGAGGTGAAACTACATTACCATCTGATTGGCCAATATTGCAAAAATAGTTAAAGATATGCTCTACCATGAACCTTCCTGCTTCAAAACCATTGGACAAAATAAGGTTTTATAGTTCAAGAAATATGCCACAATTTTTCCATATTTTTACTTTTTGTTATACTCCAATAGTCATCTTTTGGTTTCTTTTGCATAAAAACTGGGGCATGGCTTTGAACTGCAACGACTATATTAATTCTTCTCTGAGTCTTCTTCTATATTTGAGATGTCGTCTCGAGAAGCATTTTATGTTTTGTATTAAGAAGTATTCTAGTGGTTTCACAGCTGATGTTTTGAAAAAAAAAATTTAAACGTATTATTTCTGTAAGCTACTTAGCACTTTGTGAAAAAATTGAAATGCTATACAAATTCAAACTATAGCGGCCAATTTTTAATAAAAGTCATAACTATAGATATTTGATCCACATACGGCAAATTGTTTTTATTGCACAATTGTTAAACAAATTTTTCTCAAGTGAATTGAGAAACCATTTCATGAGTAAAAGTACTCACTTAACACTCTTATAGCCTTCAAATTTAGTTTTTTCCAGAATATACCCCACCAACATTTTTATGATTAAAGTTGGTTTTATTGTCATTTGATCATCAAATGCATGTTACATGTTTCACAAGCACTCTGTAAGGAATAAAAGAGCAACTTTTTCTGATTTCAAATGTTGTTTTTTTGAAAAATCTCTCATAATTGGTTTAGATAAGGTCAAAACAACTCAGACTACATTGAGGTAGTCCATATGACTAAAGCAAGTACATACCATTTTTATAGCATTCGCATACTTTGCACGGCTCCAAATTGACTGAGTTATCTGGGTATAAACTATCAGGAATATTTACAAAATAAATGACGGTGTCAACTAACTTTCACAGTTGTTAAGCAAAAATACAGTTTTATTTTATGCACATCTCCAATACTATGGCTTTATTTTTCAGGTAAACACAATGAGACAATTCTGACAAGCAACCCTTGAGGCGACTTATTGTATTTTTAAAATATTCTTGATGCAAAGACGGGTTGGCAAAAAAATCTAAATAAACTCAAAACTGATAATACACTTTGTTAGCAACAAATGTCAGATCTCAGCGATTATGCTTCGCTATAATCACACTCTATTGGTAATCCGCATTTGATATTTTTATTGTTGTTCCGATACTTGTTCTTCGAGAATGTTGAAGCTAAAGATATTTCACTTTAGGTTGGTGTAGCTGAGAGGTTAAAAAAGGAAATCAGCTACAGTTTGCTGGAACTGGTGTACAACATACACGAAATTGGTTGCGATTGTGAGGAAAGAAATATTTTATCAAAGCGAAAACGTAAACATGTTACTCGGTAATCAGAAGCATGGGTTGGTATACTAATGATTGTAGTTGTGTCTATAGTAGTTGGCAGCTTCAAGTACCATAGTAGTTACAATTTAATTTCCATAAAATTTTCCATTTTACATTGCAATTTTCTTTTGATGCGTGCTTCAACCTTGTCTAGCTATGAGTATTGGAGAAATAAAACTATTCTGGTACTACTAATAGTAGGACTGCAGATGCCAGGCTTCTCACAAAAGAATTTCAAGAATGAATGACAACTTCATGGTATCTTATGTTTTTTCAAAAGTGTCAGGGGAACAGAACTTCCCACTACAAAAAGCGGATCAACCATATCAGTTTCAGACCCTTTTAGAGCAAAAAAGTATGATGTTGTGTAAAAAAGTTGTTCTTTTTTTGGACTAGTACTCAAGGTTGGCAAAAGTAATAAATATGTAAAGGCAAACAAAGTCTGAATGATAAAGAAGCTTTGGGTGGTCATTGCCAGAATGTTTGATTCTAACAAAACCTTTTGGCACACATTGATCCATGTTAGGTTTCACATGGATGAAGAGCCCTGAGGGAAGAAAACAGCATTATGAATGCATCAAGTAGCCATGATTATCACGGGGCTAAACAATTAGCAAAAAAGAGTGTGAAACTCTTAATAATTTAGGGAATAGAGAAAAAAAATAAGATCAATGCTCTCATAGCATGATGAATAACACCATAAAGCAGTAGTTACCACCCAAATGAAAAACCTTGTGGACATAGATCAAGTCTAGGAATTGCCAATGTAGCATGATCATGAAGTCAGTAGATAACCAAGCGTTTGGGAAAATAGATGAGAAACTATAGGAGAGACAAATGAGTAAATTTTATTGCCGCAGGAAGAAATGAGAAGTCAAAGAACTAGTAGGAAGTCACACAGTCTGCCCAGGAATTATTAACGATGGCGGAAAGCAGAAACTGACGAGCTTCTGAAATGAAGGACAAGAAAACTCCCATATTAATGCTGCCAGAAATGAAAAAGAACAAACCAATTGTCAAGGAATAACCATGGAACTACAGCAACACAAAGAACATGGGAAACTTTAGGGCATACAACAAGAAGGAAATCAATGTCAGGCTTTTTCGGTCTCGTAATACTAAAGAACTGTCTGACCCAGCTCTCCAGAACTACTGACTGCTTTTATTAACAGTTTACTATTTGTGCAGTGAATCTCAGAGGCGCCAAGCAAGCACAAAAAAACTAAGAGATGAATCGGATGACTCATGCTGCCAAACAAGACGGTGTCATGAGGTATCTGAATGTAGAAAAGTGTGTGCTTAGTATCCAGGAGCGCTTTTGTCCCGGCTCCGTACCGAACTTTTGATTTTTTTAATTAGGCTGGTGATTCAGACATATCAGATTTAATGGTGCAACGTATTGGAGGTGTTGTTTCTTGACAAATTATCATCACATATGAAGAGTCATAAAACACCGAAGTTTTAGCAGGGCAACAAGATGTGGTTCAGCCTTAAATGAAGTATTGATTACAATATGAGGGATGGGAAGTTATTTGAGTGAGAATTGGTGGAGAAAATGGAGAGCTAAGTTTACAAGAAAAATATTGAAGAAAAGAATAAAAAACTTCTTGGGAAAACACTCAAGCTTAGTAATACTCACCAAAAAAACTGCAGTATCCATGAGATGCAGAAAAACTTCATAAAATAGCCTTTGTTCCTTGGAATTAACCATTTCTATCTATAAAAGATGAAAATGACAATTGTGCAGAAAAAGAATCCAAATTATTATCAGTAAATTTTTTGCCAATATGTTTAATTTAATGGCTACTTTATTCAGGACTTTCCACAACTGCATTTTTTGTTCTCATATATGCATCTACGCAGTTGTAACTAATAATAAGTTCTATCAACCATGAAGGACAGCAGTCGAAAACTCCACTTTATGTTCCATAATGTTTATTTTCCCAGGCATATCAGTGAAAACCCTTCGGTCCTGGTGCATAATCCTTTTCGCTTGTTATTTTTCACCATCATTTAGGTGATGACAATAATTGACCTCAAATTTCTCCTTGCCTGACGTAGGACCAGTGTACTCACAGTCGCTTAGTGGATTGATGTATCAGCAGATATAGCCATCACACACAAAACTTTGTCTTTTTTGCGTATCATTTATGCTATGGCATTTCTTAAAAAAATTGTGAGAAGGATTTTTGTTTTTCCTTCATCGATATGTATGGTGTATAGTTGTTTGACGTTTGATTAGATTTTATGATAGCATATGATCTTTTCCACTGCAATAACAGCTTGCTGTACTCAGTTTGCAGGGGAATAAGCTCCTTGTCTCCATTTTGAAACTTTTGATCTTTGGCACACTTGTCATAGTGAAGTTTATTTCGCTGCTGGGATTTTGCAAAATAATCTTGTGGTATTTTCATCATGTAATCCCACTTGTTGCTCAATTTTACAATGTGTCTGTTAGTAGTTCTGGTTTCTTCATTTTATTTTTCACCTGACAAAAGTTTCTTCAATATTGACATTGGTAAGTTGACTGTGCGCCTACATAGATTTTGAAATAGTGAAAACCACGTAGCTTCTGGAGGCATCTCTCCGTATGAAAATAATGCTACATTGATGAATCGATTCGATTGTTAACGGTTGTTGACACAGTTTTTTCAACGTTTTTTATATTCCCATTAAATCTCTCATCAAACCCATTACACATTGGGTGATAAAGCGTGGTTCTTAGTTGCTTCATTTGTAGAGGTCGATATGTTTCCCTCATCAAGTGAAAGATGAGTTGCCCCCCAGGCCACTCAAAATTTTGTTTGGGATTCTGAGTTGACTGAAAATATCAGAATAGATCCTCAGCAACAGCTTCAGTAGCGATCGTTTTTGAAACTATTGTTTCATGACATCGTGTTGCATAATCAACCAGTGTAAAAATATATTTATGGCCTGACTCGCTTGCAGAGATAATGGGTTCCACTGAGTCTATTGCTACTCTCTTGAAAGGTATATCAGTGAGTTGCATCTGACCTAGTTTAGCCTTTGGTATACATCCTTTCTTAACTTTTCTCTGGTCTACTATGTTGCACGATTTGCGGAACCGTGTCATATCTCCTTGCATTAGAGGACAAAAGAGCTGAGTGTGGATCCTGTTCAATTTGTTTTTCAAAACTATCAGTTCAACTAACGGTTCTCCATGAGTTAATTTTAGAATATGGTTCTTCAATGATTCTCGAACCATTATTTGTGTTACTTCTCCATTGTTGTAGTTTTGGTGACAAAAAATTCTGTAGAGAACTTCAGATTTGACGTTGAATGTTGTTGTCTGATCTCTTTTATGAACAGTTATCATTGTCCAGTACTTGGTGAGTTCTGGATTTACCTTTTACAGGCGGATAATTTCTTGTATCAATGTCTACTCCTTTAATTTTTCTAACCTGTAATGGCGTAAATCGTTTTAAGGTTGAACTCGTGTTGTTACTACTACCTTCCGGGTCCATGCTTTATCAGGGTTGTTGTAATGACCAGCACCTGATATGTTTCCAATTGACACGGGGCAATAACTCTGGTTTTTTATGTAGTAGGGTGAATCAATATTATCTCCACGACTGGCAATCCAACTATAAGTAGTAAGATAGGCGCAGATCTCTGTCATAGAGTCTGAGGA
The DNA here is from genome assembly GCA_945261195.1 of Cryptosula pallasiana. Classification (NCBI taxonomy): domain Eukaryota; kingdom Metazoa; phylum Bryozoa; class Gymnolaemata; order Cheilostomatida; family Cryptosulidae; genus Cryptosula; species Cryptosula pallasiana. The sequence continues at coordinate 44,173,283 of OX183132.1, read as the reverse complement.
TAAGGTTCTCCTAGTTCCCAGTGTACTTTTAGTTGGCACCAGTTACCATGAAAACCTGTGAAGCACTTTTTTGTGTGCACCAGGTGTTATAAATTTGACTGTTTGCCAAGTATTTATTGTGTAGGGTTTGTTTATATTGTGATTTGAATGTTGATTTAGATGCATGGGTTTGATTATTTTCATTGGTACTATTTTTGTGCAGCAGTTTTTATTGTTTGTTGTGCAGCGGTTGTTTTTATTATTGTATGATGATATAGATTGGGAGGTTTGAGTATTGTATAAGAATGAAGCTCTTTTGCAGCAGTTCTGATTGTTTTTCAAAATTTTCTTTGTAATTGTATTATTAATTAGGTATTTATTGTGATTTGTATGATAATTTAGATTGGGGGATTGATTATTGTATAAAAAAGAAGTGTTGCGCCAATTTTTTGCTGGCACCAGGTACCATGAGAGCCTGAAAGATACCTTTCTGTTGCACTAGGTGTTATTGGTGATTTTATTTTTTATGTAATTGGTTGAATTACGTATTTATTGCGCAGAGGGCTTATATTGGGATTTTGTGTCGATTTAGATCATTAGGTTGACTAGTTTATAAACGTTTGTAGGTTTATACTGAGATTTGTATTGCGAGTTTGATTTTTGGATTAGCATCATATAATTATTGGTATAGTTTTATTACAAGAATTAAAATTTATGCCGTTTGTTTACATACATAACCATGTACATATCCATGTACATATCCATGTACATATCGATGTACATATCCATGTACATATCCATGTCTTATTCATTTCGATTTATGTACATGTCCATGTCCATTCATGTACATGTCCATCTATGTACATGTCCATATCTATGTCCATATTCATGTCCATGTCCATATTCATGTCCATGTACATGTTCATGTCATTATACATATTCATGTCCATGCCCACATTCATGTGAGTATTAACATTGTATAGCTATGTACATGTTCATGTCCACTATGACTATATCCATATATGGATTTGACTAATGGTTATTGTGTTAAAAGTATGTATACAGTAGCTATTATAAAAAGGTTGAAGTTTATAATGAAAGGTTTTTTTTTACTAAGCGCTGATAGGTTCGGTGAACACTCCATCAGAGCACACTCGTCTTTTATTGTAAAAATATGTAAGCACTCATTTTATTTGACTTTATGTTAAATTTTTTTCCATCTATGACTATGAAACCACGATTTTTTTCTGATAAAGGACCTTTTTTAATCAATACGTTCAGATTACTGCATTTGTTTAAGTCATTACTTTGTTGGTTTAAACCTTTGGAACTAAATTTGTTTTGGTTTTATCCCCAACAATAGTAGGATTTGAAGTTGAGCCCAACAATTCCATCTTCAGTAAACTGTTCTTTAAACAATCCAGGTATTCTTTTTTCGTGTTTTAGCACTTTTGCACAGCAATCACGCATGGTCAATTCTGTTCCAAAAAGCTTGTTGGTTTTCCCACAGAGATTGTTGTTTGTTTTTGCGCAAAGCATGTTTTTTCGCAACAAAATCCCTTAAAAAGAAATTTTTTGTCAATATGTAGCTGGTTATCTAAACATGAAACTCGTGAAATTCTATAAGCCGTACCCAACATACTAAATTTCACCACTTGACTTTTTAGTTATATGTGAAATCACAACTTCAAGAAGGTCTCAGGTTTAGCTGTTGATAATTAAATAAACTGCTTTAAGCAGTTTGAAAGTTTATGTAAACAGCTGAGACAAAACTCAGGGCCCATTTGCCACATGTCCAAACTTTTACCGCGTTATTTTATAGGATAATCTAATAAAATACCACTAATTTTATGGTATTGGAGGTTGTAATAGTGTTTTGGCTACATATATATGTACAAGTTAAATGATTCAGAGACTTCCAGTCAGTAGAATGTTCACAAGCCAGTAATCTTCCATTCTACATCATAATCTTTAAACTGTAAAATTCTACTCATCAACAAACTGTATACTTTCAGACTAAAAGTCCTGGCTCACCCTGCCAATGGTAATCTTTCAAATACCTGTTCATATAACTCTAGAACTGCTGGTGTTGACATCAAACTTTGCAGCTTTTTACATCATTAAGGTCAAAAGCAGAGATTAAACCAAATGTCTGCTGCTTGAAACTATCTTGTTTTAAAACTTAAGTCAATTAGCAGGGTCAAAAAGATCTCAAAACAAAAGCAACATCTTCTAACTCTCTTAATCTAAGTCTTCTTTGCAAGTTGTCTGATTGCTAGCTAGGTCTGTACATTGATTGGACTTGCTATTGTGTAGTTTGGCCTGTACTTCTATATAAAACTGTTGATCAAGACAAAAAACTAAACAGAAGACACCTAGTGCTATGTTGGAAGTATTTGTTTTCAACTAGATCATGTTTTGATGGCTTTTATGTCATTCAGCGAAAATCAAAGCCACTCAGTCAAAATCAAAGTCAACTCCTAACGCTATAAAATTGGCTCCACCAAACTCTGGGTTTTCTCAATGGATTCCAAGTCTACTTGGCCTGCGGCCAAGTCTACTCAAACAACAAACAAGTTTATCCGACCAAAAGAGATTTCCTTCACCAACTGAGAACCATAAATATGCAATGAAAATCAGCCAAACAGACCACACAAAAATTAGTTTCTCAGCTAAGCATCAAACCTTTCTCAACGAATGTTTAGGCTCATTACGTTATTTTGCTACTCCCTTGACCTGTTGCGTGGAACGATAAAGTGACTTCTATAGTGGTGGCACGTTTTGCTAGTTTGGCAGTGTTGTCCACAAGCACAGGAACTTTCTTTGGGATGACAGTGTACACAATTTTTCCCAAAACTTGACACAGTGAGCTGGCCTAAAATTATTTTCACTTTGCTACCATGTTTGATGAATTACCATGCTATCTTTATATAAGATGACCTATGTGGACTAACCCAACTAAATGGCTTTGATATTTTACCTGACTTTACATTTTCTTAGATCAGTTTCAAGCTTGCGTCCACCATGTCAACCAGCAATGTCTAACAGCTATCTGAGATGACTGCTATTTGTATCTAGCGGTTGCGCTTCTAGCATGAAGTCATCGTGCGTAGTGGTCAACTGGGACTCCTGGAAAATGACGTGTAAGGTCGTGATTTACCTACTAATTGTCATGGTGCTTCATTTGGTTGATAATAAATAGTGGATGTCTCTCGGTATTTGTTGGTACCTCTGTTGCTATAATCGTCAAACAAGTTTGTTGTAACCTTACAACTGTGTTTTGAATCATCAGCTGTAATTACGAATGACTTGGAAATCTCATTTGCTCCTGGGCCAAAGCACCTCAACTTTATTGCGACTCTTATTTGTTGAATAGACTCTGGCTTAATCACGATCATAAGGAGTAGTTAACGTTAGTCGTTAAATAGCCTGCAGTAAATGACAGAGCTATTTTTCTTAGATTGACTTTTTACTGGAACCAATAGCCACTCATCTTGGTTTAGTAGAATTTAAAACTAGTAGCAAGCTAGTAGGGCAACTTGTATCTTTTTCTACAGGCTGTCTAATACTTTCAGCTGCGCTGTCCATGCGGCATGTTTATGAATTGTACTTGTAAAGTGATCAGTTGGTTATAGAGTGTTTAGGGATGTCAGAAACATGCTAGAGCTGGTGAGCTTTCTAACAATAATCATGTGTAACGCTTATGGCTCTATCAAGGCACTTGCCAGTGTAAACAACTGAAATGGCAAACAGGCGTAAGAGAATAATTTACAACTGCTAGTGCCACAAGTACACAGTCAGCATATCATTAACAAAAATAAGCCTTAATAGTCGAGAAATTGCATGTAATAAACAGTGTTGCTTGTTTCAAATAAAATTGTGAACAGTGTGATCGCCTTTCAATGATCTGGCTGTTTTGATAAAACATTTAAAAAAGAAACAAAATAAAAAACGAAAAAAAAATCTAAATGAAAAATTTTTCACAAAAAAAAATCTTTGAAGTTTTTTGAAATTTTTGTTGTTGTATTTTTTGAAGTTTTTTACTTCAAAATGAAATGAAGTGAGTCCAATATGAACTATCTTGAAGTAACCTCAAGTGATTTGAAGTTATTCAAGCCATTTTAAAAGAATTCAAAATATTTACATTGGCACGGTTTTCATTTTTTTTTCGTATTCTCTATTTGAAATTTCTAACATAAATGAAATGATCAAAAGACACAAACAAGTTATTTAACATTTTTTGTTGTTGTAAGATAAAATCGTAAAAAGAAAAGTATAGAAAGCAATCAAAGGTTCAGTTTTGTACTTTTGTTAAAAAAATCTCAATAGTGAAAGTTAACTTTTGATTTATCTCCAATAGGCCATCAAACTGGTTCGAATTTTTAGAGCTTAAAAACAATTGAAAACTGCCCAGGCAGCTTGCCGAAATTTGATACTTTCTACAGCACTCAGCCAGTGTGAAAACCTTTTAGACAAAATAATACACAAAACAAAAAGGTTCCAAGTGACCATAGAGGCATGTTCCTTAAAACAAATCAACAAATGCCACACAAAAAAACTGTGGTAAAAACTTTGGTTCAAACCTATAATTTGATGCTTTTATACTAACAAATTGCACATCAAGATAGTAAACAAAATCCACTTACCAAATGTTTTGTAGACTGTTTTATCTCACAAATATTGAGTTGCCGAAAAGTTAATAGGGAAGCATCTCCCCAATTACCCTGGTATCATGAACCTGTTAGGTGGTAGAGGAAGTTTCCACTTGATGAAGATACCATGCAGTAGTATTTACTGCATGTAAACATGTCATTCAACTACTACCCTATCTCTGTGAGCCTAAAGTAATCGCCATTCAAGATGATAGTGATAATTGGAAGCTAAATATGGTTACCTGTTTGTGTTGAGTTGGACTGCAGTTGAGGTTATCAAGCAGTGGGTTTGGATAGGTGTTATTAAGTGACCGGAGTGACAAATCCATCTTAGGTGATATAAATACAGTAATAGGAGTGCCAGGATAATGTGTATGGTTGTGTATGTTCTTTGTGGTCATGCAATATAAATACACTTTTGTAACATGCTGAGGGATTTCAGGGATGGAGTGTCATAGGAAAGGACAGTCATATCCGGAGAAACCGTTTGGGTTTTTGTACTACCGACATGTCGCAACCATGTAGGCAGTGTGATGCTCTACTGTTGGCGGCACCACAAAATCATAAACTCAATAAGGAACATAAAGGCGACAGATCTACAGAAGTTTAAGAACTGCTGAACTCCTTGCAATATACTGTTGATGGTTTATTGCATGGTAAAAGAAAGTTATCGTTCTTTTTATTCACTTGCACAAAGCCTAACCTATACCATTAAGACCCAAACTGGATTTTTGTTTGCTGATTGCAATGACGATTGACACCGAGCCCTAAATGATTCATTAATTCTAAATAATTTTGTGACAATTTATAACAAGATGAAACAGCATGACAATATTGGAAGACTTAAGATTTTATTACTTTAATTAACTTTGATACAATCAAATAACACGCGTAAGCCTTTGCAATAGTATTGATTATTGCTTTCGAAGTTGACTTTTAAACGGATATTTATCCACATTCGGTTTTACAAAATTAAAAATACTTTTGAAATAAACTTTGGTAAGGCGAGCTACTTCTGCTATCATCATGGTTTTCCTCTCCACACCAACAGCCTCACCAAAGTTAACATAGATGTATCCTTGAGCATAGTGTTGATAAAACTCACACAAAACTTCATCTGGTCGACCAGCGACAAAAATTTGATGAATTTCTTCATTTGTTTTATGGAACTTCGACGGTATATAAACTTTTCTACATTCCATAATTTTACATCCAGTAGAATACTTTATAAAACTGGTTGGACGAGATCTATTTATGTGACCTATCTCTTCACCATCTACAAAGCTGACTACTTCGCTTCCGTCTGTGTATTCGGATACAAACTGCACTCTACCAAAGATATCCCAAAAAATTTTCTCTCCACTTCCCCTGAGATATTGAATAACCAACGCTGTGTTTAGTGTTGTTAAGTCTAAAATTTCTACAAAAAGATCTCCATTGACGTCATGAAAACCCACTCTCAGTACGCATTTAGTGAGAGGTTCAATAACTGGCTGGCTTGAAGGAGTTGAAGCTTTTTCGGTGTTAAATATGTCTCTTGGTAATGGGCGGTCATGAAACAGGCGTTTACAGTGGATAATTTTCAGCCCAGTTGCTAGAAGCATAATCTTTTCCAATACTTGTAATCTTTCGCAAAGAATGCTCATACTGCTTCCTACTTCAGATGTTGCTATGCAACCCAAGTCCTTTTGATTATTGCCCACATAATATCTAATACTACCAGGATTTCCTGGATCATTAGGCGCTGCACGATAGGACAAACATCTGTAACGATACCCGCCTGGCTCTATTAATGCAAAGTGCTGGCATACATAGCCGATGTAGTTTTTGTTGTACACAAACATTTTTTGACTTTGGTTTAACAGACCACCAGTGAAATATAGTACTGTATCTCTTGAGTCATCTCTAATTCTTGCAAGCTGTGTCATTTCATCTACTTCTATGTTGTAAATAATTGGATTGAAGTTAGCAGGTTGGGACTCAGATGTTTTGGTAGTGGTGTAGACTAAGTATCCAACAAACTGATTAAACCTACCATACGGTCTTATAAGCATCCACACGACATCTTTTAGAATCCTAAATGGCTCATAAAACTCTTCTTGCAAAGACATATCAATGAATTTTCACAAACTTTCAGTGCTTTAGTTTTTTTCTTTTTTTTCATAGAGTGCAATAGGCAAGGAATTCATGGAATGCTTGTATTGTGGTGAGGGCATATTTTTTATCTTGCATTAAAACTTAAAAAATTTTCTCAGTGCTTGAAGTCTTTATTACTGAGGGTTCTATTACTTAAGTATTCTTTTGCTTTTCGGTAGCCTACTATTTTTTTTAGCTCCGTGTAAAAAAAATGCCTCCTACCGCCAGCGCTTGCTTTCCAAAATAGAAACAAAAATTTTATGCATCAAAATATGGTACTTAATTGTGTAGAGTTATTTAACCTGAGCATATAATTACGTTATACAAGTTAAACCAGACTTTTCCAGTATACGACTATACCGTGAATCAAAATGAGAATAGCAAAAATAAAAACAAGTTCATTGCTTCTCTAATCCTAAGGAGGGATACAATCAACCATCTTTGCACGGCTGTATACCTTCATGAAATATTGTAAACCATCACATTTCTATCCAGGAAACACAATTGCAATTTTAATTGCCAAGTGAGTATTTTCAAGCATCCTCTCAAAGATACAAAAAGTTCAGAGTAGTAAAAAAAGGAGTAGGTCTACTTGAACAGCCATTAACCCTCCAAAAAATTGTTTAGGTTGGGTGAAGGGGTGTGCATGTAATGAATTAAGTTCGGGAAAGGTAGGGGGGGGAGGGACGGATGTTTGATTTCTGATTGTTATATTAGCAGTAGAAGTTGCTTAATTTTTGCCCTATATGTAAACATAGATACCAACTACAGCTTGTAACCATTTGTATCCCATTGGTGATTGATTCTATACTGATTTGGTTTCTTAGTGTAAAATGAGCAGATATACATACAGTTGGTGTACAAATTTGGAATGTGAGGAGCATGGGAATGCTGACAAAAGGATTTTTCAGTTTTCAATGAAAACATCCAAGAGTTTTATTTTGTTATAAACTGTTTGTACAGCACCTCAACAAATTTTTTGAGGTACCAATGTGTATGTGCCGGTAATCAAACTTTTATTTCAGTCTGTTAAATGAGTTTTTTGTTTTCTTTCTTTGTCAGATCGGTTTGAATTATGCCTTTTATCTATTCATCTTTTTATCTTACATTTTGTTTGAAAATAGGTTTGAGCATAAGCCTAACAATGAGTACTGATGACTAGCGTTTTGATATTTGTTGATAAAGTATTTGGTTTTACCTAACCCATTTATGTTGGATGATGAGTAGAGGTTTATTAGACAATAGATGCTTTGGGCAACAACTAAAAATGTAACTTGTTTTCTACAAACTATGCTAGGTTATTAAATTGTGACAGTTATACAGATTTAATGAATCTGGATCATGTCGGTTTTTACACTTGTGGGAGAGCAAACACAAATCTAAAGCTGGCCTTCTATCGACTCTGAGACCATACAATCGACTCTATTGCTCACATTTAATTTGTACGAAAGAACCAAATGTTATTAATCAGCATGCTGATTTGATTTTCTTTGAAAAAAAGTCAATTGTCAGGCAATAGTCATTCATACTAGGTTTTGAATAATATTTTAGAGCAGTATAATGGTGTTTTGTAGTAGATCGAACTCTTTGTAATAGGTAGATCGCTTTCTCAAGTTCATTCATCATTTTATCATAAATTGTGGTTTCCATGTCAAGAAAACATTCGCCAACTGTTTATCTGTAACCATACCTTACATATTGTTGAAACCAACTTTGAACTGCTTTGAGAACGATCATCAAAAAAACGAAATCAGCTCACTTTTTTTCTTAGTTGACAATATTTTTTTATCTACATTTAAGCCTCACACCTCATAAGCTTTTTTTCAAACTGTTTGAGGGAGACAAATTTCAATTTCCAATTATTTTACTTGAACGTTTCAATGTGATTTTTTCACTAGCAGCTTAATTTCTCAGAGAAACTTTTTTTTCTAAACGACTCGGTTGCATATGAAAATATTAATAGACTCGTTAAGCATGAGTAAGTTATAATTTATCATGTATACTCCAGAAGCTTCAGTCAACCTAACGCCGCAGTTCAAAACAAACAATTGCTGAAATCATTGGGCTGATTGATGATAGTTTTATTTTTTGTTTATGTTTCATGTGGAGAAGATTGATAGTTGATAGTTGAAATATTGTAACTAACTTTATTTTCCAACCATGGCAATAAATGTTTTATATTATAGCTAACATTTACTTTGGGATTAGTGTTATTAGGTTCTACCTACAAGCATTCTAAGTTTTTGTTTTGCTTGAATATACTACTTAACTTGAGACATCTTTCAAGTCAAAAAAATTCTGATGGAGTTGTCATATGTTCATTTTAGAAATAGAAGAAAGTTTTTTATATGATTAGTCTAAAAAACACATATATATTTTCGAAAAATGTTAGATACTTCGATAAATATAACAGAGCACGAGTTGATAAAACTGTAAACAGCCTTTAGTAATACTATAGTTATTTGATTTGTCAAAAATTGACTGATTCTTTCAAGTACAAATTTTTTGTACTCCTAAAAATGGTAAACTCTTGAAAAAACTTTGCCTGTTTTTTATGGAGCAAAACTCTACACTTTAAATTGACTCAGTGTGTAAATTTTTTCATCTTTCTATTACACAAGCATATATTTTGTTTGTTTAACATCTTTGTTTGAACCCCTCAATACATTTTTATGTTGCATCTAGCTCAGCTCTTGACTTTTTGAATTATCAATTAAATTATTATTTGAATTTTACATTCACTCAATCATATCATATATTTTTCACAAACATTTTGTGGTGACTAGAACAATAATTTCTATGCATTCCAACGCGGCAAGAGTCATATTGTTTAAAATACGCCGTGATAAAATCTTCACCCAAGTTGATGTTTTGTAGTTTTCTTATGCTTTCGAGTTTGTTCAATTGCGGGAATAACTGGTTATGTACCACAAACAACACTCAACTAAAGATTTTTAGTATCAATTCCTGTATACAGCAATTCTAATTTGAATTTGCTGGCAAAGTGATGTGTCTGTTACATTATTAAAACCCACTAGCTGACTAAGTAAACAAAAAACAGTAGTCGATAAGATCAAAATGAAGGAAATGAGTGAATAATAAGTTTATAACTAATCAATAGGTGTATTCGCTACCTGGATCGATGAACATCTGCTATTAGTCATATTTGGGATCCACATCAGTGGGTGGCAAATGCATCGATCCAGGCGTTTACATTTTATTATCCAATAATAAAAAATTATATCCTTCGATCTGAATAAGATGCAAAGATATAAAATTCCAGCGTGCATTGTAGCAAACAATTCTTTTCACATCTGTAAGCAATTCAACAGCGACGACTATTGTGTCATTGATTCCTGATTGGCACTATTAGCATGATGCATCGGTAAGTAGCAGATGGTAGTAGCGAGTCACAGAATAAACAGCTTTACACTTGTCCGGTTGATAATGTTTGTTTCAGAGCAATTCTTTCTTGATTAGGTATAACATTTATCTTTATTGTTTTAATAAATTAGCTCTGTGCTTCATTATTGTGAGCAATACATTCCAATATATCAATATTGTACATGGAAATCATAATAATTATTAGTAATAGCAATTCTGATATTAAACATATATAATAATTAATACGTTAAAAAATTAGTAAATTATGCCGAGAACGAACTGCTTTGAAACAAACGTTGCCCACGTGAGTAAATATTAATTCTTATGTTATGTATCAGTAGCGTTCGTGACCTATGAGTATGCCTCGCAAATTAGTGTTTTTTTTTCTCTTGGGGATTGTAGTTTGCGATCCATTAACAATACTGCTACCGGCCCATTAGCATTAAATAAAGTGCGAAAAAGATTATTTATTAAATTTATTGTGCAGATCGATCCAGGTTGCGAATATACCCAAGACTACTAATTTTCTAAAAAAAGGTAAAGAAAGTTTTGATGATGAGGTCCCTCAAAAATAAACATCGAAGTAAACATATAAGAAGTCAGACGAAAAAAGTTTTTAAGTACACCAATACCGAAGCCAAAAACATCACTTCTAAGCTATGCTTAAATAACAGAGCTGAAACTACGGGGCAAAAAGTGCCTTAGAAAATTTTGAAAAAAAACAAGCCCAACTTTTACAATGACATCTCTTGCCACTTAATTAACCCTGCTACATCACAATTTGGGCATACTAATGACCGTTGTAATGTAGAAGCAGATCTCTGTCAAAAAACACCTGCCATATACCCCAAAAACCCTGTGATAGTTTTGTTTGGATTTTTTTTACAGGCCTGTGAAAAACGATTCTGTTAGTTCTTGGATGGTTTTTGTCATTATAATTGTATATACATAGGAAAACCCATCTGCTATCATGTTACATTGTTGTTTGTTGTTGTGAAATGTTTTACATACCATTTACAGTATAATATTTATGTAGGTATGTATGAATGTTTGGTAATGTAAATGATAGTTGCAAAGAGCAGTAAGAAATTGATTGGTTTGTTATTTGCTCATGCTGCAAATTTCCCTCCCAATATCGTAAAGGATTTGTATGTGTGGTGACACAACACGTTCACCCGACCACTGTTGATATAGCCTTCCTAGACTGTTGAGCACTAGCGCTTTGTGGTAGCGTAGCCAATCTAGTGTCAAGGCAGGAACCCGTGATACAGTATCTACTAACCGGTAGTATATCACCACTGTATACGGTACCTAATTAATTCCGTTGTCTCAACACGGAGATTTCTTACTTCACAATATGGGGATCTGTTACGCAACACAGCCAGATCCAGTTTTACTATACTTTTCAATTCTGCTTAGCAAGCATGTGTATAAATTTCAGCAATCGAGTTAGGCAGACTTGTAACAATTTCAAAAAGTTCTAAGTGTTTAATTATCGACAAGTTATTCTGCTTCGCAAGTTGTACAGCACAAGGAGAGTTGTAGTTGTTAATAATAATATATTTAACGCACGATACAAAAACTTACAGCGAGAGGTGTTTTGTAGTGCTTAATAGTCCTGGTACGTTAGACAAACTAATACTCCAGCTTACGACTACGAGGATTCACAGCCTTCCCTACGCTTACAGTGATTCAACTCTGCACAACTACTCCAAGAACTCTGGAGGTTTGGGGGATCTGCCCTGCTACTTATAAAGACAATATGAAAACTAAGCAGTTGAAATCTACAACATGTGATTGGTTAAAATCATACAACATAATTGGTAGATGAAATTAGGGCACGGCATTCAAACACTACAGCGCCATAAACATACATATACATTCATACAAACAGGCGTATTACTAACTACGCACAATTAACCACAATAATAATTAATTAGTAAGAGTCAAGATGGCCGCCGGAACAATTCCTAGTAAGAGTTCTTTACTTGGCTACCACGTCTCCACGATCTGTAGGTACGCAGGCTCTCCAGGTTGCTAGGCATCCAGCTAACATCCACTTCAGTAAAGTAAGGCAACTCCTGGCACATCTGGCCGCACAATCTCTCACAAAAATCCATCACGATATTGATCGTGGTTGGCACTGTCCCTTTGTTTGTTTACTCTTGTTTTGATAGTGGTTTAGGTATTATGTTTATTTGATTCCAACAGTAATAGCGAGCATAATAAAGTAGTTGCAGAAAAGTTAATGGTGAAGCATCCCCCCCAATTACCCTTGTATCACGAACCTATCAGGTGGTAGAGGAAGTTTCCACTCTATGAAGACACCTAGCTGCAGTATTTTTACCCCCTAATTCTTAGTATTTACTGCATGTAAGCATGTCATTAACTACTACTCAAACTCTGTGAGTCTACACCAATTGCCATAGCAATTCTTGGTGATTGTGATAATTGGAAGCTGAATATGGCTGCCCGTTTGTGTTTAATTTGGCTGCAGTTGAGGTAAGCATGCGGTGGGGTTCGAATAAGTTTTATTAAGTGACGGGTGTGAAGAATCCATCTTAGGTGATATAAATACAGTAATAGGAGTGCCAGGATAATGTGTGAGGTTGTGTATGTTCTTTGTGGTCAAGCAATATAAATACACTTTTCTAACATGCTGAGCGATTTCAGAGATGGAGTGTCATGGGAAGGGGCAGCCATATCCCTAGAAGCCATCTGGGTTTTTGTACTTCCAATATGTCCAAAACATGTTGGCAGCATTATTAAAATGAAATGCTCTTATGACCCTGGCTTCACACACTCTTTAAACAAAGAATCATAGAATCAATAAGGACCATAAAGAAGACAGGTCGACAGAAGTTTAGGAGCTGTTGAGCTCTAGAGTATACTGTTGGTAGTTTATTGTATGGCACAATAGAGTTATCATTCCTTTCAGTCACCACAGCATTTGGCCTCAAATTAGATCCTACCTACCATTATAACCCAAACAGGTCTTTTTTGCTGATTGCCATAGCAATTTTAATAACACTAGGACCATAAAGTAGTTAGGTCTACAGAAGTTTAGGAGCTGCTGAACCTTGCAATATATTGTGGATAGTTTATTGCACGGTCCAAAATAGTCATAGTTTATTTTAGTGTCCATCACATAGCCTAACCTATACTTTCAAGGCCAAAACAGGCTTTTTGTTTCCTGATTGAAATGGCGATAAACACTGAAGCCCAAATAATTCATGAACTCTAGAATGATTTTGTAGCCATTTATAACAAGATGAAACAGCATGAAAGCATGTGAAGACTTGAGATTTTATAACTTTATTCAAGTTTGATTCAATCAACTAACACGCGTAAGCCTTTACAATAGTATTGATTATTGCTTTCATACAAGACTTTTAAAGGGATATTCATGCACATTTGGTCTCACAAAATTCAAAAAGCTTTTGAAATAAACTCTGACGAGGCCAGCAACTGCTGCTATTATCATCGTTTTTCTCTCCACACTAACAGCTTCACCAAAGTTAACGTAAACGTCTCCTTGAGCACAGTGTTGATAAAAATCACACAAAACTTGTTCTGGTCTACCAGCGACGAAAACTTGATGAGTTTCATTATTTTGGTTATGAAAATTTGAAGGCAAATAATTGGTTCTATGTTCCATATCATTGCATCCACTCGAGTAACTTATAAAACTGCTTGACGGAGAGATATTTACATGACCTATCTCTTGGCCAGTTATAGAGCTGACTACTTCGCGTCCATTTTTCCATTTGGATGTAAACTGCACTCTACCAAAGATATCCTTGAACACTTTCTCCCCACTTTTGTCCCGGAGATAGTGAATAACCAACGCAATTTTTAGTGTTGTTGAATCTAAAATTTCTACAAAGAGATCTCCGTTGATGTCATGAAAACCCACTCTCAGTACGCATCTATTGAGAGTTTCAATGACTGGTTGGCTTGAAGGAGTTGAAGCTTTTTCGGTGTTGAATATGTCTCTTGGTAATGGGCGGTCATGAAACAGGCGTTTACAGTGGATAATCTTTACTCCAATTGCTAGAAGCATAATCTTTTCCAGTACTTGTAATCTTTCGCACTGAATACTCACATTGCTTCCTACTTCAGATGTTGCTATGCAACTCACGGCCTTTCGATTATTGACCACAGAATACCTAACACTACTGGAATTTCTTGCATAATTAGGCACTGCATGATAGGACAAGCGTCTGTTACGATACCCGCCTGGCTCTATTAATGCAAAGTGCTGGCATACATAACCGATGCAGTTTTTGTTTTTCTTGTACACAAACATTTTTTGACTTTGGCTTAACAGACCACCAGTGAAATATAGTACTGTATCTCTTGAGTCATCTCTAATTCTTGCAAGCTGTTCCCTTTCATCTACTTCTATATTGTAAATAATTGGATAAACTTCGCCAGGTTGAGACTTTGATGTTCCTGCAGTGGTGTAGACTAAGTATCCAACAAACTGATTAAACCTACCATACGGTCTTATTAGCACCCGCATGACATCTTTTAGAGTCCTAAATGGCTCAGAAAGCTCTTCTTGGAAGGACATATCAACGAAAAATTTTTTACAAACTTTTAGTGCTTTGATTTTTCTTGTTTTTCGCCAAGTGCAATAGGAAAAGAATTTATGGAATGTGTGCAATGTAATGGGGGCATACTTTTTTTCTGTTGCATTAAACCTTGGAAAAATTTCTCAGTGCTTAAATTCTTCAGTACTGAGGGTTCTTTTACCTAAGTATTCTTTCGCCTTTTGACAGCTTACTAATTTCTGAGCTCCGTGTAAAAACAACACGCTTACTACTGTCAACTCTTGCTTTCCAAAATGTGAAAAAAAATCTTTATGCATTAAAATACGATACTTAATTGTATAGAGTTATTTTACTTGAGTATTTAAATATGTTATATAAATTGAACCAGGTTTTTTTGTGAGTTATCGCATACAATCAACTATACAGTGAATCAAAATGAGGAAGAAAAATGTAAAAAAGTCAATGATTCTCTAATCTTAAAGAGGGATACAATCAATCGACCTTGCACAGCTGTATCTGATATATAAAATCAGGTCCATTTTTTAGATGTTTGCTTAAAACTACTACTTAGTCAGTTTCAATAAAGCTACACATTCAGAGTCGTCATTTATTTATCTAACACTCGTGAATTTTTTTGTTTGCTAAATGATCACTGCTATATTTGCAATAGAAAAACCATTCTTATCAGTTACGCCGACTTATATCCTGCCATTATTTCTTGCCTTTCGTGTCATGTTCGGTTTACTTTGTCTACATTCCGATTTGCTACATCCTTTTATTGGTCAGCAGTAGCTACAGCAAGTTGAGTATTGATATCTGTGCTCCCACCAGCATATTTTTGCTATAGTTTCTAGCTTGGTTAGATTGTCCACCAAATCACCAACAAATTTTACTTAGCTTTCACATTCCAGCATTTTTTCATTGCTTATGCCAAATTCATATTGTTGTTTGGCAACTTTTTTTCAAGCCTTGGGCTACCATTAAAGGAGTTATTATAATCATAATATCAATATACTACAACAATAAACAATAATCATAGTTAGTTTCAACTATAATAAAAATAACTACTAATAAGCACCAATCTCCTCCCTTATATTTGTTTTTATGGTTAAGTAACGGTTATTATTGTTCATATATTTTTTTAATGATGTATCTGAGAGTAATAATAATAGTTATAAAAATTGCTCTTCTTTATTTAGTAAAGGTAAAAATAATAAAAATATTATTTATTAATAAATATCATCGACTAGTAATAATAATACTTTTATTATTATTCCCATTACTGTAGTTTATAATTACTACTTTTATCATTGTTGTATGAACATAGTTTTCTTCCTATTTTGTTTAAAACTCATTTTGACTTAATAACACTGTAATTGAATACTGTTCATTTATGTTAGCACTGCTATATATTCTTATCTCTTCCTTATTCTTTAAAAGTTATTTGTCATTATCATGTTCATCAACTTCAGCAAACAATTTTGATATAAATAAACAGAAATTTCTCTCGGTAGCCACCTGCACTACCTCATAGGCACGTAAGGCCATAGCCGTCTGTATCGACAAATAGCCGTGCTGACAACATGGCTGTTTGAGCAACACAATGCTATTTGGGCCCAAGGGTCGTTCAGCTGTTGTCCTTCGAGTAGTAGTGTAATCTGTATGCTTGTATTGTCTGTAGTGGGTGAGAATCAAGTAAGAACGAGTGAGTGTTTATTGGATTGTATTCAAGGATAAAAACCAGCTGCCCCTCTGAGAACACTGATTAAATGAGGGCTTGCTGCTTGCATTTATATAAATGATTGTGTAATGTATCCTTTTTCTACGATGCTAGCCTCGAACAATGGCAGTGATTAAGTAAAATTATAATAATAGAGAGTATGTGTGCATGTTCTTGGCAACACACAAACAGTTTAGTAATTGTTAGAGTTTGACAGTTTTCCCATACACAACCTCCTCCATTGGTTGTCATACGGGCCCAATGAAAAATGGTACGGGGAAATGGGTGGTATAAAATATGTATCTCAGGTAGCATAAAGTGAGAATAAAGTATAATAATTTGGAAAGGATAGCATAGAACGTTATGACATAAAACAATACGAAGAAAGGTCCATGCCATAATAAGGTGAATAGCCCAGGTAAGTGGCCGTTGTTTTAATGTTACTGTTACGTTCGTTGTTCTGTACCGTAGGTGGTATTCTAGTTCTCTTATCTTTACCTTGACGTCTTTCCCAGGTCGTAGTAATTTATAAGCAACCTTTTGTTAGCTTTCCAAGCTCCTCTCGCTTCCTCTCAAGCCGTCTGATTTCTGCTCTCCTTTTATACTGAGTGACAGGAGACGTATCTCTTGATATTTTGTAGTCTGGGTTTAGGCAAACTAATCCTCTACGGAGCTTCCGGTATTTTTCTACCCTTTCCTCTAGCTCTTATGATTTTCTCTTTGTGACAATGATCTCATCTTCCTGTGCGTGTGTTGTCCCTACCTTCTGCCACCGGGTTGGAGGGGAAGCGTGCTGTTTCTTTACATGTGAAGGTTCAGATCGAGCTTTCTTGACTGGGCTGCTGGCATTTATGGGTTGTCCCATCCGATTACGGATGGAGGCTGCCCATTTCTGGCCGGAAGCAGTAGTAGCCTACTGTTCAGATACAAGCTACGGGTGTCTGAATGGTGGCAGGCAAAGGCCGAGTCGGACTAGGCATCTACCTCGTAGAGTGGGGCTGTTGGTCTTCCACACCTCGTAGCTTTGTTCTGTTTGATAATGTGTTTGTGTAGGGCATCTCGTGACAACGACTTTTGTCCACACGTGCAAAAGTAAAACACAAAGTGTTGGCGCACATGGTACGCCACACCTTTCTTGATATTGGTAAAACTGCATTAGGTACACTTCCACTCATCGGCAGTACTGTCAATCTTTATCATGTTGTTCTGTAGAGCCGCAAGGGTTTCGGCTGCCAACCAGGTGGTATGTGCTGGTGCACCTTCACTCATTTCGGTCCTGGTTGTGTCTATCTTTATATTTTGCTCATCCGCTCCTTCTGCAACAAGCAGTTTATTCACTCTTATGACTGCTGTCTCCGTTTGTACCTGTCATCGCTGCAGCATATCCTCCTTTGTAGCCACTCTATTGCTACAAGGAGCCTGTCGCTTCTCCAATTCACTAGCAATCTCCATTAAATAATTCTCACCTAATATTTTCGCTGCTACATTAGCATCCTCTTCGAGCAATATATTCATCTGTTCTTCTTGTCTGTGCTTCATGTCTTCTAGAGCTGTCTTGGCTATCGGTACTAATGTTGCCGTGGAGAGCTGGCTCAATTTGTGTGTGCTTCACTGGTGTTGGTGATTCACTGGCTGCATCTTTTTTTGCTTGGGTTTATATGGGGCTGTGTTACCTAATCAGCTGTTTGATCTGAGAGAGCTACACATTCCATTGTTTGGTTTGAGACTCCTACTCTCTCCTCTTTTCTGTTGTAGCCCCACGTGTTGACCTCCTTTTTTTATCGCCGCGATCATCTAAATAGCCGCCTTGCACTGGCAGTACTCTTTTTTGATATAGCAATCCTCTCCTACATCAATTTCTTGGCTTCTTGCTCCATTTACAGAGCCGTATTGGGTGTTATGTTACCCTTTCCAGGCTTCTGCTGGCTCGACCAAAAATATGTTTTATTATCATTATTTGTCTCCATATATTCATTCTGGTGTGTTAACTCCCACTAATATTTTTTAGCTCCTGCTAATGAATAAGGCAACAACTGGTCACTCAAATATCGTTTCAACTCTAGTGCCATATTTTTCGAGTGTCACAATATTCTAGATGTGACGGATATTGTTGCTTTTCTGCTCGATGCTGTGTGTGGATTTCCATGAAGTTTGGTTCATCTTTGGACATTCGATAATACTGATAGTCATCCAACTTCAATGGTGGTCTGGTATTTTTCTAGGCCTGCTCATTTCAGTTGGCTCCGTGCTAATGGTTGTTTCCTCGCTTACCTCCAGATTATCCGTGTGGCTGGGTGGTTCTACGGGAATTGGAAAGGGGGGCCATTTCTTCTCTTCTCTTCATTGTTCCTGTCTACTAGGTCTTAGCTTGTTGTCCAATACTGTTAGCCAACATCCATTTGTTGGCCTCTGGGGCTAGGCTTGCCTTCCTGCCTGTTCAAATGAAGCGTGCAGCTGGCTTAGCTGGCGTTTCAGGGCTTGTAGGTCTGGTCCGACTGTGGTTTTGTCTCCAGGCACATGTTTTGGGTCTGTACTGCGTGTGATTGGCTCTGGTGGTTGTCGAATAGCAGCCAGGCAAGGGCGTCTTCTCTTCCACATGGCCCCCTTCATGTGAGCGGCCTCTCTGCTCCTAGGTGCTCTGCCTGGTGGTTTGTGGCAAGGTTAATACTCCTTCAGCTACTGTTTTGTTTGCTTGTTTGAGCTGTGCCTCATGGGCAACCCTAAAGATGGGTCTCATAAGCGGAGCCATTCATTCAGCACTGTCACCTGTCCATATATTTCCACTTTCTAAGTGTGATATGGGTTAGCCTTTACTATCTGATACATCCCTACAAAACTGGGCTGTAATTTCGCATTGCTGCCCTTCGCACGTCGCTTGTTCTCATGGTCTACCAGGTCATCTGGTACGAACAGCAGGGGTTCCTCAGTAACTTCCTGTCTGATCTTCGCTTTTGCTCTCTTAGGAGGTCGTGTGCAGTCCCCAAATCCTTTTGCATTTGTAGGGTGGATTCTGTCACTAGCAGGTTGTCCTGGGGTGCTGGCCTACCGCTTAATTGGTCGGGAAGCCGAACTTCCCTGCCCAGCATGAAGTAGTTGGGGGTTTCTCCAGTGACAGAGTGTGGGGTGCCTCTAAATACCCTAATCACCAGGGGCAGCGGCAGGTCCCACTCCTCTTACCCACATCTCCGCCGAGGTTTTCCGAGTGAGTCCCCCAGTGTCTGGTTCCGACTTCCCACAATTCCGTTGCCTTGTGGATGGTATGGAGTGGTACGAGTTTTCTGTATGTTCCATAGAGTGCACAGTTTGGCAGTCAATCTGAATTCAAACTGTGCTTTTGATCTGTATGGAGCTCCTCGGGCAGTCCACAATCACAAGACACTCTCTCATCCAAAGTGGTAGCCACTGCTTGGGTGGTGGTGTCGGGAATGGTTATGGCGTCCTGCCATTCTGTGAAATGGTTTGATAATACCAGGATTGTTTTATTCTTCCCTCTGGTTTCTGGCATGGATCCCAGTAAGTCCACCGCCACCTTCTGAAAAATCTGGCCGGCAAACAACACTGCGCTGCTTGAAAGTGACAACTGTGTAATAATGCAACCAAATTATCAGGTATAATCAGAGCCCATGGCTCACACAAACGACACAGAGTGCAGTTTGAATACTGGTTTTATTTTCAAAAGACAAAGTCCTAGGGTGGCAATCCACTAGGGTTATTGGCAAAACATGAGAATGAATGCAATGAATAGAGGTAAAGTCAGCCCTTTTATAGGTGAACTGACAGGAAATAAATAGCATATTGTCAAAGAGGGTAAGGAAAGAGTATACAGC
The DNA here is from genome assembly GCA_945261195.1 of Cryptosula pallasiana. Classification (NCBI taxonomy): domain Eukaryota; kingdom Metazoa; phylum Bryozoa; class Gymnolaemata; order Cheilostomatida; family Cryptosulidae; genus Cryptosula; species Cryptosula pallasiana. The sequence goes on along the minus strand of OX183132.1, from coordinate 44,153,029 downwards.
GGATCGATTTCCTTGACAAAGGGAAATTGTCTGCTCCTGTTTTTGGTACACCTAATGCTAGCACCCTACATTGCAGTATATTGAATAACTCATGTTTTGTGATTAATTAACCATAACCCAAGCTTTTATTTTCTGAAGAATTTCTACAGCTTCTATCAAGCTAACTTGTGTCATTTTCAACTATATCTTATGAGACACAGCCAATAAAAAACAGACTGTTAAATATAGAAAAACTATTTCATGTAATTAGCATAAATAAGATGTCCAAAGACTTTTGTGACAATAAAACTAGCTGGTGTGCCTAACAATAAAACTTTATACGTAACATCCAACCACATGCATGCAACAAAAGCAACATTGAAATCACCACAGAATTAACAATAAATAATATGAGTATTACCAAAAAAAGCTCTTCATAACAGTAGACATCACACAACAATATATGTGCAAAATAAGGCGTGGTGGTAAAATGATGTAATTCGTAGAGTTGACTTTTATCTTTGCAGTCAACCACATGGCTAATCATCTTGCTGCCTTCTTACTTGGATGTCATAAGTTCTCCAGGCAACTGCTACATATCAAACTTCAACTTGGCCTAGAAATAAAGAATAAATATGTTGCAGCCCCATTGCAGCGCAGACTACCGTGGTACAACACATTTTGTTTTGCATTTTAAAACGTCTGGATAATTTTCAAACTACCTGAATGCTTTTAAAAGTTCTCAAACTACCGGAGCGCTTTGTGAAGTGGTTCATACAGTTTGAAAACTTGAGCCAATGTCGGTTTGCTTGCGGCTAGTAATATTTTTTCACCAAGCATTGGCCGAAGTTGTTTATATGAAGTAAAGGAAAATATTGTTCTTGTTATTTTACTTGTTGCCATTTCAATTAATCAATCAAAACTCCTCATATTCTTAAAAAAGTAGTTTTGGAGACTATATCCAGCAATTGGGAATGTGAGTAAATGATTCCCTTTACAATTATTGATCAGTATGCCTATTGAGACATCTTACAGAGCTCATAAAGAAAAGGAGAAAGCCTGTTTTTTCTAAAAAAAAATATGCTTTTTGCAAACCTTTTAACGACGTCAAAATCTTAAGATATTTTTAGAACAGCTCAGACTAATTTTAAATATTTCATACGGTTTGTGAATAGCTCATACTATTTAAAAAACTATTTTTTTCTTTTTCTCTTTTGCCTGAATCATTGTAAAAACCATCTAAACTATTTACAAAACAATTGTACAGTTTGAAGTTTTCACAGTTCTTCAGCAGGAAATACAGCTTTATTGCACGTAAATTCAACAACCACCAAGGCTGATATATTTACTACATTTTCAAAATTATTTTTAATGTAAAAAATGCGTTGCTTGCTAAGTGTATGAACTATGAGTTAATTATAACATTATTATAATTTCTTACATACAGTAATAATAGTGGTGTGGTGGTAGCAGTAATTATAACCACGCTAATTAATAATTAATGATACTGCATACTCAACAGTAAAATGATAATAATAACCATTTCATTACATAATATTTATTACATTGAGGATGATGATAATCATTATTAAAATAGTTTCATATATTAATGGTGTAATATTGTCAAGTTTATGGTGTATGTAAGTGATTGAGTTGATTATAAGTGAGTGAGAATGTTAATATGTTAGTCTTTGTTTATTGGATTAGTAACCTAGCATAATGTAATGAAACCCGTCACCATGGCTGTCTACAATACAAATAAGAATGAAACAATAAAATAATACAAAAAGGGTGTGAGCAACATGACAAACTAAACTAAATAAAAACACAAATCATATAACACAAGTTCACTATTTAATGTCTGTTGGGTGGTGGGAATGGTTTGGGGATATTAGTCAGGGCAGTCAGTCTGGGTAATATCACAAATGGTAAGATAAGATAAGCATTTTCCCACTGTACAGGCCTATGATGGAGTACGTAAGCGTGTGGGAGCAAAATTCTGGTGGTTAGAATTTCTTAAGTAATCTATCGACGTTATAACAGAGTTTCTCTCTGTCTCTGTGACGATAGGACACTCTAAATCACTAGGTGCAAGGGGAGTGCCTCAGGAGGAAAACAGTGTGCTACAGTGTTATTACATGGTTACAGCATGTAGCTGTCTAACGACTATACGGTTTCTGGTAGCACTCTCATGTCACGTATAGTTCTAGGTAAAAAGCTGTTGTGAAGCATACTGGAGGTTGCATATATGGAAGTGAGCTCTCCACGGCTAGCAGCCCGTGTGACTATCGCTGTTTTAGATCTGTTATTGATTATTCCATCATCACTGGATGAGAGTACACTGTGTCGTTCCTTGTCTTGGAGGATTTTGGTAAGCAACGCTACCCTATGGTTTTGCCTGCGCCTCGTTAACGCCGGGAGACCCAAATGTTCTCTGGCTTCACTGACACTCTCGCAACTTTTCAGACCACTCACAAATCTAACAGCTCTACTCTGAACGCCTTTGATTGAGTTTATGATAGCCTTGTTGGTAGGGTCCCACACTGTATCGGCATATTCTAAAATTGGTCTACATAGACTGGTGTATGCAAGCAGCCGGCTGTTCTTGGGGGCAGTACAGAGTGTATATTTGATCGCACCCAAAATTTTACTAGCTTTCTCAGTTTTCAAGGCTATGTGTTGGTCGAAATGTAGATTGTGTTGAAGGATGACGTCTAAATATTTGGTGCTCTCCATCCATGAAATTTGGGAGGAGCCAAGCTTGTAATGCATATGAGGTTTAGGATTTGGTCCAAAGCATATGGCATGACACTTAGTAGAATTAAAAGGCATTTTCCATCGTTGTGACCACCTTTCTACGGAACTAATGTTTTCTTGGAAGGCTACCATTTCATCTTCATTATTGACTTCTTGGTATAGTAAGGTGTCATCAGCATATAAGCTGACTCTACAGTTGACAGCGGCTGGTAAGTCATTGATGTACAGAAGAAAGAAGGTCGGCCCCAGCACCGATCCCTGTGGTACACCAGACGATACTGCACACGAAGTTGAGTACTCGCCCTTCAGTACGACGCTCTGCATTTGTTCAGTAAGGAAATCTTGAATCCAGTTTGTCAGAACGGAGTTTAAATCGGTGATCTGTCTCAGTTTTTCCAATAGGAGAGCATGTGGTACTTTGTCGAATGCTTTTTTGAAGTCTAATACCATCTCATGAGTAGTTTTGTGTGTTTCTGCTGTCCTAGCAAGGTCATGGTACGTTGCACATAGCTGTGTTTCGCATGATAGGCCTTTCCTAAACCCATTTTGCCGGTTGTGGAAGATATCATCAAGTCTTTTGTTGAGGCAGTGCAGCACTATATGTTCCAATATTTTCCATGGTATGGAGGTTAGGGAGAAAGGCCTGTAGTTAGGTGCACAGGTTGTGTCGCCGCCCTTATGGATGGGTGTTACATTTGCTGATTTCCATTGTTTCGGTAGGCGTCCGCAAGCGAGTGAGGCACGGAATACGTGGCCTAGGCATGCAGCAGCAGCAGAGTTAGTCTGATCTGAGCTCTCAGATGGTTTGGAGCTAAATATAGTAGAAATATTATATTGAAGCAGTAGTGTGGTTATGCGGCGTATAAGTATCTGTTCTCTTTGTACTCTTTGAGCTGAGTACTTGGTCATTATTGTTATTATTGTAATAATTAGTAATTATTACTAATTATTATTCTGTTATTATTATTATTGTTATTGTTATTGTTATTGTTATTGTTATTGTTATTGTTATTGTTATTGTTATTGTTATTGTTATTGTTATTGTTATTGTTATTGTTATTGTTATTGTTATTGTTATTGTTATTGTTATTGTTATTGTTATTGTTATTGTTATTGTTATTGTTATTGTTATTGTTATTGTTATTGTTATTGTTATTGTTATTGTTAATGTTAATGTTAATGTTACTGTTACTGTTACTGTTACTGTTACTGTTACTGTTACTGTTACTGTTACTGTTACTGTTACTGTTACTGTTACTGTTACTGTTACTGTTACTGTTACTGTTACTGTTACTGTTACTGTTACTGTTACTGTTACTGTTACTGTTACTGTTACTGTTACTGTTACTGTTACTGTTACTGTTACTGTTACTGTTACTGTTACTGTTACTGTTACTGTTACTGTTACTGTTACTGTTACTGTTACTGTTACTGTTACTGTTACTGTTACTCTTACTGTTACTCTTACTGTTACTCTTACTGTTACTCTTACTGTTACTGTTACTGTTACTGTTACTGTTACTGTTACTGTTACTGTTACTGTTACTGTTACTGTTACTGTTACTGTTACTATTACTGTTACTATTACTGCTACTATTACTGCTACTATTACTGCTACTATTACTGCTACTATTACTGCTACTATTACTGCTACTGCTACTGCTGCTGCTACTGCTACTGCTGCTGCTGCTGCTGCTGCTGCTGCTGCTGCTGCTGCTGCTGCTGCTGCTGCTACTGCTACTGCTACTATTACTATTACTATTACTATTACTATTACTATTACTATTACTATTACTATTACTATTACTATTACTATTACTATTACTATTACTATTACTATTACTATTACTATTACTATTACTATTACTATTACTATTACTATTACTATTACTATTACTATTACTATTACTATTACTATTACTATTACTATTACTATTACTATTACTATTACTATTACTATTACTATTACTATTACTATTACTATTACTATTACTATTACTATTACTATTACTATTACTATTACTATTACTATTACTATTACTATTACTATTACTATTACTATTACTATTACTATTACTATTACTATTACTATTACTATTACTATTACTATTACTATTACTATTACTATTACTATTACTATTACTATTACTATTACTATTACTATTACTATTACTATTACTATTACTATTACTATTACTATTACTATTACTATTACTATTACTATTACTATTACTATTACTATTACTATTACTATTACTATTACTATTACTATTACTATTACTATTACTATTACTATTACTATTACTATTACTATTACTATTACTATTACTATTACTATTACTATTACTATTACTATTACTATTACTATTACTATTACTATTACTATTACTATTACTATTACTATTACTATTACTATTACTATTACTATTACTATTACTATTACTATTACTATTACTATTACTATTACTATTACTATTACTATTACTATTACTATTACTATTACTATTACTATTACTATTACTATTACTATTACTATTACTATTACTATTACTATTACTATTACTATTACTATTACTATTACTATTACTATTACTATTACTATTACTATTACTATTACTATTACTATTACTATTACTATTACTATTACTATTACTATTACTATTACTATTACTATTACTATTACTATTACTATTACTATTACTATTACTATTACTATTACTATTACTATTACTATTACTATTACTATTACTATTACTATTATTATTATTATTATTATTATTATTATTATTATTATTATTATTATTATTATTATTATTATTATTATTATTATTATTATTATTATTATTATTATTATTATTATTATTATTATTATTATTATTATAAAGAATAATAACATACAATATACATATACATATGTAATAACATATAAATAATATATTAAATAATAATATTATACTAATTATTATGTATTATATTATTATTTATAGAATATATAACAATATATAAATAATATTATATTTAATATCATGTATTATATTATTATTTATAGAATAGATAATAATATATAAATAATTCAATAATAAAGAATAATATCATATTATTATTATATGTAATATTATTATTATATGAATGATAATAATAATAAAAATCATAAAAATAATATTATTATTATACTAATAAATTTATATGATATAATAATATATATAATAATATATTATTATAATAATAATAATAATATTAATTATATATTTAATATTGTATATTATTGTTAATTAATTATTATATGTAAAAACTAATTGATTGATCGATGATAACTCACTAACTAAACAACCTCAACACAAATGTTATTTAGAAGGTTGGCAGTTCATTTGTATAGTAGGACGAGAGGCGCTCGTTTGATCACGGACAGCTTGAATTTTAGTCAGTCATGGGTAAATAATATATATTTCATCCATCATCATTTCAGTAGAGAATCATGAAAGTAATGCCAAGAAATGAAAATAATGTGGCGGATTCTCACAGCAAGGGGACGCAAGTCTGAATACTCTTGAAGTTGCATCCCTTGGTTTTGGTACTCCATGTGACAGTATAACGCATATAGCGAGTGATTACTCTTTCCTTACCCTCTTTGTTGTTGTATATAAGAGTAATAGCACAGGACGTTGATAGGCCAATACAATTACATATATAAAACAACAACCAAACATGCGATATATACGAATTAAATATAATAAGTGCCAAGTGGCTAGAGGCAGAGTCCTGTCTCCCATTGTCCAATAAGAGTGCACCACAGGGTCCCAAGGCTCTGGATAACTTTCAGTCTTGGCTACTTCAAATATTAGGAAGGGTATCTTCTTTTCTTGGCTCAGTGCAGGATCTGGGCTGGTTTTAGAAGTCCTGTGCTATGGCTTTGAATGGCCCCCAGTCACCGTACCGGGTCGGCAGGGGTCAATACCGGCCCTGCAGGGGTCACTTCCGGCCCTGCACACTGTGCTATTTGCACAGCAAAGCTTTGCTACCGGCACAGCATCTCACCAATGGCTGTGGGTGGAACTCTAATGCATTTAGTGTGGAGATAGTGTAGTAAACTCCCAGTTTATTATGATTGTGAACAAAAATATCCCACAGTCGTTCAAATACAATTTTTTGTCTGCTAATAGCTTACAAATAAAATGAATTCATTTTTTAGTTTTATGCTGGCAATTTTCTTCCAAGTTTAAATCTTTTTTGACATAGCCGCTGGTACTTTAAACTCTTTCCTTCTCTTTCCAACCTTTGACAAGCGTATTTTACTGTTTTGCTTGGTTGTTCCATTAGTTAGTGTTTTGATTTGAGCATTTCTACTGAGTTGTCAGTTTGTTGGTGAAGTTTTTGTCTTTTGGTAAATATAACTCATTTGCAAAGAGCAAAGTGAGATGGGTTAAACTTTTGAAACAGCTGATATGATTTCAAAAATCTATAAATTCTAAATTACTAAAAGTGACAATTTATAAGTAATGTATTTATAACATCACAAACTCTATTGCGATAAATACTTGCTTCTGCAGTAAAAAACATTCAATATTCATTAATAGAACCTGCTGAGACACCATCAGAGCATTCTCATCTCTTAGCTTGAAAGTAGGCATATTTTCTTACCAAAATCATGCTTTTTTCCAACTATTGATTTTCTCAGCTGCAAATGTTTGCCTGGTTTACAGCTTTTGGACTAATCTGATTCACTTTTTCAACCCATCAGTAGTAGAACTGGATTGTAAAACAAAAAAAGTACTAAACTTTCAATGAAGCCTAAGTGAAATTCAAACATTCAGAAAGTACTATTAGCATATTCTAGTATGAAAAAAACCAGTTGCACTGATATTTTCATATTTAACTGAAAACAAATATAAATGCAAACACGATATACTTTTAAAGTGAGTGTACTCAAGAACAGTATCGAGTAGCTCAAATATCACTATTGTGGTTGCTAATGATTTCCTTGAATTCTTCCGATATCTCTCCCATAAATACAATTGATTGATGTGATGTTAATCGAAACTTCCAAAGTGCCTTCTAAAGATTTGAAATTTGTATGGTCTTCCTTGTCAGTTATTGTTTTCTATAGGGGCAATTTCTACTAACCTTCTAGTAGTGGGGATCTTTATCTCCCATTCTCCTAGTGCCCAATGAATGACAATGTATTAAAAATCTAAAATACTGCTTGGACACATTCTACAAGCTGGTAAACTTTGGTAAGCTGCAATTCGTGTTCTTGCAACTTCTTCCTGCAATTTTTCACAATTTGAAATGTTAAATTAAAGCTATCGAGCTACGTCTAAAAAACGCATAGACTGAACTGTTATCTTGTCAATTGAAATAGTATTAGCCTGTTCTTGATGTTTTAAAAACTTGTGCAATTCTTAAAACATTGCCAAGTACACTAAACTTTTGCACTTGACATTTGATGAGATAAACAGAGTAAACTGGTAGTGCTACAAAAGTGCTCCCAGTAGTAATAAATAAAAAAGTGCACCATGGAACACATAAGAGCCAGCAACTGGAATTTATTTACTTTCAGCTATGCAGTCTGTAACATATATTCACGGAAATTTATTGAATTGGTCAGCTGATTGAACTTTTTCAACACAGGCAATTTTGGTGGGAAAGTTTGGTTCACGTGTGAAGTTTTAGAAGTGGTGGATTATGAAACAAATAGAAGCGTAAGGTTTATTTCCTTGGTTCTAAGCTTTTTTAATTTTTAAGGTGGTTGGAAGTTTTGTAAGACATATTACAAATGTTGCATTTGCACTTTTGGTTAGATGAGACTATTATTTAAATACAGATATGCAGAAACTCAACAGGACACTAAAACTGAGTCAAAATAGTTTGGGTTCTTAGAAAAATACAGCTGCACAGGCCTGTACAAGTCTGTAACCGCCTTGAGTATTCACCCTCTACAATTCAACCTCATACCAGCAATTTTTCTCAAGGTCTCGCTCCTCAGCAAACACTTCACAGTGGCAATGTTTTTTGGGGTCGAACAGTAAAATTTTTAAATGAGTGGTTTGGGTTATCTTGGAAACACTTATCAGTGTTATTTATTGAACCCAATAGACCTTCATTGCCACTTTTACAAAGCCAACAGGCCCGCTTGTGTTATGAAAATATCAATTCCCAGTCATCGTTACTACGCTTTAACAACAAAAACCATAGGGAATTACCTAACATCCAAGCTTTTTCTTTAAACAATCCTGTAAACTTGTGTGTAATATAAAGGGTACAGATGTTCAAAATTTCTTGAAGTACGCACAGTCAGCATATTATCAATGAACATTAACCTAATAATTATGGAATTGCATGCAATAAAACTCTTGTTTGCTTCAGAACTGTGAAAAATTGCAAAAAAAGTAAATTCGTTTTGCAAATACTGTAGTAGGTTTTGAGGTGATTTATTGTTTTTTCAAAACAAAGACATAAAAAACACTAAAAAAAAAAGAATTGAAAGCAATGAAAAGTTATTTCAAACAGTTTTGAAGCTTTTAAGACTACGTTTAGAACTAGTAAAACTTTGCAAACAGCCTAGTCTTTTAATAAAAATCGATTTCCTCTATTTTATTTGTTAGCTTTAGTTTTAATATCTAACCCAGATGTAATTGTCAACATTTGTAAACAATTCATTTACCAATATTGCTGTTTGTAGGATAACCCTAAATAAGATAGTTATTGAGAATAGCCAAAACTTTTGAATGAGTACTTTTTTTAATAAAGACACTCAATGGTGACTTCTAATTTTTTTTTCATTTTACAGATATCACCACTGCAGATTGAATGAGTATATCATATGAATCATTGACAAAGTTCTCGGACATTTTGTAGAACTTGGATCCGTTCGAAAGCATTCAGCCAGGCTGAGAGCCACTCGGGCATAATAATACATGAAACAGAACTGTTCTGCTTCACAATGTAAAGGCAAGCTCTCTAAACCTCATTGTCACAAACACAATGAATAAGATTTAAAAAGAGATGCAGTGGGAAGCCATGCACAGAGTTTTCGAGCAAAAAACTACAAACATGAACATCAAAATGGGGAACTGTAATAATATACAAGCGAATTAGCATTTTTTTGTAGACTATCTTTTTGCATGGTTTTTTCAGAGCATAAAGGTTTGTCGTAGAGCGTCCTTCCAACTACCACTGTTTAGTGAATGTATCAAATGGTAGGGGGGTCCACTCTATAACGATACTTCTCTGAAGTCTTGTTACCTTCTTTTTATTGTTTCCTGCAAGTTAGCATGTCATTCAACTACTACACAAGCTCTGGGAGCTCCCAGAAATTACTGTCTCCATTTAAGATGACATTGGCTCTTGTGAGATAGATTTCACTATTCATATGATGCAGTAGGTTGGGATAGCTTGTGTTCAGTAGCTGGTATAAGAAATACACTGTAGGTAATATAATAATCCCAACAAGTTTGCAAAAAAAATGTCTACGATTGTGTTTGTTCCTAATGGTAAAGTAGCATAGATAGACTTTTGTATCATGCTAGGAGGTTTCAGGGATGGTGTGACAGAAAAAATCAGCCATTGCTGCAATAACAATCTGAGAGTTTCCGCTACTAATGCGCTGTGGTCATTCGAGTAAGCAGCATTATTGATATGAGATGTTGTGTTGAGATTAGCTTCATACACCCTTTAGAATTAAAAGCAAATTTTCAACAGAAGAAGATAAAAGAGTTAGGTCTACAGATGTGCAAGCACTGCTCGACTCTGCAATATACTCTCAGTTGTTTATTGCATAGTCCAAAAGAGTACTCGTCTGTTTTAGTCACTAACGCATAGCCTAAAATGGGGTTTCAAATACAACTAAATCCAGAGAGCGCTTTATGTTTCCTGATTGCAATGGCTGTAAACACCGAGCTGTAAACAATTTATAAAACTCTGAAAGGTTTTGAGACAACAAAGAAAATGATGAAACAGCAAGACAACATACCAGCGCTTCAAAATTTATTATTACTTTATTTTAAGTTGATATGTTCAATTAGCAGGCATCATTCAATGCTTTCATACTAGACTTTTAAAAGGATATTTATGCACATTTGGTCTCACAAATCTCATTAAACGTCTAAAAAACACTCTCGTAAGACAAGCAACTTCTGTGAATATCATGGTTTTTGTCTCTACACTAACAGCCTGAACAAAGTTAATGTAGATATGTCCTTGGGTAGGATGTTGATAAAACTCACACAGCACTTGATCTGGTCGACCAGCGACAAAAATTTGATGAACTTCTTCTCTGAATTTGCTAAAAGGGATTACTAAATCTGTTTTTCGATGTTCCATGACTTTGTATCCAGTAGAGGAGCTAATAAAACATGTTGGCTTTGACCTAATTATGTGACATATCTCTTGGCCGTTCACAGTGTTGATTACTTCATGTCCATCCATCCAACTGGATGTAAACTGCATTCTACCAAATATATCCATAAATAATTTCTTTCCACTTTTGTCCATCAGAAATTGAATAACCAATTCAATGTTATGCGTAGTTAAATCTAAAACGTCTACAAAGATATCACCATTGAGGTCGGAGAAAGCCACTCTCAGGACAGAGTCATTGAGAGTTTCAAGAACTGGCTTGGATGGACGGATTAAAGCTTCTCTGGTACTTAAAACGTTTTGTGGTAAATGTTGGTCATGGAAAAGGCGATTACAGTTAATGATTTTCAGTCCAGTTGCAAGTAACATAAGTTTTTCGAGCATATTTAATCTTTTGCATTCTATGACTATACTGCTTCCTACTTCAGATGCTGTTATAACACCCAAGGTTTGTTGATTATTTAGCAAAATATATCTAACAGTACCAGGCATTTCAGGATCATTAGGCACCTCTTTATAAATTAGCTGGCTGTTGAAACCTTCGCCAGCTTCCACTGTTGTCAATTGCTCATGCACAGTACCGATACACATATTGTCTTTTTTGTTTACGAACAATTTCTGATTTTGCTGAAACAGACCGCCCGTAAAATAAACTACCGTATCTCTTGACTCATCTCTAATTCTTGCAAGCTGTTTCCTTTCATCTACTTCTATGTTATAAATAATTGGATGAAGTTCAGCAGGTTGGGACTTCAATGCTTCTGTAGTCGTGTAAACCAAGTATCCGACAAACTCATTGAACCTTCCATACGGCCTGATAAAAATCTGCACTGCATCCCTCAGGACACGTATTGACTCAAAAAATGTTTGCTCGCCAGACATTTCAATGATTTTTCCCCTGTTTCAAATGGTTTCTTTTCTTCTTGACTTTTATAATGTGTGGGATGCAAAGAATTTTTGGAATGTGTGTATTGTTGTAGCAACGTGTTTTTCTCTCTTGAATTGTGTCTTCAAAACTTTCATCACTTTTGAAGCCAACACAACTGAAAGTGCTTTTACTTAAGAGTTGTTCAGTCTTTCACTAACCTACCATTTTTAGAATTTTGTGGGACAATCATGCTTTCTATTGCCAGTTTTTTTCTTTCCAAAGAGTACACATATGTAGAGAAGTTTTTTGTGCACTTAGCGATTTTACTCAGCGGTAAATGAACATAATTGTCCAGTTATGCAATGTAAGGTAAGCCCTGCATTTATTCGGAATTCACCAAGTGCAGTCAGTTATACAGAGCAATAAAATGAGAAACAAAAATGTAATGGTGCTTACAAAAAAGTCTTAACGCAAAAATATCAACGCTAAATAGATAAAAAAATCAATTACTACGAATCATATCTAGCAGAGCATTGCACCCTCAAATAACAAGTACAACTAGTCAAATAGCTGTCTAGGAAACAACAATTGCAGTTTCAAATGCAGAGTCGTTAGTGTAAGTTTCGCTTCAAAAATACAAAGAGTTCAAACTTGCTGGTCAATTCATCCGTTTCAATAATATGTATTATATTCCAATTGGCGATAACTGTAATGCATCACTTTTCACCAATCATCACTGACTGTGGACACTTATAGCCCTGAATTTTGCAGTATCGGTAAAACGTTTTTGAATCTATCACCTTAACGTTGCTTCTTTTTAATTCTTGTATCAATGGCAACTTAGTCAGCAATGAGAAGACCATAGATCTGTTTAGAGTGACTCTTTGGATTTGAAGTGTTTCGGTTCAATAATAACAGTGATGTGGCAAGGGTAGTGGAAAATAGGAGTTACTTTTACTCAGGGTAGCCCTAATCACTTGTTATTTTTCATTGGGTCCTGATTGTTACATACACCTGTCTTTTGTTTAAGTCTCAAATCCATGTGTGAGCTGGTACCCTGTCTCAAGAGGGATACCATTAGGAAGTGATGATAATAAGACCAATACTTGGTTCTTGTTAAACTGTCTTTTACGTAATGTCCGTGGGGAAGGGGTCAGCCGAGTACAACAGTTAACATGCAGAACTTTAGGTGACAGGCAAAGTCTCGCTAGTTTCCTTCAGATGTTGGTAAAGAGGTTGCCTAGAATGAACGGGTGTTTTTTGTGCTTTTTCTGTTTCAACTTTCTGTAACTTTTTTAACTGTAATGGACATCTATTTGTATAAGTTACTTTTTAGTTAAAAAACTCTGATTTTTATTCTTGAATGAAAACAAAAGTTTATTATGACTAGTGATATCAACTTCAAACATGATTTTTGAATATATAATCCACTTGTTTCATTGGTGATCACCAGCAAAATAAACAAATGGACATAAAACTCTATGGTATTGCTCTAACTGGTTTGCTTATCTGGTCAGTTTTGGCTCCCTTATCACAGAATAAACATAATAATAGGCATTTTTCTTTTCCCCTCGGTATGCGTTTATTTCATGGCATAGGTGTGCACACACCAATGCATATAGGTAAAGTATCATGACCCTTCCAATTTTCACCTATAAAGCATATGAATGCGTCTTTTCTCAAGGACACCAGAGTCATAGAAAATACTTTAATGCAGACTGTAAGCACATGCATAGCCAGTCACTGAAGCGTGTCTGTGACCGCCAAAAGTCCTTCTGCGACTTTATGTCCCAGTTTTGTTTTCTCAACTGGTCATAGGGCAAGCATACCCTCTCAGTAATCGGCGACTATTTAGCATACAGCTCTATCAATTCCATATCCTGTGGACATTAAGTAATGTATTGATAAAAGTTTATACTTACTAGCTTTTGCAGATGGTTTTAGTTTCAAGGAACCGTAAAACTTACAGAAAAGTTAAGGAATAGGAACTTTGCCCATAATGACACGCACATTCTTCACCATGAAAAGTTGTGCTCTCTTGTCCACTTGTACACTTATATTGTTTATGCATTCAAACAACAATCGTCTATTACAAGTCAATCACTGACTCCTGCAAGTATTGAAAAGTTTCCCAAGTGGTTCGGTGTTGTGCAAGTTTCCACTTCGTAAAGTTAAAAACTGTCTAAAAGTAAAACTGACCTTCACACTTCAGGGTAGACAACATCACCTTTGCCAGAAATTTAGCAAACATTTACTTAGAACAGGGGTCATCTATAATTTTAAAAAAGATTCAATCAATAATGATTGATTGATAGCTATAATGAAAGGGTTCCCCACTTAAAATTTCTGGAGACTGACAGTTGAAGTTTCGTGAGTGTGACATGAAAGTTAAACCCTAATAGTAATCTGATAGTTAATGCTGAAGAAATGAAGACTACTGTCTATTGTTGACATTTTTTTTTGTGCTTGTATTGAGTGGTGCCTCCAAGCTGACCTTAACTAAAGGTCATTGGGATAAAGGCAAGTGCTAAATTCATATGTTTACAAATTGTTTTCATCACAAATGATATGACCTTACACCAAGATAACCCAGTAGCCAGAAAGATTCTGCAGTAGTTCGATTGGCATTATTGGCTGGCTAATTAAATAACAAATCTGATTGGCTAGTGTTTGATAATGCTTCAAACTACTTAGTAAAACTCATATTGTTTTTGGGGTGGCGGTCATTGTGATTGCAAGCGATGTTGACACTACCAAAATTGCGAAGTGATATAATCAGTGATGCTCTTTTTATTTTGGAAACCTGACGATACAAAAATGCCCCTGTACATATTCATGTACATGGTCAAATCAATGTCTATGTCCATATCCATGTCCATGTCCATATACATGTCCATTTGTGTGCATATCCATGTTCATGTCTATACCCATGTGTAGTGGATTTTACTGGCAACTAACAGTGATCACTACTGCGCAGAGGGCCCCTGATGGTGGCTACCACAGGCATGCCTCCATTGATTACAACAGACAAAGACCGGCACTTGTTACAGCAATTATATTGCACTATTGCATATTGGCACTAGGTATTTACTACCCGACCCTGGGTAGCTATCCCGGATCGGCAACAAGATGGCCGCCATAGCTAGAGAGATGAAAGTTAGCCCAAGTACCATCGGACACCACCTCTTGGAGCTACCTACCCTCAGATGTGCAGAAACATGAACCAAAGGCTAGGAAAGACCAAAGGATTACATTAGCCTATCACTGATCAAGCCAACAACAGACTGCGCCTCTTACTTCTGGGCACCGGTGCTACTTAACACATTTATTCTAATCTTATTTTACAATGTTACCTACTCTATATCATATAATTTCCTGTCATGCTTGCTGTGAATGGCTGGGAATTTTCCATTGTAACTCCGCCTATAAAATGCAGGGATTTTGTTACACTCCTTGCATTACCTGCTATGTCATAGCATGAGCAGTACCTCTTGTCTTTGCATGGATTGCCGCTTTATTCTGTGATGAATAAAGGATAAATTTACACACTACTACTAAGCTGTGTATGTCTGAGCCGAGGGCTCTTTACTGTTGATAAAGTTGGTCATTCACTTTACAACACCTTGTTTGTGCCGATTCGGCAAGGGGTCACCTTTGGATTGAGTAAACTGTTCATTGTCAGGCCTGAAGTGGCTGACTGCATTTTTGTGGCTGCACAGACGGCACGTCTGCCAGCACAATCCCCTTGCAGAAGGTAGTGGACATAAGAGTCCGCTACACATGTCCATTTATGACCATATCCATGTCCATTTATATATTTCCATGTACATGTACATATCCATATCCGTTTATGTACAGGTCCTTGTACATTTACTTGTCCATATCCATATTCATGTTCATGTCCATATCCATATTCATGCCTATTTATGTACATATACATATCCATGATCATGTCCATATCTATGTCCAATTATGTCTCTGTTCACATCCATGTCTATGTCCAATTATGTTTATGCACATGTTGTACATTTTGTAAATGTATAAGCAATTGTTTGTGCTCATTTATATCCATGGTCATTTATACACAATCATAACTGTAGGGTTTTTGTGTGGCGAAAACATTAAAATTAGAAAATGTAAATAAATACTGAGCAGTTTCATGAGTATTAGCGCTTTAAGAAGGAGCTACAAAAAACTGATTGATGCACAACCAACAATTGCTGACAAACAAAGGAGTTTAATGCAGATTGGTAAAGGTAGTTTTTAGATGGTATAATCACTACGATTGCACCGGTTTTCACGTCAGTACAAAACTACTCTTCAGCCTTTAAAATTTTCTAGTCGTCTCTTTCTTGTACCAGATAAAGGAGTATCCTAGACTGATGTGAAAGATGAGTGACGCTAAACCAACGGTCGGAGACAAAATTGCACCATCATTGTATGACAACCCGACAGAAAACATAATAGTACAAGATATAAAGATAATCCGGAATGGTTTTGTTGGCAATGGAAATCGAACTCGATTTGTTTGAGTACAAAAAGTTGAACGAAAATTTTTAGAGCACAAAAAACTATCAGAGCGATGTGGGAAAGATTAGGGGAGCATACAAACAACCGGAGAGCTGGAACTCCGCTAAAACGTGAACTGTCACCATTATCACTGTTTGCTAAAAACAAAATTACCAAAAATTAGGATGGGACTCTCTTACTGGAGTTTGTGGAAGATTCTAGTGGATTTAATAAAAGAATTATGATGCCTGTCAAAACGAGTTTGATTGACACCAAAGACTGGGAAAAGAATGATATCAAAAATACAGCGACGATCGTGATAAAGAATTGGAGAGAATGATGTATCAATTGGTAGAGTTTGGAAAAAAGTATCGGGCATGACAGCCAGCAAAGGAAATCGAGCAATATGTGTGAAAATGCTATATCGATTGAGAGACACTGGAAAATGCGATCCGGATACTGACAAGATAAAACTCAAAGAAAGATGACTTAGCACTAGGGTTTCAAAAGCGTGTTGGGACATGCACTCACCACCAAAGACTCGATAAGATTAGAAAAAGAAAACTGTAGCAGCAAGACTCACGCGATCACAACTGTCAGGAGATCTCCATGAAAAACATAGAGCCCTAATAAAATTCCCGCCACAAAATAATGAGGGACGATAAAATTAAAAGAACTGTATTACAGTCGCTTGCAACATATTTTTTGTGCGTATATTGACAGAATAAAATAGCTTGTGTAATGTTTATACTCTTTATAAGCACGGCCGTAGTGGATATACATATGTCGCTGTAGTAAAACGTTTCTGGTAGTAGTGAAAGGACAGATAAGGTATTACCAGTTGACAGAATTTTCAACTTTTTGCTTACGTGAGTGTTTTGGAGTCATTTAAAATGTCTCATTTTGTGAAACTTTTAAAGTACCCATTGCCTTTTACCACTTGAAACCATCTTTTTTGTTTTTGGCAATTTTTTTTCTGTTTACTTCACGTTGATGGCGTTTCCTGCAAGTAAGTGTGTCATTCAACTACTATCCAATCTCTGGGAGCTCCCAAAAATTACTGTCTCCATTTAAGATGACATTGACTCTTGTGAGATATATTTCACTATTCATCTGATGCAGTAAGTTGGGATAGCTTTTGTTCAGTAGCTGGTATACGAAATACACTTTAGGTAATATAATAATCCCAACAAGTTTGCAAAGAAAATGTCTATGGTTGTGTTCGTTCCTAATGGTAAAGTAGCATAGAGACACTTTTGTATTATGCTAGGAAGCTTCAGGGATGGTGTGACAGAAAAAATCAGCCATTGCTGCCATAACAATTTGAGATTTTCCGCTGCTAGTGTGTTGTAGTCATTCATGTAGGCAGCATTATTGATATGATATGTTGTGCTGAGATTAGCTTGATAGATTTGTTTTTAGTGACAATTAAAGTTTCGACAGAAGAAGATAAAACAGTTAGGTCAACAGAAGTACATGAACTGATCGACTCTGCAATATACTCTCAGTGGTTTATTGCATAGTCCGAAAGAGTAAGCGTGTGTTTTAGTCACTAGCGCATAGCCTAAAATGGGGTTTCTAATACATTTAACTCCAAAGAACTGTTTTCCTTTCCTGATTGCAATTGCTATAAACACCGAGTTGTAAACGATTAATAAAATTCTGAACAATTTTGTAACAACAAAAGTGACAAGACAACAGTAGTTTGTTGTCAGCTTTGTATTATTACAATCCATGTTATCAACAGGCTGAATTGGATTGGTACACTTCGACAATGGGGTTTGGGTTAACCCCGAGCCCATGCAGTGCAGCCTCTGTGCTACTGCCACGCTAATCAAAGCTGCCACTGAGGCCTGTCGACTCAAATGAGCATGGCCTACATCCCTTTAGTCAACAGTGGGACATGTCAATGGTTAACAAGTGTCATTGCTGCACACGCTTGGTACCACTACGCCATTTTGACTGATGGCTGATGAGAAAATGATAAAACAGCAAGACAACATACAAAGGCTTCAAAGTTTAATATTACATTGTTTTAATTTGATACATTCAATTAACAAGTTTAGCCAACACAGTGGCATCGGTTATTACATTCATACTAGATTTTTAAAAGGATATTTATACACATTTGGTCTCACAAATGACATTAAGCGTCTAAAAAAAACTCTCGTAAGACAAGCAACTTCTGTGAATATCATGGTTTTTGTCTCCACACTAACAGCCTGAACAAAGTTAATGTAGATATGTCCTTGAGTAGGATGTTGATAAAACTTGCACAACACTTGATCTGGTCGACCAGCGACAAAAATTTGATGAACCTCTTCTCTGAGTTTACTGATAGGGTCTACTGAATAGAGTTTCCGATGTTCCATGACTTTGTATCCAGTAGAAGAGCTTATAAAACAGGTTGGCTTCGACCTAATTATGTGACATATCTCTTGGCCGTTCACAGTGTTGACTACTTCATGTCCATCCATCCAACTTGATGTAAACTGCATTCTACCAAATATATCCATAAAAAATTTCTTTCCACTTTTTTCCTTCAGAAACTGAATAACCAATTCAATGTTATACGTAGTTAAATCTAAAGCTTCTACAAAGATATCACCATTGAGGTCCGAGAAAGCCACTCTCAGGACGCAGTCATTGAGAGTTTCAAGAACTGGCTTGGATGGACGGATTAGAGCTTCACCGGTGTTTAAAATGTTTCTTGGTAAATGATGGTCATGGAAAAGGTGCTTACAGTTAATAATTTTCAGTCCTGTGGCAAGTAACATAAACTTTTCGAGCATATTTAATCTTTCACATTCAATGTCCATAGTGCTTCCTACTTCAGATGTTCTTATACCGCCCAAGGTTTGTTGATTAATTAGCAAGATATATCTAACAGTACCAGGTCTTCCGGAATCATTAGGCACCTCTTTATATGTTAGCTGGCTGTTGAAACCTCCGCCAGCTTCCACTGCTGTCAGTTGCTCATGCACAGAACCAATACACACATTGTCTTTTTTGTATACAAACAATTTCTGATTTTGTTGAAATAGACCACCCGTAAAATAAACTACTGTATCTCTTGTTTCATCTCTAACTCTTGCAAACTGTTTCCTTTCATCTACTTCTATGTTATAACGAATTGGATAAAATTCAGGAGCTTGGGACTTTGATGTTCCTGTAGTTGTGTAAACCAAGTATCCAACAAACTCATTGAACCTTCCATACGGCCTGATGAAAATTTGCACTACATCCCTCAGGACACTTATTGACTCAAAAAATGTTTGCTTGCCGGACATGTCAATGATCTTTTCCCTGTTTTAAATGGCTTCATTCCTTATTGACTTTCACAAAGTGCAGAATGCAAGGAATTTATGAAATGTTTGTATTGTTGTAGCAATGTGCTTTTCTCTCTTGAATTGTGCCTTAGAAATTCTTATCACTACTTGAAGCCAGCACAACTGAAGCTGCTTTTACCTAAGTTTTGTTCAGTCTCGCACTAATCTATCATTGGTCAACTTCTGTGGAACAATCATGCGTTTTATGGGCACTTTTTTCTTTCCAAAAATTACACAGATGTAGAGAAGTTTCTTATGCATTTAGAGATTTCACTCAGCGGTATATACGCAAAACTGCCCAGTTATGCAATGTAAGGTAAACCCTGCATTTATTTGGAATTCGCCAAGTGCAATCAGTTATACAGAGCATTAAAATGAGAAAAAAAACATAGTGATGGTGCTTAAGAAAATGTCTTAATGTAAAAATATCAACTCTACATAAATAAAAAAAGTAAGTATTACAAAATATACCTCCTAGCATAGCATTACACACTCAACTATCAAGTATAACTCATCAAATAGTTCTCTAGGAAACAACAATTGCAGTTTCAAATGCTTACTCGTTAGTTTAAGTTTCGCCTCAAAAATACAGAGTTCAAACTTGCTGGTCAATTCTTTCATTTCACTAATATGTATTATATTCCAATTGGATATAGCTGAAATGCATCACTTTTCACCAATCATTCCTGACTGTGAACATTTTGTAGTCTCTGTAACACTTTTTTGATTTTACCGCCTTAATGTTGCTTTCTTCTAATGCTTGTATCAATGCCAATGTCGTCAGCTGTGAGAAGACCATACGGTTGTTTAGAGTCACTCCCAGGATTTGAAGTTTTCCGGTTCAATTATAACCCTGATGTGGGAAGGGTAGTGGAAAACAGGAGTCACTTTTACCCAGGGTAGCACTCATCACTTGCTATTTTTTCTTTGGGTCCTGATTGTTATATACAACTGTATTTTATTTAAATCTGAAATACCTGTGTGACCTGGTAGCCTGTCTCAAGAGGGATACCATTGGTTCTTTTTAAGCCGTATTTTATGTAACAACCATGGGAAGGGGTCAACTGAGCACAGCAATTCAGATACAAATCTTTAGGTGACAGGCAAAGTCTCAAGTTTGCTTGAGATGTTAGCAAGAGGTTGTTTAGAATGAATGGGTGTCTTTTTGTGATTTTTCCGTTTCAACTTTTTTCCGTTGGGCTTGCTGACTTTGCTGATTATGGGGGTAAACTCGTTTGCAAGATGGCAAACTTGTGCATCCATTTGTACAAGTTGTTTTTAGTTAAAGGTCTGTGGGCTTTATTGTTAAATAAAAACAAAAGTTTATCATGACTATGATATCAACTTCAAACAATATTTCTGAGTAAATAGTTCATTTGAGTCATTGGTGATTGCCGGTAAAATAAACAAATGGGCATAAAACTCCATGACGTCATTCTAACTGGTTTGCTTACCTGGTCAGTTTTGGCTCTCTTATTACAGAATAAACAAAATAATAGGTGTTTGTCTTTCTCCCCTTGGTACGCGTTTAATAGATGGCATAGGTGCAAACACACCAACGCATATGGTCAAAGTGTTATGACTCTCCCCATGCGGGCATATAAAACACATGAACAAGGACACCATAGACCTACGTCATAGAAAATACTTTAATGCAGACTGAAAGCACACCGATGCGTTCTTGAAGGAACGCAATAGCCAGTCACTGTAGCTTGTCTGTGACCGCCGAAAGTCGTTCTGCGACTTTATGTCCTAGTTTTGTTTTCTCAACTGGTCTTATGGCAAGCATGCCTTCTCTCAAGCATACAGCTCTATCAATCCCATATCCCATATCCATATTAAGTAATGTAATGATAAAAACCTACATTTATTAGATTTTTCAGATGCGTTATAGTTTCAAGGAACCGTAAAACTTACAGAAAATTTAAGGAATTGGGACTTTCGATGATGACACGCACATTCTTCACAGTGAAAGTTGTGCTTTCTTGTTCACTTGTGCATTTATATTGTTTATGCATTGAAATGACAATCATTTAATATAAGTCAATCGCTGACTCCTGCAAGTATTGAATTATCTCCCAACTGGTTTTGTGTTGTGCAAGTGATAACTTCTTAAGGTTAATAAATGCTTTATGCTTCAGGATAGACAACATAACCTTTGCCAGAAACTTAGCAAGCATTTATTTAAAAAAGGGGTCATCTATAATTTGTAGAAAAAATTCACTCAATAATCATTTATTGATAGTAATAACAAAAAGGGCTCCCCACTTAATTTTTTTGGAGACTGACAATCGCAGTTTCGTAAGTTTGACATGAAAGTTAAACCCTAATAGAAATCTGATAGTTAATGCTGATGAAATGAAGACTACTGTCTATTGTTGACAATTATTTTTTTTGTGTTTGTATTGAGTGGTGCCTCCAAGCTGACCTTAACTGAAGGTCATTAGGATAAAGGCAAGTGCTAAATTCATATGTTTACAAATTATTTCCATCACAAATGATATGACCCTATACCAAGGTAACCCAGTAGCCAGAAAGATTATGCAGTAGTTCAATTGGCATTATTGAGTTGCTAATGAAATAACAAATCTGATTGGCTAGCGTTTGATAATGCTCCAAACTACTTAGTAAAAGTTATATTATTCTTGGGGTCAAGGTCATTGTGATTGTGGGCAATGTTGACACTATCAAAATTATGATGTCATATAATCAGTGATGCTCTTTTTATGTTGGAAACTTGACTATACACAAACGCCCGGGTATATATTCATGTACGTGGTCATATAAATGTCTATGTACATATCGATGTGCATGGTCATATCAATGACCATGTATATATTCATACACATGGTCGTATCCATTTCCGTGAACATATTTATGTACATGGTCATATCCATGTCCATGTCCATATACATGTCAATTTATGTCCATATCCATGTTCATGTCCATATCTATTTCCATTTATATATATTTCCATGTACATATCCATATCCATTTATGTCCAGGTCCATGTACATGTACTTGTCTATATCCATGTCCATATTCATGTCCATTTCCATGTCTATATTCATCTCCATATATGTACATGTACATATCCATGTCCGTATTCATGTACATTACATATCCATGACCATGTCAATGTCTATGTCCAATTATGTTTATGTACGTGTTATACATTTTGTAAATGTATAAACAATCGTATGTGTTCATTTATATCCATGGTCATTTATACACAATCATAACTGTAGGGTTTTTTGTGTGACAAAAACATTATATTATAAAATGCATTCCAATATGGAACAGTTTTATGAGTAGCAGTGCTTTACGGAGGAGCTATAAGAAACTGATTGGTGCGCAACCAACAATTGCTGACAAACAAAGGAGTTCATTTCAGACAGGTAAAGGTAGTTTTTTGACGCTACAATCACTCTTTAAAACTTTCTTGTTGTTTTTCTCTTGTTTAAGAAGATGAGTATCCAAGATCGATGGGAAAGATGAGTGATGCTTAACCAACGGCCGAAGACAAAATTGCATCTTCCCTGTATGACAACCTGACCGAAGACAAAGTGGTTAGATATATAAAAAGCATCTGGAACGCTTTTGTTGGCAATGAAAATCAAAATCAATTTGACCTAGTACTAAAAGTTGGATGAAATATTAAACGCACAGAAAAATATTGGAGCTATGTAGGAAAGATTAGGGGAGAGTACAAAAAAGGAGAACTTTAGCTCTGCTAAAAACCTAAGCTCTCACCATCATCACTGTTTGCTAAAAACACAATTACCAATAATGAGAGTGTGACTCTTATACCAAAGTGTGTGGAAAATCCTAGTTGATTTAATAAAAGAATTACGATACCTGTTAAAATGAGGTTGTTTGACACCAAAGACTGGGAACAGAACGACACGAAAATGTATTGACGATGATACTGATAAGGATTTTAAAAAATGGCGCATCGATTGAAAAATTTTAAAAAGAAAATACCCAAAATGACAACTCGCAAAGGCCATCAAATGATAGGTGTAAAAATGCTATTTCGATTGAGAGATCATGAGAAATACGATCAGGATACTGGCAAGAAAACATCTTAAGACAGATGGCTTAGCACTAAGCTTTCAAAACTATCTACCGGGCCTGTTTTCGGTCCACCTGCAGACAAACTATCAACTGGGCCTGTTTTCGGTCCATTCACAGACTACTAACTGGGCCCGATTTTGGTCTTGATAATTTTACTTCACTATGAGATAAGGATAATCTGATCCACAATCACTCCTGGGAATAATAATAATGGTGAAAACAATAACAAAAATAATGTATTAAATAATCTTTTGCAAATAATAACTATAATGACAACGGCAGTGACAGTGACAATGATAATAGTAACAATAATAATCTTTTCAGGTCTTCAAACCTGTCTTTGTTGTTGCTGGCTTCAAAACAATTAATAATTGATAATAATACATGTCAATAATAAGAAGAGCCAAAAATAAACTGAGGTCAGTAGTAATATATGAGCAGATCTCCCTACCAAGTGTTTTTTTGTGGATTTGATCTTGGAGTTGAGACAATGGGTTACGGCGTTGGATGAATTCGCCGAGTTTATATTGTATTTTACTTGAGGGGTATTTGAGTGGCATTTGAATGGCATTTAAGTGGCATTTGAGTTTTGATTATTTTTTTACTTGATTTGAACTCATATGGCATCTAGATTTTGAATGTGTGGCATTTAAGTTTTGATAATTTTTTTACATAACTCGAACTCATATGGCATCTTGAGAGAAAGGAGAGAGGAAAAGAGGAGAGAGAGGAGAGAGGAGATACATCTACATTGAATAAATACATTGATTAAAAATGAAACAATATGTGAATATATACATTTATTGTATAATAAGTAGGGATACATAAAGAGAACATATTAAATATTGTAAGCTTGAAATAGTTCCAATATCATTTCAAATGAAAAAATGGATGATGAGAGATTTTCATCCGTTTGTATGTATCTACATATATCTGATTGAAAATGATATAATAATTCAGTAGTCCATTGTATTGAAATCAATTTTTGAGTGAGCTCTTTATTCCACACTTTTCTTTGAATTTTCTTTAAGTAATCATTAATACTGACAGTTTTTGACATTTTTACAACTGTTTGAAAATTGTTTTTAGTCATAAGCTTAAATATTTCTACTGAATTGTCAACGTATTTATGTGTAGTGTATGGTCGGTATTGTATCGGTGAAAGTTCTCCATGTAAAGAAGCTACAGTTAGCAAATGCTGTGTCATACATAATAATATAGCTTGTAATGTCAAGCGATATCCAATCTTTTCCTGTACTTCAACATTTTCTTTAATATAGCTATGATATATCTTTGGAAGGTAGTCTTTGATTGTGTATCTTTTTGAACTCATAATGAACTAAAATAAAATGTTAAGTATTAGTATATGATGATTAAACAGTGTTGTAAAATAATTACATTTTAACTTTTATTAAGTAATTTTTCTATTAATTCTTACCTTATCACCAAGAAATCAGCTGTAGTAGTTGATGAAATCAGTTGTAGCAGTTGATGAATCAGTTGTAGTAGTTGATGAAATCAGCTGTAGTAGTCGATGTTTTATTGCTGGAGAGAATGATTTCTATGCAGAGAGAGCTGTTCTTATATAGTATAAGCCACTCCTACTCATTTAGCTTATAGCCATTAAAAACACTCACGCGAAAACTCTATCAGAATAGTGTTATTCGCGTGAAATATCCCTGTTTTATTCGCGTGAAAATAAAAAATTTCATTCCCGCGAAAGCAACGGTTTCCATTCGCGTGAAAATAAAGTATATATTCCCGCGAAAGCATTGGTTTGTATTCGCGTGAAAATAAAATTTTTATTCCCGCGAAAGCAATGGTTTCCATTCGCGTGAAAATAAAATTATTTATTCCCGCGAAAACATTGGTTTGTATTCGCGTAAAAATAAAATGTTTATTCCCGCGAAAGCATTGGTTTGTATTCGCGTGAAAATAAATTATTTATTCCCGCGAAAACATTGGTTTGTATTCGCGTGAAAATAAAATGTTTATTCCCGCGAAAGCATTGGTTTGTATTCGCGTGAAAATAAATTATTTATTCCCGCGAAAACATTGGTTTGTATTCGCGTGAAAATAAATTATTTATTCCCGCGAAAACATTGGTTTATACTCGCATGAAAATAAAATGTTTGTTCCCGCAAAAGCAACGGTTTCCATTCGTGTGAAAATAATTTATTTATTCCCGCGAAAACATTGGTTTGTATTCGCGTGAAAATAAAATGTTTATTCCCGCGAAAGCAACGGTTTCCATTCGCGTGAAAATAAATTATTTACTCCCGCGAAAACATTGGTTTCCATTCGCGTGAAAATAAATTATTTATTCCCGCAAAAACATTGGTTTCTATTCGCGTGAAAATAAAATGTTTATTCCCGCGAAAGCAACGGTTTCCATTCGCGTGAAAATAAATTATTTATTCCCGCGAAAACATTGGTTTGTATTCGCGTGAAAATAAAATATTTATTCCCGCGAAAGCAACGGTTTGTATTCGCGTGAAAATAAAGTATTCATTCCCGCGAAAGCAACAGTTTCCATTCGTGTGAAAATTAAATGTTTATTCCCGCGAAAGCATTGGTTTGTATTCGCGTGAAAATAAAATATTTATTCCCGCGAAAGCAACGGTTTGTATTCGCGTGAAAATTAAATGTTTATTCCCGCGAAAGCATTGGTTTGTATTCGCGTGAAAATAAAATATTTATTCCCGCGAAAGCATTGGGTTGTATTCGCGTGAAAAAATGTTGATTCATAGGATTTAATCAGTGCAACTTTACCTATTTAAGAGCCACTGTTTTCACACAGAAAGCATCCAGTTCTACAACGACTAGCGGAGAAGCAGCATCTACTAAATCTTTCATTGCAACAACTAGGAGCTCATCTTCTTTATAAAGGTAAGAGTAAAAATATTTATTTTTTGTTAGCTAACGCTACTAGCTGAAGGTTTATGACCTTTATGATCTTTTAAAATTAATTACGAAAAATTAAACAAAATGTTTTGTTTTTTTAGAATGAATACTCAAGACGAAGGAAGTCAACCGATGAATGAAGAAGCAGGATCCCAGCAAACCCTTTCCCCATCACCTTCTCCTATCTTTGATATGGCAGAAAGTCAATTGGTGGTTGATGAACCAGAATCCCAACAAGATTTTACTTCATTCACATCTCCTACTAACAAGCTGTCTTCAAAAAGAACATCGATGAGGAAACGATCTTTTATTGATTTGACAAAAGATGAGAATGAAACTGGCTCGAAGTGCAAAAAACTAGTTTTGACGGATGTTGGAGATGAAACGCTTTTTCGTCACACCAGAATACCCTTTCAAGATGCTGGAAGTAATGAACTAACCACTCTCACCTACAAGAGCGCTGGGTTAATAAACTCTCTCTCTCCAGATAGTCTAGAAAAACTTGAAGAATCCATGGAAATCCGAGAACTACCAGTACCAACAGTTATGGAGGTGTTGTCTGTTGAATTTCGTGATGAATCAAAGTGCACCATGATTTACAACTACCGAAAGGATAAGAAGATAACTCGGGTGAAGAGTGATGTTTCAACCGAAATAGGACTGCTTGTTAATAAAGCTAAGCAAACACGTCCAATTGTTTTAATTTATATGGGAGAAGGAAAGACAGGAGATGCGATTTTTCGTACTGCTGAATCTCATGGATGTAATCGAAAGATCAACGATCCATTCAACTCATTGTATGGCAAGAGTTTGAGACAAATACAGGCTTATTTCAGTGTTGCTCACCTACACGATTTTCCGACAGGAAGTGTTATAGCTTATGAGAATCCTGGAATGCTAAGAAAATGTGATACTCGTTGGAACAAGACTGCTGATGTTATAGTGGCTAATTACAGATGTATGGTGAAAGGAGAGCTATTGATTGGAGATCTTAGCATCCCTGCTCAAATAGCTTCATCTGTGGTGGCGGAAAAAAGTGGTGTAATCGTATTCAGAGGACTGAAACAAAATACGAACAACATGATTTCCTACGACATCATTCTACTCTCAGCTCTTCAAGCTTTCATTCAAGTCTCAGAACTGTTTGATACTTCGCTGCAGCACACCTGTCTCTCCTACTTTGATGAAAATGAAAAAGAGAATTGTCCAGAACAGCATATCAGAGTCTTAATCGATAACACAAAGGATGTGACTCGTCTTCTATGATGGTAAGTTTCATATCTATTTAAAGAAAGATCTGAAGTATTTTTGTAAAATTAATTCATATAACTATGTATGATAGAGTCATTAGTTACTATGTCTTTTAGATATAACTAAAGAGCGCTCCTGAGGAAGAAAATGAGAAGATCTTATTTACTTCTTGCTTGAAACATTACAAAATAATAGTTTTTATAGGTTCTGTAGTGTTTAGCACAAATAATGAGATAAGTTGTATTTTATTCATTATATTTGTTATATCAAATAAAAATCAACTATAATAATTTATTTTAACAATTTACTTAGTAAATTAGTTCCTTGTATATGTACACCATCTATTCCTTCTACTGTATTATCTTCTATGAACTCGAAGTTAGGATAGGTCTGTATGATAAATCTCCGTATTGAGTGATCTCTCATCTCACTATCTCCTATGTCTCGTAAATTTCTAACAATTTCATCCATACTCCATCCTCTACTTCTCAGTAAACAAAAGTATACACAATAGTCGCCACATACAGTTGACAAAAAACTTTGTAGTTGTGTTTCATTACTTCGTATTGTTTCATATCCTCCATGAATACTTAGTATTTCATTTACATCCGGATAAAAGGAAACAGAACGTCCAAACGAGTCAAAAAAATCCACCTCTGAATCATTAGCGTACACAGCCAACCAATGCTCTCCGGGTTGATGAGAATAATGGGTGTTGAATACGAAACATCCTGTTGGGAAATTGCAAATTTGCTTCCAAAACTGTTCTCTAGCTCCAACATGAATCCCTACGCTTTGACATAAAACGTCTGAAGATAAGATCGAACGAATTTGTATGGTATTCATCTGTAACTTTCTGTTTAAAGCACTGCGTCACCTCCGATAGTTAATTGAAGAATGCTATCCATCTCCAACACACCGTCTTTTACAAAGTATGCTACCAGGGATAATCCAACCGTCGTGTTTGCGCTAAAACGAATTTCCACACTTGTTGTGACATTTTTCATAGAGTGAAAACCTTCTTTAAGAAAATCACCAGTCAAATCAAATCCATAAAGTGTAGTACCATCAAGGTATTGTTCTTTCGTAATACCGAGACTATCACCTTCAAGCAAAGTTCCGGTAGCGTGTAGAAACTGATGATATTCTCTTCCAAAAATTCCTCTAGCATAATTTGGTTCAAATCTCCTTCCAATTGGACAATCACCAACTCTCAATACAATACTATCAACACTAGCATGCTGCATTCTATATGGATTCAAGGCGAAACGTCCGTTCATTGCGTTGTGATTAACTAAACCTAAATAAATTTGTTTAGGTTTTTGTTTGTTTTCTTCCAAAGTGACGTCGATCTGCGCAACACCAGCACGAATTCCATATAGTTTTATCCGTTTTCGATCAACAGGATAAATGTAGTTGTGACCTTCCAATGCCAAACTGAGTTGGGAGTTTTGTATTGTAGGATTCACCTTAACTTTACAAAGATGAAGTTCAAATTTGTCAATTCTAATCTTCGCCCCTCCTGCAGGCGACTCATTCGCAGCAAACAAAGCTAGTTTGGCAGAGGCACGCTCAAACTCCAGCTGCATAGTAGGACCTGGTATTATTAGTTTTTTCTGCTGAAATAATGCGAGATGAGGTTTTCCAGTTAATTCTATTGTCTTTCCACCTATGATTAGAGCTTTCCTCTTTTTCTTATCAGCGGTTTTGTGATCAGTACCGTCTTTGCTAGTTGAATCATCATACAACCATCCTTCCATCTTACCTTGATATTTCTTTCTTTCTGCACTGTTTTCGAGTAGTTGTGAAAAGTAGGAGCGTAAACCGTAGTTGTTAGCGTATTCAACGGTGGTTCCTTCTATCGACATTTTCAACTCACTGAATAATGCATGCATTGAATCCCCCATCCACACAACTGCATCATCATCATTTCCTGAAATATTGGTTCCATCATCTTGAACAACCGTGGCTTCAACTTGCAGAAACGAGTTGTAAAGATCTGTGTAATGTTCAGTGCTCCCTGACAAGGTTAACTCAATACTACCATAAGGATCTAACCTATCAGGTCTGATGACAACATATTCCGATCTTTCTACCGATATGTTTGTTGGTTCCGTAGCAAATACATCCAACGTTGGATTTATGTTGTAGGAAGAACCTTCCAACTTATTACCTGTTGTTCCATTTAGGCTAGCCATCTTTTGCGAGTGATGAATGCTTGAAGCGTTACCGCTTAATGAATATAGATATCAAGCTCAGCTGTCTTTGTACCGGATTCTACTGCTATTAAAATATACCACGATTACCAACACCTCTCCTCTTCTTTCCACCTCTTGTTTTTCTCCTTTTCATTCTATCTGGACGGACTGCATTGAGCACATCTCCCCCCAGATCATTCAACTCTGCCAATCCCCTCTTCTTTGCTGACGCTGCAAAACTTTGACCATCGATGACATCACGCGCTACATTTCCACCTACAGACAATGCTCTTTTCCCCAAACTAATTGCTCCTCTTTTCAGCATTGGTGCTGCAGATTTAAGTAAACTTGAAAAAATACTACCAAGTCCATTTCCTCTCATATTAGGCATCACTCGTCGTCCACTATACACTCCAATTCCATTTCCAGCTTGCATCTTGTAGTACTCATCAAAAAAATCTTTTGAATCCTCAGGGGTGTATCGTACCAAACTCATTATAATTCTTTCTCTCTATAGTGAACCGTCAACACAACCTTTCCACCATCAAATGGTATTCGTTGACCGTCGTCACTCGTTATAAGTACTTTAATCATATCACTATTTAGTGATGAAGCGTCAACATAGTGAGGATTTTTAAATTCTTGATACACAACACTATTCTTCTTTCCTTGAACTGGAACTACTCTCAATAAAGGTACATTCGTATCTCCTACCATTCTATTATCAACAATGTTGGAATAAACATACAGGGATGTTAAACCGGAATTTATATCAGGGGGTGTGATATTATTGTATCTACCACGAGGGTATGTAGTTTTTGATTCAAATCCAAAAATATATGCTATATCTTTGGAAAAGCTTATGGCACTATCAGGATCACTGTTAGTTAGTAAAGCGATGTTGGTGATCTTGTTGTAGGAGATGGCGAATTTGTTGTCTAAATCCATTTCATTCATTCTCTTTCGTATAATCTCCTCCAACTCCTCTATACTATCATATCTTCCATTACCGATTAGCATGAAGGACTTTTCGCTTTTACCGGAGACATTAGTCTTTTCTAGATATATTTTCCCTTCGGTAACATTTTTCCAATTATTAGAATAAGTCATATCTAGCAGAGCTACCTCCCATTTACCGCCATTGATAACCAAATATTTATACAGTCTCACTGTAAATTCGGAATTGTTATTATCAGGAAACTCTTCACCACTAGAGTTTGAGGGTAAAGTTATCAGCATCGACATTTTCCCAACGTATGATGATTATATCAAGCGTTGTTTCCTTATAAACTATTCATCTACCCACTCATTGAACTTTTCTCCATAACCTAACCACTTAACCAGAATCTGTCTTTTACCTCTTCTCATTCTTCTTCCCAGTATCTTTTCAATTCTGAAAATCGTGGGTTTTTTTACTTTTTGCAACTCTTTTTCGTAAAAGGTACCATCAATCATCTCCTCAGCTAAATCTTTCACCCTATATACAACAGGTTTTTCATCAATAAGTACATCGGTGATTATAAAAATCTCAATCGTCCAATTCGGGGTGTATCCTCTTTCAAACACTCCTCTTGCCTTACTTATTCTCACATAATCCCCAACCTTTAGTTTTGCTTCTTGAGTTAAACTATGTTCACCTCCTTCATACACACGATTCCATACAAGTTCTTGATTTTGAAAATTCACATCATTTGGTCTCATACCTATAGCACCATGAATTGTGTTGTTGTACGCATTAACCATTTCTGGTAAAACATCAATGTATCTATCGTCATCTTTATATGTCAAATATCTATATATCTTCTCTTTTAAAGTTCTGTTAAAACGCTCCACCATTGATGCCTTTATCGTTTCATTTTCGGTTGTAAAGCGCTTGATCTTTTTTTCCGCCAGCAGAGTCTTGACATTGACGTTGTCAAACTCTTTACCTTTATCAGATTGTAAAGCTTTATAGTTTTCCCCTTCTAGTATTCTTCTCAATCCTCTTGCTACTACCGGTCCTGATTTGTTGATGAGCGGCACAGCCCAACCTTTTCTAGATAAAGAATCAATAGCAGTCAGTAAAAATGCTGTATTATTATTTTCATCTCTTCGAGATCGAACATCCATCAAATCTACCTGTAGCTGCTCCCCTATTCCAGCTACAATTGTAGGACGACGCTTAAACTTGGTTACAACTTTTTTATGTAACGTGTAGACATCCTCACCACTCAACCATTCACGGATTCTTTTTTCTCCCTCTCGTTTTCTACGAGCTTTCAGTAAAGCTCTAGCTCCTCGTAGAGATGTATGTAATGCAGGATTGTAATACAACTCTTTTAGCGTGTCGATGTCCATGAATTAGTACCGGGAACGACCAACTTTTTCTTCTGAGTACGTGTTCGATGCGGGGATTTTCTGACAGTTGTGATTCCTTCATCAGTTAGCAGGCTTTTAAATCTACTGTAATTGGTATTTCCCGATTGTATTTTACCTCCTTCGGTTAGAACGTCTCGTAGTAAAGTTTTGGAAGTCCTAGGATTCAACCAATGTTCTCCAATTTTCAGTCTGTTCTTCTCCGAGTCGAATCTACCAATTTTACTCAGATTATTCAACATTCTGACAGCGATCGTTTGATCACTCTTTTTTGTTGTTAAATCAGCTGCTTTTTTTTCAAAATCTTTTAAATTTTCGCTTTCACTATCGTGCTCATCTTCTCCATCAGTAAGAAATGTACTTCCTAGTAAGGTTGTGTCTTCAGTATCAAACAACCTTCCTTTTATTAATTCCATCCCAATATCATCATCATCATCAACCACTTTCACTGATTCTAACTCATTGTCTTTATCAACATTTGGTGGAAAGACATTAGGTTTATTATCGATAACTGTGCTATTGGCCAAAGGAAAAGTAGACTCTGTCTTTTTTTTCTTAATGAGATTCCAACTATCCTTTTGTGTCTGGTTTTGGTTATTTTTAATCTTTTTGACATCAGACAAATACCTACGTAGGTTTTCAACATTTTCATCTAACTTTTCGTATGAGGATAAGTCAGAATCATAAGCCGTTTCCAGTAGATCATTTCGCTTTCGCTTCATATTTCTCACTGTTATAGCTTCCATAGGATTATAATACAATGGAGGTCTGGTCTTCTCTTCCTTTATCACTGTTTTATTCTCCCTTTTTTCCGTTAATCTATAGTATTCATTTTCAGTGAGTATAAAAATACGTCTGGAGAATGTTAAAGGCTAGCGATTCATCTTTTTATTGATGACAAAACAGATACAATAGGGTTTATAATAGCACCCAAAAGATTTCCTCTACCGGTCTGAATCACAATTTTACGCTTATCATCAACTGTCCCTCTACCACTAAGCTTATGTAGCTCCTTCTTGTAACGCTGCAACTCAATAAACTGCTCAGAATCAAGAGGAACATTACCTAATATAATATTTTTAACACTTTCTATCAATGATTGAAACAAATCTGAGTTAGTCTTTTCGACTATAGCGATTTTTCCTTTCTTACTCAGATCATCCAGAGCTAAAATCGCCATTCTATTTCGCATCATTCGTGTTGAGAGTTTCATCTTTATCTTCTCCCTCCGCCTAGCACACTTTTAAGTAACCCAGGAACTATATTGCTGATGATAGGTCCTAGTAGAGCGCCTAAAAATCCTCCTTTTTGCAATACAGCTTTCTTATCATCTAACGTTGATTTTCTTACTAAAGCGCTAATATCCTTCACGTTTCGCTGCAACTCATTATACTGAGATGATGTCAATGGTATCGTTCCATTTATAATAGCTTTAGCACATTCCATTAAAGTCATAATAAACTCCTTTTTGGCTTTGGCTATAACAGACTTTTGAATAGCAAAGGTTGTATTGTTGAGCGATAACAACACAGCTGCATTTTTTGTTAATTTTTTCTCCAAAGCTTTAGACATTATAATGCTTTCGTGTTGCGTCGTTGAATAACAAAATATGATTGAGGTGAAGTGAATAGTAATTGTATTTATATCCTTTTACTTGGGTACATATAATATCATAGGGAGAACTGATGTAAAATTTCCCAATAGTCTATATTGATCATTCGTTTGTTGAGTCGTATCTATTCGTAAATAAGAGTATGGTTTCTTTGTCGCATCTTCAAAAGCCTCTTGTACATATTTTATTTTTGATGGGAAACATTGTCGAGCCAAATAGGAAATAGAAGAAGCATCTCTAGGGTTTTTAAAAAGAAAAAAATAATGACTATTCAAGGAAATTGTACGATTTCCTTTTAAAAACAGATTCTGAACAATAAAAAACACACTTATGTTCAAATGATGACTATGTTTTGTATACAAAGCATTAGCATCAGCTTTACCAGAAACTTCATCCATGAGATCATCAATTATCAGCCATCGATTTTTACCATCTCTGGGAAAACTCACTGTTATATCTATCATGCCTTCATGAAAAATCACTCCTGATACATCATCAAAGGCTTTTTGGTAGGCTCCATAACAGTAGTGAATCTCTGTTGGTGGAGGGTGTGCTATAGTCTGACTAGCTTCAATCATTCAAAAAATCGCTTGCGTCTTTCCCGATCCAGTTGGTCCTGCAATCATTGCTGTAAAAGGAGATCGCATCGTCGGGTCATAATCTTCAGGTTTCCCATTCATCATAAAAAGATGTTCATCAATCAACAGTAGTTTCATTTATGATTCCAACAGGAGAGTTTCTCGCTTTTTGTATTTTTTCCATAGCTTCTTCATACATACTAAACTCAGTAACACCTCCAAAAGTGGAAAGCCCTACGACAAATACCAAAATTATCATAATTATCAATGCTTTACGCTTCATACTCGGTAAAACATCTATCATATCACGTTCAGCACCATCAATAGTATCAACTTCATTCATCGGTCTCATCTCAACATCATCCTCTGTCGACATCTTAACTTCCAATAACCATACAATCTTATCACGTTTTCATTTATATACAATGTTAAAACTATCAAAAAAATCAAATGCCAAAATCTATATGCCATATAGTTCAAAATAAGTAAAAAAATAATCAAAAACTCAAATGCCACTTAAATGCCACTCAAATGCCACTCAAGTACCCCTCAAATGAAATACAATATAAACTCGGCGAATTCATCCAACGTCGTAACCCATTGCATAACCTCCAAGGTCTAATCCACAAAAAAACACTTGGTAGGGAGATCTGCTCATATATTACTACTGAGGTCTAATGAAAAGTTTGAAGCAAAACATAGCCTATCAAGCTATGGGCCAAAGAGTGTAGTTAATGTATACTGAAATCATTGCATCGGCGACAACTTGGTCGCCAAAGCACTCCCTTTAACTAAGGCCAACCAACCAACACATCAAACCCCACGAACTAAACCAATTGTCCAATAAAATCCATTTAAAAGTTGCCAATATAACAAGGAGGCATGTAACCCCCAATTGAAAACGAACAGCATATTCCAAGCAAAAGACAGATAATGCCTAAAATGTTGGCCTAAAACTTGGACTAGTTAAACTGGTGATCCGGCACAGCTTCAGTTGATGAAGTCTTACTTTTTGCTGTAACTGCAATGCGATTTTCATTTTCTCATTGGTCTTCTGCGTAAGGTTAGTGTACTTTAGAAAGTATTATCATTATTGTTACAATGAGAATTTATTATTATTTATTGGTAAGTATTGTATAAAATTATTTCACAAATTCAGATATCATACACATTTTATTGCTACCTTTCACTTTTTATGGTAGTTGTTATATAAGAAAAAAAAAATTTACTTGCAGCAAGAACCTCAAAAAACTTGTTCATAATCGTATGAACATTAGCTCCTACCATGTTAAAGAAAACCGAAAAACTCTCCCCCCTCTTGGTAGAAGACCTCATCAACTGAAACTGTATGTATTCATGTGACAATAAGCATGGGACAAAAATGATCAATAGCCATTCAAGTGTCATGACCGAGGATGAGAACTGCGGCATGAACGTACAACTAAGAAGATAAAATCAACTTATATTAGAGTTACCAAATCTACCAAACAAATAGTATACGAATCACCTGAGATCTGCTCGTATTATATAGACAAACTCATAGGCGAGAGATGGGAAAAGCAATAGAAAGTGAAAACAGGTTTCTTTCATAAAACTGCATTGAGGGCATATGACAACAGGAGTACATTTGTGAAATATATTGAATGCATGAAATGTACCTCACAAAGCAGCTGCATATGGCTTGAAGATCTGCACCTATCATACTACGAAAACCAATAAAGCAGAAACCTGATGTGCCAAGAGTGGGAAAAGGAATAATAAAAATTGATTAGAGTTTGTATGTCAACATGGGAGCAAGATTGTAGCACATCTGTTGTGTAAACCTCACAAAACTGCTCCAATTCGCTTGCAGATCTGCTCCTATTATAGTACCTAAACCTTAGAAAATCATAAGTAAAGCGTGCCACATGATGGGATGGCATTTGATTTCTTAGTACTACATAGGGGCGAGATTGCTTTCAATCTATAAGAAAGTGAAATCAACCAGTTTGTCAGACAAAATGCTACAACAACATTCAGCAAAGACTGTGGTCTGCTATTGACTCAGATTGGTTTGAGGCTCGGGTCAAGACTGAAAAGAACCTCCGAAAAATTTCAAATGATGAAGAAAAACGTTAACTTGAACACCAACAAAGTGTCATAAATGGAGAAACTAGACATGTGTCCAACTTGTGCTATTTAATGGAAAGTAAGACAGAGCTGAAAAAAATGGTTTGACCAAAATAAATTTTGGAAAATTGGCTACTATGGAAATTTTCCCACCATTCCAAATGGACCATTGAATGTGCTTGGCCCCAATCTCAATACCAGTGACTGTAAGTAGTAATATAGGAGCAGATCTGCCTCCTGGAGATAAGGTTCTCCTGGTCCCAAGTGACTTTTTGTCAGCACCAGTTACCAGGAGTTTTGGTCGGGGGTGTGACTCATGATGCTCACTGTACAAAAAGACCCTTGGGACCAGGAGAACCTTATTTCCAGGAGGGAGATCTGCTCCTATATCACTGCTACTGTGGCATTTCACGTCAGACATCAACAAAATTTTCAAATTTTTAAGGAAACATCTGCAGTCACTTGGAAACTGAACCCCATCCACATTCTTCTGGACTCTTGATCTGACACTCACCAGTGATAACCTTAAGCCATTCATTAGTGATGAGCTTGTACAATTTTATTCTTGTTTAGGCTTTTCGATATGGTCGTTTCATGCTTTTTCATCAGCTCAATAGCTGCACCCATCACTTTACCACCGTTGTCAGTTATAATATTTTTTTTGGTAATTTTTTCTTACAATTTTTGGATCACATTGCAAGTTTCAATAGCAACTTTATGTTTTTATGTGCTGCTTGCTTGTAAATGGAAGTGATGTCTGCCACAGTCATTGCACACTTGTACTGGCAATCAGCAGGAAGGAGTAAAAGCAGTATGGTGCAAACACTTTTTAATTGCGGAACTTTTAAATATGCAGTAGCTGGATCCCTACTCCAAGCTTGAAGGCAATAAAAAAGCTGGCATCTTTTAATAATATTATACCAAATAATTTAGTCAAAGGTTGGACACTTGATAGATGAGCCCAAAAATCTTTTGGAGATTTTTCCTCAAGTTTTCAATATTTTAGAGCAGTTTATCTAATTATCAACGGGTGAACCTAAATCTTTAATAAGTTTGCCTTAAGTTAGCTAACCAGAAAGCTCATTTATTTTGGTTTTACCCTCAGCAAAAATCTAAAATGCTAAACTTTAGTATACTTGACAAATTTCTAGAAGTTCTCAAGTTTTATTCCTCATAAAGAGACTACAAATTAATCCAAGTGACAAAGCTAACCGCAGGTCTGATGTCTCTGTTTCTTTCAGATGTAGCTTGGACACATTGAGTCAGCATTCAAAACTGCAACCGTTGTTAGCTCAATAAATTTTTGATGGTGTCGACATATTTTTACGGGTATTGTATTGGCACATGCCATGTATTTCCATAACTATCCAGTATGTATGTAATAGCTCAAACAAAGTGTCATATTTCGCTCCATCTCATATGTAATACTAAAACGTGTATTATAAATAAATGGACACTGCAACGATGTAAAAATGAAAAGCTTACAAAGGACTGATCTGATATGAGGTAAAATACCAGCATAAAAATCACACTTTGAGAAAACAACAATGTATGTTAACTGATATCAGTGAGTGATATGTGTGTGTTACTTCCCATCTAGGAATTTTTACAGAAAAAATATACAAAATACGGAAGTAAAAGTTTACCTGTACAAATTTTTTTGCATAAAAACGCTCACCAGGAAAGCAACAATGATAAAAGAAAAAGTTGATGTCACATGAATTTTTAAAAGAAAAAAATCTAACTGAGTACAGATAATTCAGTTACTTGCAAAATATCATTAACCCTTGATAATAGTGCAAACCTTCAGACAAGAGAAGTTAACTAACCAAAGCAGCAGATGAAGAAATGTAAAAACCAATCTGACAGTATGAAAAACTCACATTAGCATAGGAACCCATCATTATTAAACAGTATAAGCCAAAGGCTGTGACAACATAGGTTGCTGTGGATGATACCGAATGAGCATTGTTTAAAGTGTATTATGAAGAATAAGTTTTGGGAGCCATAACAATAATAAAAAGAGTTGTTGCCACACTCTATGCTAGCACATTAATTACGGCACCAGAATGCCAGCACAGCTCAAAGATCTACAGACATAACTAAGTGTTAAGTATGATTCAATGTAATCCACGTTGGATTGCCTTGAATCTTTTATATTAAATTTTTTATAAGGGTTATTATTTTTTCAGTCGCATATGAATGTGATGCATAATAGATTGTAGCTGAATATTTTCAAATGTACAGGGTTCAGGCTACATTGCACAATTATATGTTCAACTCAAAAAAAGAACTCCATACAGATAATGGACATCTGCTGATGCACATAGAGTTTTTTCTCCGCGTAATGTATCTTGGGAAATCTAGCACTGGCCATAGGGTGCTTGTATTTCTCTATGTACCTAAAATTAACCACACGCACATTCCAATACATACATTCCATAAAATTTCTGCATAACTCAATTGTTAAAAGTGAAAAAAAAACTGGAAGCATAAAAAAACTGTGAGAGATCCTTGATATGTCTTATCAAGAACTTTTTGACTCATTGAGTGTTCTGAAGGATGTTGTGGAATATTTATCAGGCCGTATGGAAGGTTCAATGAGTTTGTGGGGTACTTGGTTTACATCGCTACAGAAACATCAAAGCCACAACCTGGTGAAATTTATCCGATTCTTTATAACATAGAAGTAAATGAAATCACACAGGGTGCTAGAGTTAGAGATGAATCAAGAAATACAGTCTTCTATTTTACGGGTGATCTGTTTCAACAAAAACAAAAAATGCTTGTATACGACAAAGACAATGGCTATCTTGGTTCTGTGCATGAGCACTTTGCAATCGTAGAAACCGGCATTTGCAGACGCATTAGTAGACGCTTGTATTATTATGAGGTGCCTAATGATGCAGTTCAACCTGGTAATGTTCGATTTTGTGTGATTAATAATCTAGAGAACTTGGGTGGTATAGGAACATCTGAAGTAGGAAGCAGCATTAGCATTGAGTTCGGAAAAGTAAACGTGCATGAAAAGCTTATGTTAATAGCGACTGGATTTAAAATTATCAACTATAAAAGACTTTTCCACACTCATCCATTACCGAGGAATATTCTAAACGGTGATCAAGCTACAATTCCTTCACGCCAACCAGTTCTTGAAACTCTTGATGGATGTGTACTGAGAGTGGGTTTTCATGACTTCAACGGAGATCTCTTTGTGGAAGCTTTAGATTCAACAACACGTAACATTGAGTTGGTTATTCGATATCTAAATGACAGAGTGCAGTTTACATCAACTTGGACAAATTGAAAAGAAGTAGTTCGCTATGTAAACGGCCAAGAGATAGGTCACGTAAATAGATCTAAGCCAATCGGTTTTATAAGTACTTCTACTGGATGCAAAATTATGGAATACGAAAAAGTTTATCGACCTTCGGATTTTTATAAACACAGTTTTATCAACATTATGCTCAAAGAAACATTTACATTAGTTTTAGTCAGGCTATTAGTGTGGAAAGTAAAACTTTGATAATCGCAGAAGTTGCTCGCCTGATCAGAGTGTTTTTCAAAAGTTCTTTGAGTTTTATAAGACCAAGTGTGCATAAGTATCCTTTTAAAAGTCTAGTATGAAAGCACTACTATCAACAGTGTATTGCAGGGTTCAGCAGCTCCTAAAAGCGAGACTTGATACCACTATGATGGTTTAAACCTGTTAAATCGGCATCTCATATTGAATAAAGTCACAAAATTTCAATTCTTTGCATATTGTCTCATCATTTCAGATATTGTCACAAAATCTTTCAGAGTTCCATAAATTGCTTAGGGTGCGATGTTCATAGCCATTCCGATCGGCAAACGAAAACCTTTTTTCATTTTCAATGGTATGTGGGACGTAATTTAAGGTCACTCGCTGGTGTCTAAAACAAATGATCGCTATTTTGGACCATATAACAAACTGTTAACAGTATGGTGCAGAGTTCAGCAGCTCCCAAGTTTCTGTCGCCCTGAATATCTTATGGTCTTCTTTGAAACATTGATTCCAAATTTGAAAAGTGTGTGAAGCCAGTCTGATAACAACATTCCATTGTAATAATGCTACCTACATGATTATGACATATAAGTAGTAAAACAAACCCAGACAGTTCTTGTAGCTATAGCTGCATTTTTTCATCGCACCCTGTCCCTTAGATCTCCCAGCATGTTACAACACTGCATCTATGCTAGTTTACCACAAGGAACATACGCAATCAAACACATTCTTAGCACACCTGTTGCAGTAACTGTCGTCTAAAGTGAAATTTTCATACCAACCATTTAATAGAACCTAATCCACTGCATGCTTACTTCAACTGCGGTCTAACTCAACAAAAAAACGGTAGCCATAATTAGTTCACAAGCATGACCATCACCTTGTAGGGGGATGGTAATTGCTTCAAAAGCGCAAAGATTGGGTAGCAGTTGAATGACATGCTTACATGCAGTAAATATTAAGGGGTAAAGGGTAACAATACTGCGAGAAGGTAAGTTTAAAAAGTAAAAACTTCCAATACCACCTGGTAGGTTCATCATACAGGGTCAATAGGACAGACGTTTCTCCACAAACCTTCCTGCTACAAAATTTTTTTATTAGACTAGTCTACGAAAAGATTGCCAATTGGATTATAGATTGTTACTATGTACTATCTTGATATATATCACTATAACTTTCTTGATTTAAAACACCAGTACATCACTTTGAACAGCAGTTGTCATTAGGTTTTTGTGTTGTACTTGGGAAACAATTTTAAGGAAAATGCTTCTATATTCACCTCAGAGCCGTAGCCAAGATTTATTATCAGAGGAGGCAATCACCCACACAAGGCCGGGGATCCAGGGGGCCGCCAAGGCCCCTGGCGGGGTCCGGGGCAGCGCCCAGGCCGCCAAAGCAATTTTACAGGTTTTACAATAAAAAGACAAAAAATCAAAGCATCTGCAAAAGGTTATATTATGAACAAATTTTGAGTGATTTGAAACATCTATGAGCCAAGTTCATATGAATACATGGCATGATGAATATACATATGAGATATTTGTATGCCCACACAGATGAGACAATTTTCTGGCGTTGTTGTGTTACTACACACCAATAAATGGAGTTAAACTGAGAGAGGAAAAAGCTGTCGAGCCTCATATTACATAGGTAGTTCAAGATCGATTGCTCTATTCTGCAGTCATGAACCTGTTGCAATTAATTTGTTCCATCTTTCACGCCAATAAAAAAAACTTGCAGTGATGGTCATGTTAGACAAAGTTGAATGCGCTTTGATTGGCAATACCAGTAGCAATAAGTTCTTGTTAGTAAGTATGTTTGTGAGCAATGTCTGCTAGTATAATTATCTCTTTCTTCTTTGCTGATAGCTATTTATCACAGGTGCCAGTACCCCATAGCGAGTGCCAGGATGTATGTAAGTTTACTACTTAGCATTTGCTAAGTGTCCCATAAAAACGAAGTTTCTCCCTAAATTTTGTGTTGATGGTAGTGGTAGTTGCAGCAATAATCAAAACTATAATAATCGTTTAGTTACCAGTGGTAACAAATTTATTGCTATTATTAATGAAAATAACAAAATGGCAGGAAAATAATAAATAATGAAAACGTCAAATAACTCAAGCAAAGAAGGGTAGTAGTAATTAACATGACTGTAAGATGTGGGTATATGTAAACAGTGCAAAATTTCTCCTACTACCACTACTGAAGTATAAAAGAATGAATAGAGTAGCTTATCAAGTTGTGTGTTGCTGTAAACTAATTATTATTTATCATAATGATGATAATCATCATTTTTTTCATAAATATTGTAATAGAATATCAACATTATTGTTAGCTGTGAAAAATAATAATAACAGCAATAAAAAATTATTATCATTTACATTATTATTAGGTATAGTAATAGATATTGTGAGGGACGCCAGTACTTGCGAACATTTATTATTATCTACTCCTACTTAGTCTGAGCCATTGACTCAATACCATCTCACCCTTTGTTCTCTTTGTCTACGCAATTGTCTGAGATATTAACTCGCTGTCTACGTACGATCTCAATATGTACTCACTTATGTTTGTCTATGTTTGTCTCAGTTCTATTGCTACGGTGTCTATCTAGAACAGTTCTATGATGTGCCCAAATAATAATTATTACTATTTTCTGTTTACACTTTTTCCACGAAATAATTATATAAATGCATTTTGGTGCTGATGTAAGGAAAAGGCGTGGCTTGTACCAATATTTTTACTAGGTGTGGTTAAGTAACTTGTACCCGCCTTCCCTGTATAAATATCTGTGTTGTGATAATAAAAATCAGAGTTAGCCTGACTCTCAGAAGAATCTCTCTCTCTTGAAGCAAGCACTACTAGGAGCAACAAAACTACAAGCGCTGACCTGGTCGACTGTTAGCAAGCACGAAGCTAAGTGGAAAGTGAGAACGGTTCGCCCTAT
The DNA here is from genome assembly GCA_945261195.1 of Cryptosula pallasiana. Classification (NCBI taxonomy): domain Eukaryota; kingdom Metazoa; phylum Bryozoa; class Gymnolaemata; order Cheilostomatida; family Cryptosulidae; genus Cryptosula; species Cryptosula pallasiana. The sequence continues at coordinate 44,109,675 of OX183132.1, read as the reverse complement.
CACTGTGTATACCCTCACCTGAGGTGAGGATTACAACGCAACGCTTAGTGCCCTAATAGTTCGACATACCAAAATCGGATTCGGGGAATCCAACAAGCTAGTCAACAATAATTGCAATAAAGTTATTGTCGATCTCGACTGAGTCCAGATTCGGCTGCAAATAACTTCAGCATAATTATTGCCAGTAGCAACAGTTCGAAACAAACTATAAACTAGACAAGTAATTCCTGAGGAATTAATGTCATTAGCAACAGTTCGCAACAAACTATAAACTAAACAATAATTATAGCACAATTATTGTCGGACATAGCCATGTTCGGATGCAGCCAATAATTACTAGATAATTATTGTAAACTGCCAGCAATCAGATTCGGCCGCACCCAAAACTGCACAAGCCAATGTACGCACTGTGAACAATAATAAGCACATTATTGAGCGCTGACTTGAGGTCGAACAGAGCATATCGGGAGAGTGTACAGGTGGCTACCACCCAGACACGAAATCCTGTACATTGGTGGCAGCAGTGGGATCTACACTACCCCAGAGATCGCAACCTCCCGAACCTAGACCAAAGCAGCAGAGATGACGTACAGACGCAGAGCGGTCAGCTCCGACCTTGAGGGCTCCTCCATGCAGATCATGGGGACACTCACCGACATTCTGGAAAGGATGACGACGTCAACCGCGAGGGGCAAATTCAAGGTGCCCTGCTTTGATGGAGAGGGTGACGTACACTACTTCATACAGCGCTTCGAGGAAGTGGCTGGGATGAACCGATGGACCCAAGAGGAAGCTACAGTCCACCTCCGTCACGCCCTAACCGGCAAGGCGGAACAATGTGGACGGGGCCCTACACAAACCGCCATAATAGAAGCCTTAAGAGCCAGTTTCGGGCTCACCAGGACGGAGGCCCAGAACAAGCTAGCAGGATACCGCAAACACCCAAGAGATACACTGCGAGAACATGCTATCAGTGTGGAAAAGCTGGTGGAAGCGGCCTACGAGGAGTTACCCCAAAGGAACCGAACTGAGCTAACCCTCCAGAAGTTCCAAACTACCTTGGGCCACGCATACCTGCAACGGCACCTACTGGCCATCCGGCCCGCCAACCTAGAGGAGGCAATAAGGGCAGGTAACGACTACCCCCAAATACAGCACAACCCCCTCTCTCACTCGAACGTTCGGACCGTCCACGAAGGACCCCCCGACCGCAGCATGGATCTGCCTATCGGCGAGATCTCCTGCCAAGAGGTGGAAGACCCTCTTGCCAAGTTGTTGAAAACCGTCGAGGCCCTCAGCAAAGAAGTGGCCGACCTGAAGCAGAAGCCGCAAGGAGGACCACCCAAACGCTGCTGGGGCTGCCAGCGAACCGGACACCTCCGCAGCCAATGCAAGACTGCCCCCTGGACTGCACGACAGGGAAACGGGCTCGGCCCGCAGTAGTGGGGTCACCTACTAACTGCACAAGGGCAACCCACCAACACAGAACCCCATATACCGACTATCGCAGCCAAAGGGGCACACAGCAACTAGAGCCACCCCCTATCGCTCTAACTAACCGATTCACCCCATTAAGCGATGAAGAGGGAGGGGAGCCACAGCCCCCAGAGGACGAAGAAATCGAGGGTGCACCAAGACGAGAGCCACCCGTATGGAGCCAACCAGAAACCACCACTGCCTATGACAGACCCAGAAGAGAGCCGAAGAAACCAGTAAAATTCACTGATTACCAGTGCTATAGGACACAAGAAGCAAAAGGAAGGAATGAGGACAGCGAAAAAACAAAAAGAATCAAAGAAATAGCACACCCGCCGTGGCAAAACGAAAGAGAAACTAGAAAAACATTAAATTTACCAAGAGAATATAACTCCGAAGTAAACGTATCGCCGGGAAAACCACGTACTCGAGTAGAGGAGAAAACTCCCAACAACTCTATGTCCGAAAACACCCCTTCGCTGGGAGGATACACCCACCGGAACACGTGGCCAGACAGAACAATAGAGAAGGCGGCGTTAACAACGAAAGAAGGTATGTCCCACCGGGCACGCTGTGTAAATAAAAACAACAAACAGTTCGTAAACTCAACACACTACAGAACACAGTGGCTGCAGAACATTACCAAGCTACTAGCAGAGATGGAGAATGATGGATCAATATCTACAGAGGAGGACCCGACCTTTGCTGCAGCACTACTAGCTGAAGCACACACCAGTCGACCTAGAAAGAGAAATAATTCGGCACCTACTAAGGTAAATAACATTAAATTAGCCGACGATAGTGCAGCAAGATGTCGAGTAAGAACGCCAGTAACAACAACACCTCCTCCACTACCATCACACACCAAGGAAACCTGGAAGTCCGACGAAACTTCACAAGCAATTAAAAGAGCCATCTGTCAAGTACAGGGAGATACATGGAGCTGCAAGATATGTAGCCTGCAACTGAACAAAAAAAGGATCATGTACCATGTGCACCAGCACTTTACCTACTTCTTCTGTACGTGCGGTAAAAAGAGTAGCTCTCGAGACACTATATTAAAGCATATCAGAGGTCGGGGAGGAGAACTTGCGCATGGAGGAGAAGCTCGACCCCTCTACGAGGTAGATGAACACTCATACCCAGAATTCTGTAGGACAATGAAGTGGAGCAACCCAGCACCATTTGGCACCCCGACGCCAATTAAAGAAGTAGAAAAGCTGCCGATTGAAAAACGACTGGGTGACCGAACACCAGATACTCCACCCAAGGTAGCTAGGATCGACGTAGTCGATATCCACCGAGAGAAAAAGATACCGAGGATGCCCTTAGGAGGTAAAGAAGCCGCCTTTCAACGACACCTCGCCCAGAAAGAGAATAGACCACGAACACCAAGTATGGAGAGAAGGCAAAGGGAACGAGCAGAGGAGGAAAGGAGAGAGGACCGTTATAGACGCATCAAACGCTTAGAGGACGAACTGTACCAAGCCACCCGTGAGGCGTACAGACAGCTACAAAGAGTGGAAGAGATCAAGACAACGATCCAGAGGGAGCGAGGACTGTTTTAAGGACATAAATTGGGCAAGTGGACACTACATCTTTTTACACACTATTGCGTCCCTTTTATTTTTATTGACCTTACAGTTGTCAATGGAGGGGAGTGTGTGAGGGACGCCAGTACTTGCGAACATTTATTATTATCTACTCCTACTTAGTCTGAGCCATTGACTCAATACCATCTCACCCTTTGTTCTCTTTGTCTACGCAATTGTCTGAGATATTAACTCGCTGTCTACGTACGATCTCAATATGTACTCACTTATGTTTGTCTATGTTTGTCTCAGTTCTATTGCTACGGTGTCTATCTAGAACAGTTCTATGATGTGCCCAAATAATAATTATTACTATTTTCTGTTTACACTTTTTCCACGAAATAATTATATAAATGCATTTTGGTGCTGATGTAAGGAAAAGGCGTGGCTTGTACCAATATTTTTACTAGGTGTGGTTAAGTAACTTGTACCCGCCTTCCCTGTATAAATATCTGTGTTGTGATAATAAAAATCAGAGTTAGCCTGACTCTCAGAAGAATCTCTCTCTCTTGAAGCAAGCACTACTAGGAGCAACAAAACTACAAGCGCTGACCTGGTCGACTGTTAGCAAGCACGAAGCTAAGTGGAAAGTGAGAACGGTTCGCCCTATCACTGTGTATACCCTCACCTGAGGTGAGGATTACAACGCAACGCTTAGTGCCCTAATAGTTCGACATACCAAAATCGGATTCGGGGAATCCAACAAGCTAGTCAACAATAATTGCAATAAAGTTATTGTCGATCTCGACTGAGTCCAGATTCGGCTGCAAATAACTTCAGCATAATTATTGCCAGTAGCAACAGTTCGAAACAAACTATAAACTAGACAAGTAATTCCTGAGGAATTAATGTCATTAGCAACAGTTCGCAACAAACTATAAACTAAACAATAATTATAGCACAATTATTGTCGGACATAGCCATGTTCGGATGCAGCCAATAATTACTAGATAATTATTGTAAACTGCCAGCAATCAGATTCGGCCGCACCCAAAACTGCACAAGCCAATGTACGCACTGTGAACAATAATAAGCACATTATTGAGCGCTGACTTAGGGTCGAACAGAGCATATCGGGAGAGTGTACAGGTGGCTACCACCCAGACACGAAATCCTGTACAATATATATATATAATGGAGCTGCTCAGTGAATTAAATAGGTTAACAACTTTATCTCGGAGTCATTATAATAACAATTCAATAAATACATTAATTTTTTGTAATTCTATGTTAATGATATATTATTTTTACACATTAAATAATATATTATTTTATATGATAAGTAAGTCATATATATAGATATATAACTAATAATGGCGATAGTAGTTGGTGTTAATGTTATTTATTATCATCATTATGATTATAATAATGATAATAATAGCACTAACAATAATAATTATTATTAGAACATTAATAATAATTATTATTGTTAATTGTTATTGATAAAACAATATTCAATGGTAAAAAAAATAGTTAGGTATACAAAATAATGATTCAAAAAACTAAAAGGAAATATTGAATCAAATTATTATTTGTTGTAATATTGTGCAGGATTTCACTGTGGGGGTGTGAGTTGGTAGCTCGGCCTACCTGCACAACCTCTCGAACTGTGATGGCAAACTGTGTCTATCGCTTGAGCAATACAACCCGCCCACAGGTCGACTAGTATCCTTGGGAGTGGTGCATTACCATCCTAGTTTACTGTCTGGCTGTCGGTTGCGTTAGCTATTCTAGTGCAAGGCAGAGGCCGAACTTTGAAGGGCGAACTAGTCAAGCTAGGTTCGGCCAGCAGAGGTTCGGCTGATCTGTTTAGTGCAAGGCAGAGGCCGAACTTTAAAGGGTGAACTAGTCAAAGCTAGGTTCGGCCAGCAGAGGTTCAGGCTGGTCTGCTTATTTATTACTACTCGAGTAATAGAGCATTCGTTGTACGTGCATGTACTTAGCGCAGTGAAGTTATTGTTAGAGAACAAAGAAACTTCTGAGAGTGTGCAAGCTGACTGACTTTATTAACCATGACATCAGTATTTATAAGAACAGTTATGTAATACAAAATTGACAGACAAAGGAAGCCACACCTAGCACAGTCAATTGGCTAGAGTGTGCCAATACAAATACAGTAGGTGTGACTAGAATAATTGCATGAGTGATTGGCTAGAATGGGCTAATGGCAAACAGTGGGTGTAGCTAGGATAAATGCATGAGTGATTAGCACATGGTAAACCTATACGATTGAATGGTAAGGTAAGAATATATAAATGTACATAGAGTTATTGTCTTTAGAATGCAAACATAGAACTGTATAATGTAGTCGGCTTAGACTGTACGTAGAATTGTAACTTAGTGTGTAGTGCAATGTAAGATGGCGCCGGTCCTTCACAATATTGTACAGGATTTCACTCTTTGGTAGCGTAGCCTCAGCACCTGTACTTCCTCCCTTCACTTAGGCCGACTTTGCTAGCGATGTTGGCACGAGCCGTGACTAGTTGTCGTACTTAGTAGGGAGTCATTGCTGACTACTAACTGAGTCGACTAGCCATGCGTTCGCCTCACACTGCAGTGGTCGAACCGTTGCTTAGGCAAGGTTGAGTAGCTCGGTGTTTGCTTGTCTGTTATCACTTGTTGTTTAAACTTGTCAGTATATGTATAGCAGGCAATAAAGCATATGCTTTCAAGGTAGGTGCGCAATGAAGTATTTTGTTTGTGAGACAAAGTGACGTCTGAGAGTAAGTGGAGTAACTCTGCTTTATTGCATGGAATCTGAGCATTTTATAATAAATCACAAGACAAAGGTTTCACACAGTACAAAAGGAGGACACGCCTGCTGCGTGGTGGCTGAATATAATAATGGTGCCTGCCTCTAAATATGATATTGATAGTCCCGCCCTTAAGGGGTGGTGTTTATGATAGAACTGTACATGAATAGAACACTACACGATAGAACGGAAATAGAAAGGAATGAGAGTAAATAAGTGTAAGTCTATGTAGTTAATGTTAATGTCTATGTTCGGGTGTGCTCGTGGCATCCTCCACAATATCGATAAATAAAACAAAACAAAAAAAATATGGAAACTAGTGAAAAAGTTATATTAAAGGAATTAGATGAAAACCTAGATTTTAATTTTCTTGAGTTCATATAATAATAACTATTATTATTAACATCAATTGATTATTATTATTTTTTTTTACTAGTTCTCATTTAAAAAAAAACACCACTTTTGCACTGTACCCTGAACTCTCTGCAGTGGGAAGTGGGAACCATAACTAAAAATAAAATGCAGCAGACAACAGTAGTCGTCCATAAAAATTGAAAAATACCTTGAAAAAATATTTGGCAAAAATATTATTGCAGTAATATGCACTCAGGAAATGGTATGTTATAGTTTGACACTCTGTTGTTGGATTGGGTTTTGATGATAAGCAACGTGATTACAGTAACAGTATTAGAACTAGTGCTACATGCAAGCGTGCAATAACGGTAATCCCTGTGGAAATACCAAGTACTGGTAAAAGCGTGAATTTTTTGGGAAAATCCGTTTTCCAAGTTGGAAATTCCCATTTTTGCCTAAACTTTCAGACGAGGCAAGAGCCTCGTCTCGCCTCAATGTGGCTACGGCCCTGCACCTTGAACACTTTTGTTTCCGTATTCGATCTTGTCTGAAAGGTTTCAACTCCAACTGAGTGCTTTCATGAGTATCCAATTTCTGCAAACTGTCTGGACAATTTTCAAGTAATCATAAGGTCTTAACATTCAAGCCAGTTCAATGATCCATTTGAAGTAAAAGAAAAATATCAATTTTCAACATTGAATTTAGTAGTATGTATTTTTCCATTTATGGCTAAGAAATTTCACCTCACCCATCCCCCTCCCCAAAAAACTGCATTTTCAATTGTTTTTCAAAGTTGGCACTTCAAAACGTTTGACAAAATACAATATTGCAAATGAGGATGGATGTCGCTTTTGGGACACATGTTGAGTGCTGGTCCCACTTGCTTGTGGCCCTTAGTCACAAACTACTAAGCTTGTCAACTATCAATTGCTAGGTCAAAAGGTAGAACATGCCTATGCTTCATGAACTATGACCAAATTTGGCACACCAGTAGACTCAACCTCAATTGGCACCATTATTGAGACAAACAAATCTACCTGATGTAGCTTGTTGATGTCGAGTCTTGTTTTTGTCGGTACAACCACCGAGTCTTCATTGTAAGACTTTACTGTGAGATTGCTACCCAGTATGTACAGTTTTAAATCATGATATCCCTCATATGTGAGTTGGTGGGAAATAATGGGGTGAACACGCAATTACCAGTTGGTGAGTCTGTGGGTAGTCATTCTATCTTTATCGTATCGCAGTTTTGCTGAAATTTTTCTTCTACCGATCATTTAATCTACGATTCTTAATATACCACAATTTGAAAACACATGATACCAAACACCGATCAAAAAATTACCCCTCCTTGGTCTATAGACAAGTCTATATAGCTGACTAGGTGCGATGACACATTTCCGTACTCTAACATATTGCCATCAATAGTACCCAGCAGCGGAAGCGGCTGCATACTTTCCATACTCAGAGCTGAAAGTAAAACAATGTTAGTCAATAAATAGAATATCTATACACAATTATCACCATACTAGCAAAGAGACAGTGAAAGATATGTTGGAAAAATGCATTCGTCTAGTAATTAGCCTTGTATTCATCCATTATCTACATCTGCATATATTTGGTTGGAATTTGGAACAAACGTAGACAGGAATGAACGTCGACAGGAATGATGAATGCAGAAATAGCTGGAATGAACGTAGACACATCCTGGAATGAACGTTGACAGGGCTGAAATGGAAGTCAACCATGTTAGAGAGAAAAAAAATTCGTCGTTCATTCTAGGAAGGGTCGACATTCATTCCTGGCAACATTTAAACTTTTGTTTCTACGTTCATTCCAGGAGTAGAATAAATTATGGTTTGTTTCCCAAAGTAAACAACTCCTGGAATGAAAGTCAAAGTGATGTGTTATATATTGCCGAGAACGAACGTCGACACATCTGGAAATGAAAGTTGAAGTTCTCTGGTTCATTGCGTAGCCGAAATTCGATCCAGGTATGTCGACATTCATTCCGATTCCCATTTGGTTCATTGCACTAACGTCAGCGTAGCTGTCTACCAGCAGCTAGTAGTGGTAAACTATTGATAGTTAACTCAGGGATCTCAACCTTGGACTTTGAAAAATCCTAATAACTTGCATGGCAGTTTTGAGGGCGCAAAGAGGTCGAACCGAGCGCCGAGCAATATCAGCTGGGGATTTTAGGGGGATGCTGTAAGCCCCCCTCCCAACTGAGTCCAGGGCAGAGCCACAGCCACTAAAACTTCAAAAATAATATAGAAATCAATCAAGATGAGTGCATTGCTACAAGGACAAGACAAGATAAAGTATTGAAAATGGTTGGCGTAAAACAGCAATATATAAGATATCATTGGATTAAAATATTTCACTATGTACTATGTTGGTAAATCACTAAGCATAATAAATTTATTTTTTCTACTTAAATTACAAGGTGTTGAAATTTCTGTGCATTGTTTTATCGGCTCTGTATCATCAATTGGTCCAGAGATTTTGTTGACTCATATCTGTAAAGTTGATTTGTTGATACTGAAGAAGAAAAGCCCCTCAAAAGTATGTGAACTGTCTTGAGGAGGCTGAATAAGTGCTCAATACAAGCATTTTTGAGTTGGGTGGCAGTGATGATGAAGCATCAGTTTCGTGCGCCAACCTTATATCCTTACTTTGTGATGTTTGCTGTAAAACTGGTGGGTTGCTCTTCTGTACTAACAATATTTCGTGGTTCAATAAAACGTTCTATGTATAAGTCAATGTACTCAATTTTAGTGGGTCAGTTGAAACTTGAATGTACCTATTAAGAAAGGGCAACAATACAACACTTGATTACTTGGAGTGCCCATTAGATACACAACAAACAAATAACAAACCATACTGGCGTAAGTAAGGAAAAGCAGGCTAGTGTTTTTGGCACCAACTTGAAATATTGTGTTTTTTTTACTTTGTTGAGTATGTCTGTATTATAAAATAGAGAACATATCAGCAAGGCAGACAAACTAAAACTGGTAGGAGTTATATTACATTCTACTGATGGAACAGGCCAGTGAGTTAAAAGCCAATACAGTCAATAACGTCAGTAAAAGTCAATAAGCTTATGGTTGTAGCTAGTGAATGGTAAAGGTTCTATTGAGAAGAAGGAAAGACGAAAACCGATATGACCAGTGGACTGAATAATATGCACATACTCAGCAGGCAGCAAAAAAGAACAGTATTATTGAGAGGTGGCTACGGGGCATATACTTGACGCACAGTTTGATTCTACTTTACAATAAGACAAGGAAGCAGCGAGTGAACTGTATAATGAATTTCATCATTTTCTAAATCAGAAAAGAACAGATATTGACTCATGGCTATGTGGCATATACCTGGTGTACAGTTTGATTCTACTTTACGATAAGGCCAGGTAGCAGCGAGTGAACTACATATGATTTTAATTATTTCCTAAATTGGAAAATAACAGATATTGACTCATTCGGATTTCATTGATGTTTGTTCCACCTTGACCAATGACTTCGCCATAGCAGTTTGTGAAACTTCAACATGATTTAGTTGTAAAAGTGAGGTTCTGGTAGTTGTATTGAAGCAATCTATCTAATTGTTCATTTATTTGTTTTGTTAGGGTTGTGGTTGAGACTATATAACTGAAAGAAATGGAGTATACAGTAGTAATAATTGTATGAAAGACTGAAGCAACGCGAGTGGGGTATTGATTATACTAGTGAATCCGGGTAATCAACCACATATGACAAAATTCATCCGAGTGAAATTTGACAGCCCCAAACCTCGAACAAGTAGGATGAAGGATTGAGATCCCTGGTAGCTCATTCAGGCTCCGTTTACACTGGTGCGCTATGCACACTTCGTACAAATGTAAACTATGAAGTTCGCAGCAAAAGCCCTAGCTGTTAAGATAAGGTCGCACCAAGACCAGTTCCGCATTGTCTCCAAACTGAAATCTGGTCAAGGTGTTTTCATATGATACGAAACTAATGCGCTAGAAAAAAGATTGTCTAAACAGGCACTTTGGTGCAGACCAGTACTGAGCCGTAGCTGTTACGATTTTTTACCGGTTTCATAGCGTGCTAGTGTAAACCGAGCATCAACGTGGTGAACAGCTGACTATACTAAGCTGTTAGATACATGTACCTCTATGTCAGAGGGAGAAAAATATTGGCCAACAGATGAGAGCTTTCTAAAATTAAAGGGATTTTAGTGGTTGGTCTCAACTATTAACTAACCTGTAGCTCCTGGAGCTCCTGGAGCTCCTCAAGCTCCTGTAGCTCCTGGAGCTCCTGTAACTCCTCGAGCTATTGGAACTCCTATAACTTCTGGAACTGCTGGAGCTTCTGGAGCTTCCTTCACTGCTACCACCTTCACGACCTCGGCTGTACACATAGTCAACTGAAACAGAAATAGTTTGATTTAGTATCACAAGCTAAAATTTCCATGAAAACACATAGTTCAAGTAACACTATGCTTGAAACATTGTTATTATACTAGTTTAACACTCACCCAGGAATATTGACACGATACAAACGAACAGCAAAAGAGTTAGTGTTCAACTTCATCGCTGCTGAATCCAACGGCGATGAGTTACTGCTAATTTGTAGCCGTACTAATTTGTTACTCTATTTATGCCTTGTGGAGTGGTCAACGCAGCTACAATCAATATCCAATAAAATCGGTTCTTGCATCACTTACTCAACCAATCAGCATTCTTTGAAGGTGATATGTAAGTGATTTTACGCTGCTTCAAACTTAATTTATTCAATTCTAGTGTCTTTGATTGAAAATTATTTTCCGGGGTTGTGCTCTTGTTATTTTCATCTATAGTATGAGTGCAATAGATACTGACTTGTATGAAATGTTTTTCTCTATACGCAACACTCTATATAAGGCCATAAAGCAAAGTTGCGAAAGTTTGGCTTGATTGCATTGAAGGAGGGTATCCCAGTAATAGTTATCATAGCACAGACTTTCAAGAGCACAAGAAACTTGGTTTGAAATTATTTTCAGGTTTTTTGAAAGCATTTTAGTTTAGTCAGCATTGTAATTTCTTGTTGCTAGGTTTTACGATTAGGTACACACCGGTCCTCGCTTGATAAATTACGTCTCAAGAAACTAATACAACATTGCGGTCAAAAACTTATTTTTAAATCAAGTTATATCAAAGGATATAAAATATCAATATTTAGAATTTAGTTGTGAAAAAAAAACTGTCAGGTTTTCATTTCTGACGTCGTTATTGTCATCAATGACTAACAGCAATAATTTTCAAATCTGAATTACAAGTTGTTTGACTGGACAAAAATTAAGGAATATAGATCGTAAATAAATAATAATTTTCAAACACAGTACAAAACTAAATAGCTACTAACAATAGTGTTCATAAAGCAGTTGAATCCATATTAGCGAGTTTTGCCGAGGTTCATGTTAGAGATCTGCCTTCCAATTCACACCCTGTTAGCACGTATAAGCAGTTCAATCTATATTTGTGGTTTTTTTGTTATTGCGTTTTGCCTCAGATTTCTGATCCAATTTAGATTCCTGTTGATATGTCTAATCTTATATTTTTTATTGCTCCCATCGTGAATTTGGTTCACTATCGTATTTTTAGTGTCATGGGAGCAGTCTTTGTTTTAGTCATGTAGGAGATATATCCCCCGATTTAGATTGCAGTTGACACTTTCCCAATCGTATCTTGTGAGATTATATTTCATTTGCACCATTTGATTTCTGTTTTAAAGTGTAATAGGAGCAGATATGCATACTGGTATCTGAGACAAGATGGTTCTCCTGGCTCCAAATGCCTTTTTGTGTGCACCAGGTGTTGATTATCCCAGTTGGTTGCAGTGTTTTTATATTGTACATGATTTTAATTACTGTCCAAGAGTTTATTGTGCAAGCCATTGTTTATATTGGGGTTTGTATCATGGTTTTGATCGTTGGAATGACATAATATGTTTGTACAAAAAAATAGTTATTAGTTTAAAGGAGAGGTTTTATTACATGTATACTTACAATGTATGAAATGAAAACATGAACAAGTGGTATCTACTTATTGATTACTTCAACAAGACATTCTAGTAAACGTACAGACATTTCTGTTTCACTGTTTGTCTGTAAACATCTAGTGATTTGGGGTTGGATAGCGAACTAATATGTTGCTCTCCATTTATTATATCGAGTTAATTTTTTAAAATGGTTTTATCCCAAGCTGGCTTTTGAATCTTTTTTAAATAGCTAAAGTCAACTACAATGTTTGTCATACGTAGCACAGTACGAAAATTGACAGCTAATGTTTCTAATAATAAACCGTGTCATCATCTCAATGGGACTTAGTCTGTATGTATTGAACAGTAGGAAATGCTTCATCCTGGAAATCAGCCAGTAGCATGTATTGTGTGGCGCAGGAGAGAATAGGTTGAGAAGGCAAGAGCTTGATCAACTTGTTCGGTATTATTATGTTGTCCTTGACAAACTCGTCATACTCGTGAAGAATAAAGTCCTTTAGATGTAGTTGAGCTCATCTTGATCTAAAATGAAAAGGAAAATTGGTTAGTAAATAACAATAAATATCGAAGCAAACTTTGCAGTTATCAATAGCAACGACCTCACAGTCTTGAGAGCAAACTAGAGAGATATAAGGAGCACACCTTCTCCACAACGCGAACTACCTAAGTACAATTAATAATAAATAATTAGAGCCCAGTGGTTACCTCTCTGACAAAAAGGCAATTTTGTCAAACCAAAGACTTTGCAGTTTTGAGAGCAAACCGGCTAGGCTCTAGGAGTACACTTTCTCCACATTGCAGCTAGTATAGCTTTTAACTAGTCTAAAACTATTGTTTATTAATCTTTAATTTATTTCTAAGAGTCCTAGAGTAGTTGCAGTTTATGTTGTTCCTTTAGTCACTGTTACTTGAGTGGATGCTTTCTGTGTATAAACAGCAAGTCTTAAAGAGCTGAAGTTGCACTGACTGGCCTGTACCGACAGCCAATGAAAATGCTCGCACGAAAACACATTATAATATCTAAGAAATTTTGCGAGGCTAAAAACTGAGACAGACCTCAATCGGATTGGCAATGATTGGAAATTTTTCATTTGTTTCCAAATATCGGATAAACCAGTTAATCAAATACTGATAGGTGCAAAAGGCATAGGAGAGAAGGTTGATGTTATAGTCGAAGACATAGACCCGATTGTGGAAGCTGAGGTTAAAGAAAACGAGGAGGCTCCATTGATGGACAACGAATATGCCAAACCAATGAGGATCGAAGAACGAGACAAAAGACAAGAATTTGATGAGTCAAGCTGCAGAATACCTAGTTGTATGTCAACCCTAGGTATTGATAATGATAGCGAGCCTCCAACTGTTGAAGATGAAGAATGGGATGAGTTGATAGGCAAATATTGGGGAGCTATAAAAACCAAACACAAAACAGGCGAAGTCATAGAAGTGTTAAATATGAGACTTAAAGGTGGAATTTTGAGAGAAAAAGCTGACTCATGAAAATGACTATCACGCAATGGGAACATCGGAGCTGTTGAAAAGAAATTGGAGACAATTGAGTTCAAATTCGAAAGGAAATTGCAGTGTTGGTTGTATCTTGGAGAACAAAAGTAACGTTGAACTCCGCTATTTTCATTCTTCGTCTAACAATGCCACCTTGTATCTGATAGCTCGATAGTAGTACTGTAAAAGCGGTTCGGTAAAAAAAGACTTGCCAACATTCGACAAAAAAATTTTGATTGTTAGATTTGTTGGATTGTTTTACAGACCTGCCAAAAACTTCTTTTTGAGTTTTTGGATAAATTTTGTTGGTATAATATGTATATGCATAAGAAAACGAATCTGCTAACATGTTACATTGTTGATTTTTGGCATGAATGTTTTTACAGACCTGTTACAGTATATTTCTATAGGTTTGTAGGTATGTTCGGTAATGCAAATGATAGTTGATATTTGCACAGAGCTGTAAGATATTTATTGGTTTTTTATTTGTTTATGCTGGAGGTTTTCCTCCCGATATAGACTGTGATTGACATGGGCCCTTTGTTTGTTTACTCGTGTTTTGGGAGTGGGTTAGGTATTATGTTTATTTGATTCGAACAGTAATAGCGAGCGTAATAAATTAGTTGCAGAAAAGTTAATGGTGAAGTATCTCCCCAATTACCATTGTATCACAAAACTATCAGGGGACCCTGCAGAGACCTCTGGTTGGACAGAAGGAGATAGGGCTCGACCTCTAGCCACTTGGCGCTTATTACATCTAATATTTACTCATTCCATGATTTGGCTGTTATTTATATATGTAATCTCATTGATCTAATCACTTCCTGTGCCTTTACTCTTATATGATTTTATGCTAATTACTTCCTGCCAGCTACTTACAAAAGAGCTGGAATTATATATACTTGTTGCATTCATTCACTCATGTCTTGCCAATCACCCTAGTGGATAGCCACCCTACACACACAGAAAAACTTGGAGGAGTTTTAATCCTATTTCAATCAATTTGTACTGTACGGGTCGTCCCTTGACGGTAGGAGTAAGTGACCTTCAATTGAGTGAAGCCTAGTCTGAGAGTAGTTGGCAGAACACTACCTAGTTTACACAACTGGGGATTAGCTGAACACAGCTAAATCCGAGAGCAATACCTAACAATTGGATACCTGCAAGGACTTCCACAATATATCACTCAATTGTCTAGCCCGAGGGTAACTGGCAAAACACTGCCTAATTTACACAGCGGGGAGATTAGCTGAACACAGCTGAACCTGTGAACAACACCTAGCAATTAGATATCTGCAAGGACTTCCGCAAGATATCACTTAATTGTCTAGCCTGAGAGTAACTGGCAAAACACTGCCTAATTACACGACTGGGGACCAGCTGAACACAGCTAGATCCGAGAGCAACGTTTTGATTAATAATGCGGTAGTTGACTGAACACAGCCTTTCTACTATTTATAGGAACCTGACTGAACACAGCCTAAGTTACCTCAGTTGCTTAGGGCAAGTTTTTGCCTACTAGCTAAATATCTGCAGAAGCTTCCGCTAGATATTATCAAGCTACTTGGTGTTTATGATAAATTTTGTACAATATGGCCGTCCAACCCAGACTTGGCTGTAAAGTTTTAGTCTAGCACATGAATAACCCTGTGAGTCTATCGTGTAGTTCTATCTATCTATCAGAACACTGATAAGAGAGAAGGTGTGAGCTGGAGTACAATTCCAAACTGACTTTATTGAGCATGTACATGGCCTTATATATGTTATGCAGGCAACTGATTGGTTGCAAGAGATGACCAATCAGAAAAGAGTATAACAGATGACCAATCAGAAAAGAGTATAATATCTGTGAGGCTATGTATGATGCTTGAGATTATAAACGTGGCAGTGAAAAGTGGGCAGCCATCTTGTTTTTCCAAATAATAATAATAATAATAATAATAATAATAATAATAATAATAATAATAATAATAATAATAATAATAATAATAATAATAATAATAATAATAATAATAATAAAATAATAAAAAAATGTTTCTGGCAATGTATGGAGATGTTGTAAGTATTGTAGTGTCGTACTTGCAAAATAGATGTTGTTGTAACTGTTAATACTGTGTAATGGCTAAATTTCGAAGCAGCTATTATATATTTTAATAAAATATGGATAAAATATAAAAAGCACCTGTCTAGCTAATAGTAAATATATATGTATATTATATTTAAAATACTGTCCACCTCAAATTCTTACTATCCGCGAACATAATCACCTGAGCAATTGAAGCGCGATTAAACAAGGATTGATTTAGTACCAGCGCCAGTGCACTGGTGAATGATCCATATTCAATCACTTTTGGGTTAAAATTGGGGTTGAGTTAGGATTAAAATCTAAGAGCATTTCTAATTGGGTGATGCATATTATTTGGAGCATGGCTACTCCAGTTATTGATTAAAGTTAGGGTCAATCTTAATCTTCCTGGAGTGCTATGTCTGTACTGTTTTCTCTCAGAAAGCGATTAAATATTAGAAGCGATTTGAATTGGAGGTAATTATTTTGTATTGGATCTAGCTGGTAGAAAATGACAAAGCTTATTTCAAGTGTAATGGCAACTTGTATTGAACAAGGAAATTGAAATCAGTACAACTCCATTAAAATGGAAATACAGGCATTAAAATATAAAAACCACTATGAATATAGAAAAAAAAGTCGATAAAATAACAACTGGCTTGATTGAATGATGATTAGTATAGTATAGTCTATTACGACATAGAGCCACTGGGGTACACTCAGCATACATGCAATAGATTCCAAGTTGAAACTGAGAGTTGATGTCTGATTTTGATCTTCAAGCTAATAAAATAAGAGTGACATCATTAGGCACGCTCCACAATGAGCAGGTATGTCAAAAGAAAAATTAAGCCGAATCCAACAAACCTTCAGGAGTTGAAACTGAAGAGCGGGCAACATCACAGCATTTTTTTTCATCACTTGTGAGCTCTTACTTCCTATATATTCAATTTTTATTTTAAGAAAGACATCTCTAGTTGGTGACAGGTCTAAAATGCAGGAATATAATATAGTACTCACTTTTATTTGCAGCCACTTCAAGTTCAAAAGTTTTCAATGTAATAAAAACAAAACAATCAATGAATTACTAAACAACAATCAACATCATTTAATCAATTTAGTATTTGAACTTAGTTACTAATCACTACACAAACAATAGAGTATTCAAGGTATATCTTATTTACCTGCTTCTGTGTCATCATTTACTTAGAATTTTGAGACAGCTATGTAAGCCTCCATCATCCTCATGTGCTCTCTTTGTTAATGATTGAAGCGGGAAAACAACGACCTGTTCAGGGACAATAAGATTGTATGCTTAGATGATCATTGATACCCTCACTTGCTGTTAGGTAATCATACTATAAATGCCATGGCTTTTCTTCATTTTAATCATATCAGGAGCAAAATCTAACTTGAAGAAAAGAACCACAGTTTAATCATTTCTGGGTTGAAGTTCTTACTGGATCAGTAAAGCGAACAATTAAGGACTTGTAGACTAACAATACAGGGGAACTAGAGTTTAATCGCTTGGGAGTAAAGTTCTTGCTAGCTGATTAAATCCAGAGTTTAATCCCCTGAGAGTGATATATTGACCTACCCACAAATTTTGGCAAATTTATTGTCCAACTTTAATCCTTAGTTACTCCTTCTAGCAAACACTCTCAAACTTTCTACTGAAATACCAGATATCACCCCTAATGATGCCGAATTGTACTCTTATATTAATCACTAGCAGAAATACCCGGCGTTGCCCGTAGAGATAGCATAGCAAGTGCAAAAATGATGTTAGGGACCCCAAGGGGGGCTAGCGTTATGGAGTTTTTACGAAGTTTTGCCTTGCCAGTTGGCTTGAGGGTGCTAAATTTGTCTACATGTTTCAATCATTATGTTTGGTTAAAATTTTTACGAAATTTGCTGTCAGAGCATCCAACAGTTCTTGGAAATTTTTTGTTCACGCTAATTATAAATTTATAGACGCACGGGTGTGCCAACTTCCTCTTGCTTTATAACATAATTAAATCTTTGAACATAATTACACAGCATCTGCAGAAGTTCAACGGTTGTTCCATGCAACCCATTGCTCTCCCTATTGCACACCACCACCCATAACAACAACTTGCAAAAAAGTTGACTTTTCTTTTTGAAGAGATGAGCATGCAACTCTTTCGTAATAGCTCGAGTCCAGATATTCCAGGAGGTAAAAGACATTTTTTTAAGGTTATTTTCCCACCAAAGGCGATAGTCATAAAGCACGGATTATATTTCCAAAAAGTCAAAGTCTCAAGGTTTTGCTGTAGTTGTGCATTTAGTGAAAAACCAACTCAGAGAATCTGATGGATATTCAAGTACTTGTATTTTAAATTTCCATATCAAAATATGTGCTTAGTGAATGTGCAACCCATTGGTCAATATTTCGGAAGCGTATTTTAGAATGCTGTGTCAACTGTGTAAGTAAATCAGCTAAACATGCACTGTTCACAGTATGGCAATCGCAACGCAATTGTAACAAAAATCCACAATCATTTTTATTTTTTCTGAATTTACGTAAACCTTGTGGAGTTGGAGAAGAGCTGTTTGGAATAATCGAGCCAGTTCTTTTTCATGGCATGCTGAGCAGCAGGTAAAGTCAAATATCATTAAAATAAACAAATTGTGTACAAATTTTGCACAAATTAAGGATTAAGTTCCTCAAATGACTTTTTTGTCACTCTCATTATGCAATTTTTGTACAGCTTTGTATAATATTTTTGTATCTGTTATCAACCGTCTAACATCGATATTTCAACTACGATGATTATTACCAATCTTGTGGAGAGATGGTTTGATTAATTATTATTAAATGCAGGAGTAGTAATAATAATGAGAACTACTTAAAAACCGTTAGTCAAAAATATTGCAAATCATTACACCTAGACTCGCTTTGCGCTGCTGTCGTATACCTACTCATAATTATTAAGTTTTTTTTGTCATGGTAAACAACTTTAAAAAGCAAAAAAAAACAAATAAGAAAAAGTACTACTGCTGAACAAAGCCAGAGAAATTGAGAACAACTCCGACACATTGGGTTCCTTTTGATTACTTTTCTTTTTATTGCGGCGTATATCATTATTTTGTATGCATTACCAGTATTGTTCATCCATTGTTGTTATTATTGTTATGATACACTGTGACTATGGCTTTTGTCCATAGTTTCAATGCTTATGATATTTATTTGTATCAAATTTATTTGTGCTTAAATTGAGGAATGTTGTACAGGAATTTACCGTCAGGAGTGGTAGCGACCACCTGTACAACGGCCCACAGTAATGAGTAAGCACAACAGTGCAGTGTACGCCTTTCCAACTCGCTCTCCACCTATCCCGAGGAGCAGGTGTAGCAGGTCGACCTAGCCGTTCGAATAACTGTTCCAATATCACTTGCCCGTAGGTCAAGTGCAGTGTGAGTCGAGATCGACTGACCACTTTCTATTGACTGCTTATTCTAGTTGCTAGTCGATTGATTTCAGTGCAATTCCTCTGTCCACTAATTTGTATGAGTGCTGAACTTAGCAAGTTCCTTCGCCAGTGTAATTAGTGCAAGTGCTTACTTGTATTATCTCTGTCAAGCTACCTGTGCTCGAGCATAAGTGCGCTTATGCTATTAGACCAAACAAGCAAGTGAGAGTGTAGGCAGTAACTCTGACTTATTTGGTACACGACACGACTATTTATGCACAAAAAGTTATGTGATATTGATTGACATACAGTAGACAAAAGCAGGCCACGCCTGGTACAAGTGATTGGTTACTTAATAGCCAATAGAACAAAGAATCGTAGAACAGGGTGGTGCTTGGCAGCATGGTTGGCTGCACAAGCACATGTGTGAAAAGTAGAGGCTAGTGCAAACAACACAAACATATAAAAATAGGTATAAAATAGACATGTAGGAATAGGGCATAATTCGGCGAGATAAATAATAGGTAAGCATAACCAGTTCGGTATGTCACGGCAGTTCGGCAGTTTAATTAGTGTCAGTGTGGTCGACCTACTGTTCGGTCGTGGCACATTTCCTCCACAATATAATGATATGGAAGAGATGAGAGTATATAGCAGCAGTACCGATATTAATGAGCAGTATTCAACCACAGTGTTATTAACTAAAAATGACTTTTTAAACAAAAAAGAAAAACAACTACTTTTATACAACAATGATAAAAATAATATTAATAAAAATAGTAATAACAGTAATAATAATAATAATAATAATAATAATAATAATAATAATAATAATAATAATAATAATAATAATAATGATAGTGATAGTGATAGTGATAGTGATAGTGATAGTGATAGTGATAGTGATAGTGATAGTGATAGTGATAGTGATAGTGATAGTGATAGTGATAGTGATAGTGATAGTGATAGTGATAGTGATAGTGATAGTGATAGTGATAGTGATAGTGATAGTGATAGTGATAGTGATAGTGATAGTGATAGTGATAGTGATAGTGATATTGATAGTGATAGTAATATTAACGGTAACGGTGACGGTGACGGTGACAATAACAATAATAATAATAATAACATTAATAGTAATCAATGACTAATAATTAATATTTTTGTTATTTTTGATTTACTAAATAAATAAGAACTACTTTTATTATTGTTATTACTTTTATTATTACTCTATATAGTCATAATAATAATAATAATTAATAAAAGGAATGAAAACGACAACAAAAATAACCATAAAAACAATAAAAATAATAATTATAATAAAAATAATAATAAAAATGATGAAAAAAAATAATATTACTGATAACAATAAAAATAATACAGAGACTCAGGCATAAAAATAACAATGCAGGTGGAGATGGTGTTTATTATTTATCATTTTGATTATTATTAAAACTAACAATTATTTATTGGTGTTATATATTATTATTATCATTAATATTAATCATTTTAATAATATAGCCACAGGCTTCAAGAAAATTGCTAAATAACAATATCAGACTGGCATAAGCAATGAGATAATGTTGGAATGTGAAAGGCAAGTACAAGTGATGGGTGAGTCGGCGGAGATGCAATTATAAGACTGAAAAAAGCTAGCAAAACAATTATGTTTGGTGCATAGATATCAATACTTGATTCGCTGTAGCACTGCTGACCAATCAAAAGGCTGTAGCATGTCGGAATATATTCAAAGTAAATCGAACATGCCATGAAAGACAGAAAAATATGGCCGGATATAACTTGGCGTAACTGATGAGAATGAGATTTCTATTGGAAATATTGCTGCGATCTTCTACCAAAATGAAAATTCAAGAGTGTTATGACCTAGAGAATGTAATGACGACTCTGAATATGTACTTTTTGTTAAGATTGGTTCTGTAGTGCCGGAGTTTCAAGCTAACATCGCAAAACCCGACTTACATTTATATATTAGATTACAGTGTTTAATCACCTGTTTAATCCCAAATGTTCCACTTTTTTCTGTGTGTGTAGGACTTTGGTTATTGAGGAAAAAAGCAAATATTCAAACCACACTCTGCGCAGTTTGTTTGAGCCCTGGGCTCTGCCTATGCCGAATGATCCGGCAGTATTCTACCTAGTTTTCACTGTCGGGCAGGACAGTCTCTCCTCTGGAGAGAGGCATAATGCTCGAGATCAGTGGGCTTTCGTAGAAACAAGCTCGATATCCATTACGATAGTTTGAGTACCATTTTACTAATCAAAGCATCGGTAATTCTAGTAAACTTTTTACTCAGACTTTTATGATAATAGTGTGTTCTTTTAGCTTCCTTAGCAGCTTTATCTTTTTCACATCTGAAACAAAAAATTACTTGATAAATAAATTATTGCTACTGAACTGAGAAGAAGTAATATCTTTTGTGTTAAATTCTTCTGTAAGGCTAGTTATCTTTTCTGTCTCATGTGAATGAGCTGCATATTTCAGTGTAGTTGAAGATTTTCAAATTTACACAGGGTTCATGTTACATTGCACAATTATGTTCAACTCAAAAAAATAATTCCATACAAATAGTAAACATCCGTTGATGCACATAGAGTTTTCTCCCCGTGTATTGCAACTTGGAAAGCTCGCACTGGCCGTAGGGTGCCTGTATTTCTCTGAAAATAGACACTTAGTAAGTTACCGGAAAATGGAAGAACACTTATGTAACAGCACTCCCGGCTGTGTTGACTTCAAGAAATCAAAGAACTTCTCCAAAATTCATCGCGCAAGAAAGAAACACATTGCTACACCAGTACACACATTCCTTAAAATTTCCGCATATCTCAATCGTTAGAAGTGAAAAAAAAATTGAAAGCATAAAAACTGTGAGAGATCCTTGATATGTCTGACCAAGAACTTTTTGACTCATTGAGTGTTCTGAAGGATGTTGCGAAGATGTTTATCAGGCCGTATGGAAGGTTCAATGAGTTTGTGGGGTACTTGGTTTACATCGCTACAGAAACATCAAAGCCACAACCTGGTGAAATTTATCCAATTATTTATAACATAGAAGTAAATGAAATGACACAGGGTGCTAGAATTAGAGATGAATCAAGAAATACAGTCGTCTATTTTACAGGTGGTCTCTGTCAACAAAAACAAAAAATGCTCATATACAACAAAGACAACGGCGTTGTCGGTTCCGTGCATGAGCATTTTGCAATAACAGAAACTGGTGTGTGCATTAATAGACGCTTGTATTATTATGAGGTGCCTACTGATACAGTTCTATCTGGTAATGCTCGATTTTGTGTGGTCAATAATTTAGAGAACTTGGGTGGTATAGGAACATCTGAAATAGGAAGCAGTATGAGCATTGAGTTCAAAGGAGTTAATGTACTCGAAAAGCTTGTGCTTCTAGCAACTGGGCTGAAGATTATTAACTATAAAAGACTTTTCCACACTCATCCAATACCAAGGAATATCCTAAACCTTGATCAAGCTTCAATTCCTTCACGCCAACCAGTTCTTGAAACTCTTAATAGATGCATACTGAGAGTGGGTTTTCATGACTTCAACGGAGATCTCTTTGTGGAAGTTTTAGATTCGACAACACATAACATTGAGTTGGTTATTCGCTATGTAGAGGACAAAAGTGGAGAGAAATCATTCATAGACATCTTTGGTAGAGTGCAGTTTACATCAACTTGGACAAATGAAAAAGAAGTAGTTCGCTCTGTAAACGGCCAAAAGATTGGGCACATAAATAGATCTAAGCCAACCAGTTTTATAAGTTCCTCTACTGGATGCAAAATTATGGAATACGGACAAGTTTATAGACCTTCGGATTTTTATAAACGCAAAAAAGAAACTCATCAAATTTTTGTCGCCGGTCGACCAGATCAAGTGTTGTGTGAATTTTTTCAACACCGTACTCAAGGAAACCTTTACGTTAGTTTTGGTGAGGCCGTTGGTGTGGAAAGAAAAACCATGATGATGGTAGAAGTTGCTCGCCTTGCCAGAGTTTATTTTAAAAAAGTTTTGAATTTTGTAAGACCAAATGTACATGAGTATCCCTTTAAAAGTTTATTATGAAAGCACTATTGTCAACAGTATATAGCAGGGTTCAGCAGCTCCCAAAAGCAATACTTGATACCACTATGATGATTTAAACCTGTTAAATCCGCATCTCAAATTTGAATAAAGTGACAAAATTTCAACTCGTTGCATATTGTCTCATCATTTCATATATTGCCACAAAATTCAGAGTTTCATAAATTGTTTAGGGTGCGATATTCATAGCCATTGCAATCAGCAAACAAACACCCTCTCTCAATCTCAATGGTATGTGGGATGTAATTTAAGATCAGTTGCTGGTGACTAAAACAAATAATCACTATTTTGGACCATACAACAAACTATCAACAGTATAGTGCAGAGTTCAGCAGCTCCCAAGTTTCTGTCACCCTGAATATCTTATGGTCTTCATTGAAACTTTGATTCCAAATTTAAAAAGTGTGTGAAGCCAGTCTGATAACAACATACCATTGTAATAATGCTGCCTACATGATTAGGACGTATAAGTAGTAAAAAACCCAGACAGTTCTTGTAGCTATAGCTGCGTTTTTCCATTGCACCCTGTCCCTTAGGTCTCCATGCATATTAAAACAGTGCATCTATGCTAGTTTACCACAAGGAACATACGCAAGCAAACACATTCTTAGCACACCTGTTGGAGTAACTGTGGTCCAAAGTGAAATTTTCATACCAACCATTTAATAGAATCTAATCCACTGCATGCTTACCTCAACTGCGGTCTGACTCAACAAAAACCGGTAGCCATATTTAGTTCACAAGCATGACCATCACCTTATAGGGAGATGGTAATTGCTTCAAACGCGCAAAGATTGAGTAGCAGTTGAATCACACGCTTACATGCAGTAAATATTAAGGGGTAGGGGGTAACAATACTGCAGAAAATTGAGTTCAAAAAGTGATAACCTCCCTTACAACCTGATAGGTTCATCATACAGGGTCAATTGGAGAGGCGTTCCTCCACATACTTTCCTGCTGCTAAAAAAACTATTTAATAGAATAATCTACACTACATTTGGTACTTGGATTGTATATTGTGGCTGTTCACTATCTGGATGTGTATCATTGTAAATTTTTTTTTTATTTAAAGCGCCTGTACATCACTTTGAACAGCAGTTTTCATTAGGTTTTTGTGTTGTACTTGGGAAACAATTTTAAGGAGAATGCCTCTATTTTCGCCTTGAACACTTTCGTTTTCGTATACGATCTTGTCTGAAAGGTTTTAACTCCAACTAAGTGCTTTCAAAAGTGTCAGTTTCATGCAATTACCCATAAGCTTTCAACATTCAAGCCAATTTATTGGTCCATTTGAAGTAAATGAAAAATATTAATCTTCAGTTTCGATCGTAGTAGTATGTATTTCCCATTTATGGCTCAGAAATTTCACCTCCTTCCCCTTCCTTCCAAAAAACTGCATTTTTACCCACTTTTCGAAACTGGCTTTTTGAAAACTTGGCAAAATAAAATACTAAAAACAAGGACGGCTGTCACTTTTGGGACACACGACTGCAGGACTATTGAGTGCTAGTCGCTCTTTCTTGTTGCCCTAATGCTACATGTACATTTACCAATAACATACCGACTTGCCCTTACCGATTGGAGATGACTACAAGGAGTTTCCCTTTTTTTCTCTACTTTCGATTATCACGCATCACCGATGAAACCCGCTACATTTTTGCCATAAAGTGCATTCAAACAACAAAGACGGGACGCTAAAAAACGACTCTTCATCTAAAAATAATTTCATTTAAGAAACGGTTTTGTTGGAAACATCAAAACCGCGAACAGTGATATGATTGGTCTAATCACGATTTGACTCCTGATTTTTTTACCACGAGCAAGACCTACCGATGGCCTCAAAAAATATGCTACCGATTATTTCGTTACGCCACACCGGAAACACATGCAAGGACACACTCAATCAGTAAAGTAAATCGCGAGCCAATCGGTGGATGAACACGAGGTATTAGTCATATACTACTAATTTTTTCAACTAACAATCGCTATGTCAAAAGGTAGGACATGCCTTTGCTTCACAAACTATGACAAAATGCGGCACACCAGTAGGCTCAACCTCAATTGGCACCATTACCAATACAAACAAATCTATCTGATGCAGCTATTGATGGCGAGTCCTGCTTTTGTCAGTATGACCACTGAGTTCTCATTGTTAGACTTTACCGAGAGATTTCTACCCGGTTTGTACGGTTTGTAAAACTACCCCTCCTTGGTCTATAGGCAAGTCTACATAGTTGGCTAGGTATGATGACACATTTCCGTACTCAAATATATTGCCATCAATAGTAATCTTGATTGGCTCATCTTTTACATTTTCTGGTGAGTAACATACGGTTCCTTGGATCACCGAGTTACCTGGCAATGGAAACGTAAACCTCAACTATGACGGTAAAGACTCGCCTGTCACGTTTGCTGTTGCATTTTGTATCCTCCGTTGACAGTGATATGATTTTGCTCCAAAGATCTATTGTATCAACAAATCTGTGGCAAATTCCCCCAGTTAGTCATTAGCCCTATCATCTCGTATTGCGGCTCGCATCTTGTTAATCTCACCATTGTACACGCGCTTGTAATTGTTTATCAGTTGGTGTTGTACCACATCACCAACATCCCTATTGTCTAGGTGATTCGTTCCCAACAAGTCATTTCACTTCCCATTCAAAAAGTTCGTAGATGTGTCAATACCCTCAACGTCTGTGTACAGCAATGTGGTGTCATGTACAGATATTTGTTTTTGATCGGCTTATTTAAACCACCAGTCATCGTTGCGCTACCCAGTTTAACTCTCAAGGTGGTCTGGTTGACTGTTATTGCCCTTGATATCATCATACACATAGTACAGCGATGGGAGTTCAACAACTGCATAGCCACATTCTTGATAGATAGTTTTCTCAGACAATTTACACATGTTCATGTTTGTAGACTGTTGGCTGATACTATTCACCTATATAGGCCCATCAAGCTCAATCCTGCCAGTTTTGTAATAGTCTGAATTTCCATTTAATAATAGATGGAAAAACATTGAATTTCATTCAGCAATTTTTTGGTAGACATTGAAGGTCTTTCACAAGTCGTCTCCATGGGTAGTGACTATAAACAGGCTAATGGTTATATAGAACAGTTTGTTGACATCACGCGGAAACCCCTGATAATTGAAAATTTTTATGACTTTGGCGGCTGGTATGAGTGGAGAATGAGATTTTACTGCAATCGCTACAAATTTGCTTTGTACTGTGCTATGAAGCTGTGCAGTTTCAACAAAGATCATCTCAACCAGGGGCTCACTCTCACTTGAGCCGTTATGAACTTTCAAGTAATGTTTGGCTCAGATGCAAATCAGAAATCCCAAGGATCAAAACTTTGATCCCCAAAACAATCTGTACTCCAAAAAGAAATACCAAAGATATTTAGACAAGTTTGCCGTCACTACGGACACCATTCCAATAATAGATCATCCAGGAGGAGGATTGGGATACACGCACACTTCCTGCAGATTTTAGCCAATACCATCCATCGATGGGACAACCCAAAGCTTATGTGGACGTCAAGAAAAAAGACGGAGATTGGTGAACGTATTATCAATTTTTGCCATGGAACAGCAATGTGGGAGTCAAGACGGACAATGTAAGCCAAAAAAAATTTGATTTTCACCGCCTGGTACCCGATAATTCTAAAAGTTTCACAACCTTTGGGATGGTAAAACTTGACGCCTCCTACCTTCTCAGAGCACAAGCGCAGGCCAACTGGGCCAGATGCTCCTTAGAATCCCAGAAACACTTTTTGATTTTGTCAACAACTTAATAGCTAACAACCTAATAGCTAAAAATCAGAGTTTCGAAGAGTCTATCAAAAACTTTGAAAATGCTCTATGCATGACTTTGGGTCAAATCAACTATGTAATAGCCAAGGATTTGTACATGGTATTCAGCAGCCTAAATCTTAACAAATTGGATGAGTGAGTAATAGATTCAAATTGTGACATCAAGGTGGAAAGGAGCGCTGATGGTGCTGGCATAAAAACCAGACCTCCATCGCCCAACTCCAAGTTGCTTCAGATGTCCAAAAAAAAATCTGCTCTGACGCCCAAGCCGAAGCCAGCTCTACCATTCGACTAAGTTTTAGTCAGATCGGAGCATGACGTTCACGGGTGTACAATACGTTGATCAGCGGAAATAGTGTAGCTGCTGGTGTAGTGTATATGAAAAGTCTCACACGAAAAACTCTTTCAAATATTTAAGAAAATGGAGAAGTTTTTTAAGTCACGTGAAAACCCTGAATATCATAAAAAAAGTTTTGTGCAAAAAAATATTTTCTATTAATGTAAAAAAAGTTTTCTATTTGGGCCCAAATTTTATTTTTTCAATCAGCTCCAAATTCCTTTTGTATTATAAAGGGAGTTTTGTGCAAAAAACTTGTTTATTTGCATAAATTTTTTTATCTATTTATAAAACGGTTTTCGCGCGAAGTCAAACACACTTTTTCAGTCAAGTAGGATTTCTGCTCGGGCCAATCAGTACAACTTTGGCTTTATAAGGAACGCGTTTTTACACAAAAATCACCCACTCCAGCAACAATGCCTGAAGGAACAACATCGACTACAGCATATAGCACAACTGCAAGGAAAACTCACAGAAATTAGGTAAGAACTAATACATGATTATTTAACACTAGTTTAAACTAACTAAAAAGTTAGGTTTTGCAAGTGTGTTTTAGATGTTTTTGGAGTGCCTTATTTGAGTCAACATTTTGGGTCATTATTTTGATTAGGCTTGTTATTGTCCTCAAGCGATGTATAATACCTCAAAAGCTAAAACAATATGGTAACTCAAAAAATTGCTTTGACTTTAAAACATATCAAAAGATTTAAATTATCAATATATAGAATTTACTTGTGAAAAAAACATCAAACTTTCAGTTCTGGCGTTTTTGTTGTCATCATTAACAACAATGACTTTTAAACCTGAGTTGAGAGCTGTTTTTGACTGGAAAAAAAATCATGGAATATAGATTTTAAGTAAATGATGATTTTTAAATAAAATGAGTAGAATAACCACCAACTAATGTTTATTTTGAAGTTTTGGTTAAGTCTATTTAGCACTTAAAAGACAATTCCAGTCAGAAACTTGCGTGTCAATGGCTGACATGATACCTTTGATTAATTATTTTCACTATTATGCTTCGATGTTTAATATCATTTATTATTTGTTTTTCTTCTTTTTGTTTCAGATTATCATGTCTACAACAAAGCACTAAAGCTCAACGATTTCATTTCCGAAGTTTATCATGAGTATATAAAAGACAGTATGTTCGTTCCAAAGAGTCAATAAAACTAGTAACATTTTAAGCTTTGATATTCTATGTCGTACAACATATGCTGAATATGGGAGAGTTTTACGATGAAATTTCTTAGCACAAATACAATAGCAATGCGTAACAACGAGACACTGCAACAGAATTATTTTTAGATACAATGGACAACAATGTTCAAACCATTTCATGCATGTCAAACATTGTAGATATTCATACCTATTTAAAAATCTGAAAAAGGCTATGTGGGATCAAGGATTTGTTTCAGATATAGACCAGTACATGAACCCAATTCTGCTAGCACCCGTATAAAAAATAGAAAACGGTCACTGTGGTATAATTTTGGGTCGTTTGAAAGTCAAATGTTTGAATAGATGAAAGTGATCAAACATGGCGCTACACCTAGCAGTAAACAGCAATTGCTATTAGCATTGGCATAGCAGGACTGATATTTCATACTGGTTTTGCAATGAGTAAATACTGAAACCAAACACCAACATATATTGTCACCAATATCCTCAAACAGTTTGTCTACACAGAACCTGCAAAATAAAAGCAGACAACCCTGAGTACGGAAACTCCACTCTGAAAAGGCTCATGAAAGTCAAAGAGCATGCTGGGAAAGCCGTGAAAGATTCATCGAATCATCTTAGTAAATGATGTACAATTATGCTGCTATCTCAGAGAGAAAAATATGTAAACGAGAAACTCAACCATGTTGTGACATCAAAAATGTGGTGGAAATTTATCAAAGGAAGACTACCGACAGCATCAACGATTACAATTTTATTGACCGAAAGTTGGTAAGCAAAAAGAAGATTGTCGAAATACTAGGTAATCATTTTGTCGGAGTAGGTAGCCAGAGAGATAGGAAAAAGGCGACGAAAATAAACGACAGCGTCTGTCAGAAAGCAGTGTGAGAGAGATCCAAACCCTCATGAAAAACTTGTATGTTACCAAATCAACAAACCGCAATGATTTTCCAGCTTAGATTATTAGCTTCCAGCTTAGCGTGTGAACATCTATGTGTTCCAGTGACAAATATCAATAACTGCATGCTACAAACAAACAAACAAACACTCTAAGGTTTGGAAACAAGCTCATATACTCCTAGTCAAGAAAGTAAAAAATCCGTCACGTCCAAGCGACTGCAGACCTTTATGTCTACTGCACTACCTCAATAAAATAGCTAAGCAAGTCATACTAGCTAAACTGAAATAGGATTTAGGGGACAAGCTTACCAACAAGCAGTAATTCTACTAACAAAAACGAATCACTACTGATGCGCTACTGCATATTATACATGATTGGTTAATCCAAAACTGAGCCATGTTTCCGCCACACTCATCAACATGTAAAGATCATTTGATAAGATGATTATGAAACTCCCCCACCTCGGAATTGCTGAGGGACTGATATCTCTCATATATAGTTTCCTGACCAACCAGCGATGCTGTGTGAAGCTTAAGAGAAATCAGCGCACAGACACATTATAATGTGTTCTCCACAAGTTGGGACATTGGTTCTGGCTTGCATACATCAACGACCTATGCATAACTCCTACATGTGACTCCGTGAAATATGCTGAGAATTTGACCATTTGTATACCCTTTAGCAAATTTCACTGTAATGACTTCGAACGTTATAAGATATAGCATCAGTCAGTGAACAACAGTAGTAATATATGAGCAGATCTCCCTACCAAGTGTTTTTTTGTGGATTAGACCTTGGAGGTTATGCAATGGGTTACGACGTTGGATGAATTCGCCGAGTTTATATTGTATTTCTTTTGAGGGGTACTTGAGTGGCATTTGAGTGGCATTTAAGTGGCATTTGAGTTTTTGATTATTTTTTTACTTAATTTGAACTTATATGGTATCTAAATTTTGAATGTATGGCATTTAGGTTATGATAATTATTACATAACTGTATACATAATTATAACTCATAGGGTATCTAGATTTTGAATGTAAGGCATTTAAGGTTTGATAATTTTCTGTAATTCCAACTCATATGATATCTTGAGAGAGAGAGGAGATATATTTACATTGAATAAATACAGTGATTAAAAATGAAACAATATGTGAATATATACATTTATTGTGTAATAAGTAGGGAAAATCTCTCCATATAATATAGCTAGAGTCAGTAAATACTAAGTAATAACAATTAATACATAGACTTTTTTTACAATGATATCTTTGATGTAGTGATGTTATATCTTAAGAAGGGAGACTTCTGTTTTATGTGCTTTTGAATTCGTAATGAACTAAAATAAAAAGTTATGTATTAGTATAGAATGATTAAACAAAAATTTAAAATAATTACATGAAATTGAATTATAGCTTTAGTTACATTGGATAGTTTACATTATATAGAAAAGGGAAATAGCTCACCAAGTCACATTGTCCAACTTGTTTTTGAATTAGAGACTATCCATCGCTAAAACACTCATCATTTTTTTTCAGCAACATATCCTGTCTCAAAATCATCAAAGTCTCCACGTAGAAAATCTTCAAGTTCATCATCATCATCAATTTCTAATATTGTTTTGTTGTGCTTTGCTTGATCACAATATTGTTTCCAATACATTCGACCGAGACAGTATGGGGAGCAAAATGAAAGATCGTATTCTGTCTTAAATTTTCCGTGGGTTGTTTTTCCTCTGTAGATCATCACACCTGGAGTATATTTGTTAGCTTCTGAAGCATATTTGTCTGGTATGGCAAGCGTCTTCAACAGCGTTTCTCCACATTGTTCAATGCTATAACGAATACAAATTACATTCGACTGCCCTCCTTTAAATCGATGAGGAACGAATCTATCAACAACATCTTGGTAAGGAAAAATAGCACCGGGTTGAAAACTATTGAGGGCGTTGATGTTCAAGAAGCGTTTGAGCTGACCTTTAGTCAATGTACTAAAATATAGTGATTCCTTTTCAGCTTTCTTTTTGCTTAGAGGATGTCTGGTAACACGTCTGACATCATACCAAAGAACGCTTTTATTTTTTGGTTTTCCCTTTCTACCCAAATATACAACGTTAAACGGAGGGGGGTAATTATCACAGTTGAAGTTTTTAGCTATTTCAACTGGACAGAGGAGTATTTTGGGTTCGAGTTCATTTATATCTGAAGGATCATGGTAGTGTACTTGAGAATATCTACACTTCTCCTTACTTGATGGATGTATCACACCAGTCACTCGCATAATGCTTGGGATAGGAAGATCTTCAAATGTTTTGCAAATCGGAACTTTTGGTGAGTCAATCACTTGAGAACCTTTAGACTTTTCTAATTCCCTAGCTCTCCTTTCGTTGAGACATTCAACTGTTAAATGAGTTATAGCTGCACTCTCCATTGTTTGCTTATCAACGGAAGTAGTTTGTTTTCTCACTATTTGTTTTCGTTTCCTTACTATTCGCTTTTTTGGAGCAGTTTTCCTTCTCTTAGGAGTTGTTTTGCCGTTTTTCATTTTATTTTCTGTTGGATATGGATCTGTGCAAAGGAGCTCTTCAGAAAGAGCATCCATAACATTCTAAAAATAAAAGGGTAATATTTGCATGAGTGGCTAAGAGTGTATTTATTACTTAGAGTGTCTTATATATATATATATATATATATATATATATATATATATATATATATATATATATATATATATATATATATATATATATATATATATATATATATATATATATGTATTTATGCTAAAAGCAGTTAAGATCATAGAGTTATGGTAGATTGAGAATGTACTTATTAAACTATTGGGATGTGGAGACAGTCAACAAAGGATGTATTCAAATATATATATATATGTATTTACTTAATATCATACTGCTTTTAACATCTCAATTGGTAAGAAATAAAATATAATAGTTTGAACAAAATATTGTAAAATAATAAAAAACAACTAAAAATTTTTCATAAATATGTATGAAACGCTTCTAACATTAGTTCTAAAATACCTACAGAAGAGGATAGAACTTTATCTATTTGGACATAATTATAAATATGCTTTCTGAATTTATAAAAAGTTTTTTTGTTCCACGTCATGTTGTATAATTTTTTGAAAACTATTTGATTCCAAGCACTTCTTTCAATTTCTTTTAAAAAATTATTAATATTAACGACTTCCACCATTGACAAAACGATTTCGAAACCGTTTTTTATAATGTCATCAAAACGTTCTGTAGATATATCACGTTTCTTACAACACATCCCCATACTCATCATGTGTTGAGTTATACAGAATATTATAACTTGAAATTTCAAACGTTTTACAGCTTCTTCTTCAACAACATCATTATTTATCACATAGTTATGATACATTTCTGGAAGGAAGTCCTTTAAGTAGATTGGTTTTGTTGTTGCATTGTTCTAAAATACAAGCGATAATTAGATAACTAAAATAATTAAAGGTGTTCAACAGGTGTTAAATAGTATTTTTTATTAATTCTTACCTTTTCATCAGGCTGAGATTCCGACTTTAGATACAATGGTTGACTTTCTACGACTTGAGTATTCATTCTGAAAGAACAGAAAAAATTGGTTCAATTCTTTATAACCAATTTAAAGATAGATATGTCATAAAGCCTTCAGATAGTTGTGTTAGCTAGCGGAAATATTTGAATTTAAGTTTTACCTTTATGAAGAGAGAACTCTTAGTAGTTGCAATGGAAGATGTAGTAGATAGATGTTGCTCCTTTGCTCACTGTTGTTGAACTGGATGCTTTCTGTCTGAAACCGTTGTCTCTTATATAGGTGAATGTGTGAAAATAAATCTTTTATTCCCGCGAAAGCATTGGTTTGTATTCGCGTGAAAATAAATTATTTATTCCCGCGAAAGCATTGGTTTTTATTCGCCTGAAAAAAAAATGTTTATTCCCGCGAAAGCAACAGTTTCCATTCGCGTGAAAATTAAATGTTTATTCCCGCAAAAGCATTGGTTTGTATTCGCGTGAAAATAAAGTATTCATTCCCGCAGAAGCAACAGTTTCCATTCGCGTGAAAATAAAATGTTTATTCCCGCGAAAGCATTGGTTTGTATTCGCGTGAAAATAAATTATTCATTCCCGCGAAAGCAACAGTTTCCATTCGCGTGAAAATTAAATGTTTATTCCCGCGAAAGCATTGGTTTGTATTCGTGTGAAAATAAAGTGTTCATTCCCGCGAAAGCAACAGTTTCCATTCGCGTGAAAATTAAATGTTTATTCCCGCGAAAGCATTGGTTTGTATTCGCGTGAAAATAAAGTATTCATTCCCGCGAAAGCAACAGTTTCCATTCGCGTGAAAATAAAATGTTTATTCCCGCGAAAACATTGGTTTGTATTCGCGGGAATAAACATTTAATTTTCCCGCGAAAGCAACAGTTTCCATTCGCGTGAAAATTAAATGTTTATTCCCGCGAAAACATTGATTTGTATTCGCGTGAAAATAAAGTATTCATTCCCGCGAAAGCAACAGTTTCCATTCGCGTGAAAATTAAATGTTTATTCCCGCGAAAGCATTGGTTTGTATTCGCGTGAAAATAAAGTATTCATTCCCGCGAAAGCAACAGTTTCCATTCGCGTGAAAATAAAATGTTTATTCCCGCGAAAGCATTGGTTTGTATTCGCGTGAAAATAAAGTATTCATTCCCGCGAAAGCAACAGTTTCCATTCGCGTGAAAATTAAATGTTTATTCCCGCGAAAGCATTGGTTTGTAATCGCGTGAAAATAAAGTATTCATTCCCGCGAAAACAACAGTTTCCATTCGCGTGAAAATTAAATGTTTATTCCCGCGAAAGCATTGGTTTGTATTCGCGTGAAAATAAAGTATTCATTCCCGCGAAAGCAACAGTTTCCATTCGCGTGAAAATTAAATGTTTATTCCCGCGAAAGCATTGGTTTGTATTCGCGTGAAAATAAAGTATTCATTCCCGCGAAAGCAACAGTTTCCATTCGCGTAAAAATAAAATGTTTATTCCCGCGAAAGCATTGGTTTGTATTCGCGTGAAAATAAATTATTTATTCCCGCGAAAGCATTGGTGTTCTTCCGTAAAAACAATGTTTCATTAATTTAACCTTATGATAAATGGCATGATTTCAGCTATATAAGAAGCACTGTTTTTACACAGAAAGCAGTCACTTCGACATTAGCAACTGAAGGAGCAAGATCTACTACAACATCATCTACTACAACTGCTAGAAGGACTTTTCTGTTTGGAGGTAAGTCAACTTGATTGAGTATAAATTTAATTTTTATCGATTTAGATACTAACAGCGGTATGATATTGAGTAAATATATATATATGTATATATATCTTCAAATTGGTTTGAAAAAGAAATCATAACATGGATTTTTACTTTATCTTTTAGAATGTCGACACAAGTCAATACAAAACAACTGAAGAATAAAGAACCAAAACCTTCACAAGATAAGGTGATTGATGACAATGTACTTCTTCAACGCACTATGATTCCCTTTCAAAGCGCCAGTCTGAATACTCTGGCAACTCTCATCATCAAAAGCGCCTCTCTGTTAAGTACTCTATCTCCAGCTTCCAGAAGAAACATTGAAAACATAGTCAAAGTTGAAGATTTACCAATACCTACAGTTATGCAGGTGTTAACCGTTGAGCTCCATGATGAAACGAACTGTACCATCATCTACAACTATAAAAAGGATGGAAAGGTAGTTAGAGTGAAGAGCACTATTCCATTAGCAGCAGGATTACTTGTCAATGAAGCTTCGCAAATAAGACCGCTGGTTTTGATCTACATGGGTGTTGAAAAGACTGGAAAAGCAATTTTTCGTGCTGCTACAGAAACAGGAACTACTTTGAGGTGTAAGAATGTGTTTGATGTATTACCAGAAAAAAGTATGCGACAAATCAATGCTTATTTCGAGGTAGCTAATCTTCAGGATTTCCCAACAGATAGTGTCATATGTTTCCAAAACCCTGAAGTTATAGCAAAATCTGACAGGCGATGGAATGGAAATGAAGAGACTCTTCTAGTTCAATACAGAAGTGTTGTAGATGAAGAATTACTGATCGGAGATATGCGCATTCCTCATCAAATAGCTTCTGCTGTGACATCGGAGAGATTTGGAGTGATTTTGTTCAAGGGTCTGAGTCGAAACGCAGACAATTCAATTTTCTACAACATCAGTGTACTCGCAGCTCATCAAGCCTTCATCCAAGCCTCGGAACTGGCTGATAATCCAAAATCTGAGGATTTTCTCAACCACTTCGATGATGCTGAAAAAGAAGACTGTGGAGAACAAACTCTCGAGAAGCTAATCTATAACTCAAGGGATTCATATCACTATAGGTAAGTTTTATTAATTTTTACCATAATTTTAAAAAGTTGATTTGTGAAAATTTTGTGGATTCTTACAATGAAAAACCCCTTAAAATGATAAATTTGTGAACATTTTTGTAAAACATTTTTAAGTTATATATATATATATTTCGAATTAAAAAAGGATTTTGTTGTGTCATCAGTGTATTTTTTTACATAAAAGTTGGAAAAATAACAAAAGGTGATAATTATTTTACAAAAATGTTCAATTTTTCACATAAATGATCAACTCATAACCTTTTTTTGTAAAACATTTTTAAATTATATATATTTCGGATTAAAAAAAGGACTTTTTTGGGTAATCAGTGTATTTTTTTACATAAAAGTTTAAAAAATAACAAAAGGTTATAATTATTTTGCAAAAATGTTTAGTTTTTCACATAAATGATCAATTCATAAACATTTTTTGTAAAACATTTTTAAATTATATCTATTTCGGATTAAAAAAAGGATTTTTTTGTGCAACCAGTGTATTTTTTTTTACATAAAAGTTTAAAAAATAACAAAAGGTTATAATTATTTTACAAAAATGTTTAGTTTTTCACATAAATGATCAATTCATAAACATTTTTTGTAAAACATGTTTAAATTATATCTATTTCAGATTAAAAAAAGGACTTTTTTGTGCAATCAGTGTATTTTTTTTACATAAAAGTTTAAAAAATAACAAAAGGTTATAATTATTTTACAAAAATGTTTAGTTTTTCACATAAATGATCAATTCATAAACATTTTTTGTAAAGCATGTTTAAATTATATCTATTTCGGATTAAAAAAAGGACTTTTTTGTGCAATCAGTGTATTTTTTTTACATAAAAGTTTAAAAAATAACAAAAGGTTATAACTATTTTACAAAAATGTTTAGTTTTTCACATAAATGATCAATTCATAAACATTTTTTGTAAAACATTTTTAAATTATATCTATTTTGGATTAAAAAAGGACTTTTTTGTGCAATCAGTGTATTTTTTTACATAAAAGTTTAAAAAAAAATCACAAAAGGTTATAATTATTTTACAAAAATGCCTAATTTTTCACGTAAATAACACGTTTTATCACATAAATGGCTTATTCATAAGTGTTTGTTGTAAAACATTTTTAAAATTATATATATATATATATATATATATATTTATATTTATACATTCCGAATCCAAATGAAAAAAAGGACTTTTTCGTGTGTAATCAGTGTATTTCTTTTACATAGAAGTTGAAAAAATAACAAAAGTTTATATTTATTTTACATTAATTTTAATCATACTATACTAATACATCATTTTTTATTTTAGTCCATTATATCGTAAAAAGAAAACAGAGTAAAGAACTTTCCCTAAGAAATATTGAGCTGAATGATGTAACTCAGTGAGTTATTTTCCTGTTATATATAATGTAAACTATCTAATGTAGCTAAGAGTAAAATTTAAATTCGGTAAAATTTATTTATATAATGAATAACTTTTGTATTTTAGTCAATTATTGGATCACAGAGAATACGGAATACAAGAGTTCCTCCCTGGGTCTAATAATATACCAGAACAATATCGAGGAAGATATTGTTCAAGAAAAGCGCTTTGTAACCATTGATATCGTAAGCTATAGTAGTTTGTATTACAGAAAATTTACTATAAAACAGTTTTATGAATGTAAAAACTAGATATGGTATTTTCTATAACAATTATTTACTTGTAAATTTTATTCATCTAGAGAGGTAATTTGGTGATTTTATGACAGTTTTTAAAAAAGTTAAAAAGTACAAAAAAATCAAAAAATATCGAAAACTATATATTTCAATGATTATTTTTTAAAAAGTTCAAAAAAATGTAATAAAGCTCTGTTTTGAAACATAAAAAATTTAAAAGGATTGTGTAGGATAAAATTCTCACTCAAAAAATTATTGAAAATTGAATGAAATAAAAAAATATTTTCCCAAATACCAAAGTTTTGTAAATATAAAGTGAAAAACTCTATATATATATATACATTGTTTTTAAAATAATATCGAAAACTATATATTTCAATGATTATTTTTTAAAAAAATAAAAAAATTTAAAAGGAAGGTGTAGGATAAAATCCTCACTCAAAAAATTATTGAAAATTGAAAGGAATAAAAGAATATAAAGTGAAAATCTCTATATATATTTATTTTTTTTAAAAAAATATCGAAAACTATATATTATAATGATTATTTTTTTAAAAAGTTGAAAAAACAAAAAACTTTGTAATAAAACCCTGTTTTAAAACATAAAAAATTAAAAAGGAATGTAATAAAAGAATATTTTACCAAAATACCTCATTTTTCTTGTAAATATCTAGTAAAAATTTCTGAAATATTGTTGGTGAAATTTACTGGAAAATGGTTTCAAGTGTGTCAAAGACTAAATATGATGTTTTCATTGAAATGTTTATTTTCAAAAGATCCAAATAATAACATTGAATCAATTAGTTAAATTTAACAGTCAAATTCTTTTTTATCAAGTAGGCTTAATGTTTCTATTGTGATTAATTCTCAAATATTGTAAACTTGAACTATCTAGAGGAGTAATTTGTCGATTTTGATGTGTTTTTTTTAAAAAAATTATCATGTAATACCACATACTTCAGTTCTAATTCGTTTTGAACAATTTCATGGGAGACAAAGAATAAAAAAAGTTACATTGATTTAGTTTTTAGAATTAAAGTTGCTATCAAAAATGGATTGTTCTTGTTTAAAAAAATGATTACGTAATACCACATACTTCAGTTCTAATTCGTTTTTAGAATTGAAGTCGCCATCGAAAATGGTTTGTTCTTGAATGGGTAAATCCATAGCCTCCTCCTCATCATGACAAAAGCTTTCTGATGATTGCATTTTGAAAAACAAATTACATTGTTTTAGTTTTCCGAATTGAAATTGCCATCGAAAATGGTTTGTTCTTAAACGGGAAAGTCCATAGCCTTCTCATCATCATGTCGAAGTTTTCTACCCCAATATCTCCAACCTCTCAGAGATAGGAATTGTTCTGTTTAAAAAATAATGGAAATTGTATATATAAATGATTGTTTTTGAAAAAAATGGTAAATTTTTGAAAAAAATTCAAAAGGAAAATGCAGGATAAAACCCTCACTCAAGAAACTAATTTTGTATGATAGGTTGCTCACCTAATAATAAGAAAATAATGAATAATTTATATTTAAGCAATTATTGAAAGAATTAATGAAAATTGAATAGAATAAAGGAAATATTTTACCAAATAGTCTGTTTTTTTTGTAAAGATATACAAACAGATAAAATTTAACCATTTAAAGGATGATTTCTTTTTTGCAAAAAAAATAATGAAGATTTAATGAAATGAAATGAAAGAATATTTTACCAAATACCTTGTTTTTTTGTAAATTTGTACAATTAGAATAAGAAAATAGTGAATAATGTATATTTAAGCAATTATTGAAAAAATTAATGAAAATTGAATAGAATAAAGGAAATATTTTACCAAATACCCTGTTTTTTTTGTAAAGATATACAAACAGATAAAATTTAACCATTTAAAGGGTGATTTCTTTTTTGCAAAAA
This sequence comes from Cryptosula pallasiana, assembly GCA_945261195.1. Taxonomy (NCBI): domain Eukaryota; kingdom Metazoa; phylum Bryozoa; class Gymnolaemata; order Cheilostomatida; family Cryptosulidae; genus Cryptosula; species Cryptosula pallasiana. The sequence goes on along the minus strand of OX183132.1, from coordinate 44,070,152 downwards.
AATAATGAACATTTAATGAAATGAAAGAATATTTTACCAAATACCCTGTTTTTTTGTAAATTTGTACAATTAGATGAAATTTAACCATTTAGAGGATGATTTGTTTTTGTAAAAAATTAATGAAAATTGAATAAATCGAAAAAATATTTCACCAAATACCTCTTTTTTGTAGATGTAAACAAATAGATGAATATCTAACTTTATCCATTTTTTTTCCATTTGGGATCATGTTTTGAAGGTTTTCAAGATAGTTTTTAGTAAAAGCTTATGCATTGATTGTCATTACAAGTTGTAGTGTTTGGTATTATTTAATATTTACTGACTCTAGCTATATTATATGAAATTTTCCCTACTTATTGCACAATAAATGTATATATTCACATATTGTTTCATTTTTAATTACTGTATTTATTCAATGTAGATATAATGAGTCGAATTACAAAAAAATATCAAAACTTAAATGCCATACATTCAAAATCTAGATGCTCTATGAGTTAAAGTTATGTATATAATTATGTATAAGATTATCAAAACTTGAATGCCATACATTCAAAATTTATAAGTTCAAATTAAGTAAAAAAATAATCAAAACTCAAATGCCACTTAAATGCCATTCAAATGCCACTCAAATACCCCTCAAGTAAAATACAATATAAACTCGGCGAATTCATCCAACGTCGTAACCCATCGCCTAAACTCCAAGATCAAATCCACAAAAAAAACACTTGGTAGGGAGATCTGCTCATATATTACTACTAACAACCAAAAATGATATGCTAATGAAATGCCAATAAACCCAAAGTACTACAGGTTTCTCTTGTCCGACCAAAGTGCTCCAATCATTTAAAATTTGAAGGAATAATGTTGGAAAATTACAATTCTGCTGAACTGTTGGGAGTAACATTAAACAGAAAACTGACATTTACCCAGCGTGTGGATGGTATTTGCACTTTGCCAGTAAACTCTCCAGCATGTGGCGCTCAAGAGACTGGGAATGAATGGACAATGGCTTACAGCCTATTATATTGCCAACATTACGTCTGTCCTGACATAGGCCGTACATGCCGCCACCCAGCTCATTTTAGACCAAAGCACGCAGCGATATATATCAATTGAAAAAATCACAATAAAAATAATCAACCCCAATTTATCCTATCACAAAATGTTCTGTAACTTCTAACCACCTCCAATTGATACCCTGATCAGTGAAAGGAGCAAGAAACACTTTAGAAAGTCATCGACAACCACTGTCACCCAGTGCATTATGTTATTAAAACTAATAACTGAGGCTCATTAGGGTGTCCTCACTGCAGTGTATGCCAAGGTGTAGAACTACTAAACTTCAGAAGGCCTTCTTTTATACTTATAATAACATTAACCCAACCTAATTGTTTTATCGTTTTACACTTCAATCTGCATATTCTAATAACCGTCAGTTTTTTTTTTTCATTTGATATTTTTTTACATCTGCTTGACTTTTTATTTCACTCCAGTGCACCAGTAATGACAATTGATGATACCATAAAGCATTTCATTCCAAGTATACAAATGCAAGGCAACTCAATGTTCAGGCCTTGCTAGCAATCAGACAAGTTGTGAGAAAAACATATATCGAAGGATGTAGAAAATAGCCCATAGGTTTGAAAGTTTGGAGGTCGCAAGTTTTTCTAAGTTTGACGGGAAGATACAGTTTCAAGCAACATACATGAAAATCTGCGTTTGATCTTCATCATATAGAAAGTTACGAGGCTAGTTGTTAACACTGGGAGTTTTAAAGTTTTAGGAACAAGTGTTTGAAAGAATAGCATTGGTAGGGTGAGCCCGTTTTTTTAGTCTGAAGGTATGGTTTATAAATTGATAGCATTATAGATTTGTAGTATATTGAGGTAGAATGGAAGATTAAAGCTTCATGAAATAATTTACTAACTAAAAATATTTAAATCATTGCGTTTTGCATATATAAGTAGCCCAAACACAACTGCAAGCTTCAGGGAAAAAGCTTGCTTTTTATTGAAAAATTACAAAAAAGTTGATGAACTTAGCTACTTGAGAGACGAGCCCTGAGTTTTTTCTCAGCAGTTTCCCTTGGTTTTCAAGGAGAACTGTTTATTCAATTACCAACAGGTAAACCTACGACTTTGATCAATTTGCCAGCTTAGCAAACCAAAGAGCTCATGTAGTTTGGTTTCAAACAACTCTAAGAGGTCAAATGTTAAACTGTAGTGTTCTTGACAAAGGCTTTAGAGTTTTACAAGTTTAACGTATCAAGAACAAATGCTATTTTAGTCCAATCGGCAAAGCTAACATCAATTCTGAACTCTCTGTTTCTCTAGAATGTAGCTTTAACACCAAAAGTGATCATCTAAAACTGCAATTTTTCATTACTAGATTAACTTTTGATAGGTTTCACGTTGTTTTTAAGGTTGTTGCATTGACACATACTTTGTATTTCTCTAACTACTCAACACATGAGGGTTAAAACATAATGTTATACTTGGTTCTTTCAAATTGGTAATCCTAAAAATGGAAAACAATCAAAAGGACTCTGTAACCATTGTTGAAGGGAAAGTCTACAATAAAATCACATAGACTGTTGTAAAATACAAGCATAAAACTTGAACCTAACAAAAAAAATAACAATATCCATTGACTGGGTAATGATAAAACAGTTATTTGCAAATGATGATTAGCTCTAGATGTTAGCGCCTCTGTTCAAAAAAGGAAGGTTAACTCGCCATAGCAGTTACACCGTTTTAGCTATGATGAAGCAAAGTGAAAACTGACGTTATTATGATGTGCCATTGGCTTGACAAGGGAAAACAGTTCAATATTCAGTAGAGAAATGATTATTAAATAATTGAACCCAAAAGTTTTGAAAACTTGCTGTGGATGATAATAAGTAAATGAAGTCGCAAATGTATTATGAAACACACGTTCTTGACCTATAAACGTAGTAAAAATCCTGTGGCCACACTTCATGCTAGCGCACGGATTACTGAGCCCTTACACCAATGCAACTTCCAGATCTACAGGCATAATGCTGTGCTAAGTATGATCCAATATAATCCATTTTTGGATTGGCTTAGCCTCTAATCCTTTACCCTAAAAAGTTTTTGTGAGTACCATTAACTATTTTTATTTCCTATAGGAATGTGCTAAATAGTTGATTGTACTTGGATATTTCAAAATGATTTTTTGCATTGCGTTACATTGTATATTTATATGTCTAAGTCAAATAAACTCTATACAAATAAGTGACATCTATTGTAAAGGATTTTGCCGTGTCTTAACCAGACAACTGCTAGAGAAAGTATATACCAGGTGCTAATCCGCAGACAACTAACAACTAACAGCACACTGTAACACACGATAGCAACTATACTAAGCTGTACCGGGTCGAGAGCGCTACTGTAAACAGTAGTGATGGCTCCTGTTACTTACTGTCCGAATATAAAAAATACACCTTGTTCTACCGTGTACGGAAGAACCAGCAAGCAAGCCGGCAACCTGCCAAACTTAACGCAACTAGGTTAAATTATAAACACTCCATTGTTGTACAATACAAAAACTTGCAGGAGCAGTTTCCTTCACAAGCGCACAAACAGATCTGCCAACAGGGCTAAATTTCTCACTATTTATAGAATAGAATGCAGTTGAAATCGCAGTTGAAATATAAGCATGTGATTGGTCATAAATAAGCTGGTTCATTGTAAACAGGCTAACCACCAAAATTTGAATAAACAGACACAAGATATCATGGAAAATCACCATAAAAGCCATCAAAAACAATAGTCCATGTAAAGTACAGTAGTCCTTCCATCAGCTGCTAGTATTACAGGTAGCCTTGAATCATCTTCTTCCTGCAGCTCACCTGCTGCAACTTGTAGTGCTATCAACTGAGCAAGCTTGAACTCGCTCAACTAGCGCAGCCCCAGGAATCGCTTGCACCACCTACAAACCTAGTAAGCAGATGCAGCTAATCAACGCAATGGCCACACTTGTGAAATCCTTTGCACTATTAATGTACAAAATATTTTGTTCCAAGGGTGATGCGTTTTGGAAAACAAGCAACGACAGTAGTGAGCATATTTTTCCTTCGATCTTGACATTTAGTAAGCCACTGAGAGACATAAGAACACTTGGGAAACAGCACCCGTAGCTTTGTTAATTTGAACTAGTTGTGGAACTTTTCCAAAAGTTACATCAGCGCAAAAAAATATAAGGCTGCACCAACACACACATTCCTTAAAGTTTTTGCATACCTCAATCGCTGAAAGCCAAAAAATAAAATACCAAAAAAGCTATAAGAAGTCATTGAAATGTCTGAGCAAGAAGAAGTTTTCGACCCATTAATTTATCTGAGGGATGTTGCGCAAATGTTTATCAGGCCATATGGAAGGTTCAATGAGTTTGTGGGCTACTTGGTTTACATCGCTACAGGAACATCAAAGTCGCAACCTGGTGAAATTCATCCAATTATTTATAATATAGAAGTAAATGAAATGACGCAGTTTGCTAGAATTAGAGATGAATCAAGAAACACAGTATTCTGCCTTACAGGTGGTTTCTTTCAACAAAAACAAAAAATGCTCATCTACAACAAAGACAATAACTATATCGGTTCTGTACATGAACATTTTGCAATCGTAGAAACAGGCGGGTGTATTAACAGACTCATGTATTATTACGAGATGCCTAGCAATACAGAAAAACCTGGTAATGTTAGATTTTGTGTGATTAATAATCTAGAGAACTTGGGTGGTATAGGAACATCTGAAATAGGAAGCAGTATGAGCATTGAGTTCAAAGGAGTTAATGTACTCGAAAAGCTTGTGCTTCTAGCAACTGGGCTGAAGATTATTAACTATAAAAGACTTTTCCACACCCATCAATTACCGAGTAATATTCTAAACACCAATCAAGCTTCAATTCCTTCAAGCCAACCAGTTCTTCAAACTCTCAATAAATGTGTACTGAGAGTGGGTTTTCATAATGTCAACGGAGATCTCTTTGTGGAAGTTTTAGATTCAACAACACATAACATTGAGTTGGTTATTCACTATCTCATGGACAAAAGCGGAAAGAAATTTTTTATGGACATATTTGGTAGAGTGCAATTCACATCAACTTGGGTAAATGGAAAAGAAGTAGTCCGCTCTGTAAATGGTGAAGAGATAGGTCACATAAATAGAGGTCGGTCAGCCAGTTTTATGACTTCTTCTACTGGACGTAGAGTTATGGAACATACAAGAGTTAAAACACCTTCGGATTCCCATAAACACAAAAATGAAACTCATCGAGTTTTTGTCACTGGTCGACAAGGTCAAGTGTTGTGCGAATTTTATCAACACCGTACCGAAGGAAACATTTGCATTAACTTTGCTCAGGCTGTAACTGTGGAGAGAAAAGCCATGATATTAGCAGAAGTTGCTTGCCTTATCAGGATTTATTTTAAAACTTTTTGGGTTTTTATAAAACCGAATGTGCATAAATATCCTTTTAAAAGTCTAGTATGAAAGCAATATTCTATGCCCCTATGGCGGTTTAAACCTAACTAATTGAATGTATTAATCTTGATTGAATTAAAAAAATAAAAGTCTTTGCATATTGTCATGCTGTTTCAATTTTTTTTATAAGCTTTCACAAAATGAGTCCAAAGCTAGTAAATTATTCACGGATCTGTGATCATAGCCATTGAAATCGGGAAACACAAACATTTTTTCAGTTTCGAAGGTAGGTGGCACTGGATTTTAGCTGATGCATACTGGTGACAAAAGGGAACAACAAATCTTTTGGATCACGCAATGAACAATCAGAGTTCAAAAGATCAGGAAATTTTGTTGACCTGACTCTTTCATAGTCTCAGCTAAAAGTATGATGCTAGTATTAAAGAAAGAGTGAGGCCTTGTCATAACAAAATTCTATTTCAATAATGCTGCCTGCATGATTACAACTCTCATCAATGGTGGAACTACAAGACAGCAGCTGCATCCATGGTTGTCCTTTTCCATGACACCTTATTTTTCAGTTTCCTCAGCATTTTACAACAGTGCATTTATACTGATTGACCACAAGGGAATACACTAACCATAGGCACATTCTTAGTAGCACATGTGTTACTGCAGTTACATTACCTAAGATGGATTTTTCATTGGATCCACTTGATGAGACCTATTTGAACCCATGCGCTGCATGTTTGCCTCAACTGCGGTGCAACTCAACACAAACCAGAAGCAATAAGTAGCTCACAAGTGTCACTATCACCTCATATGGACATGGTAATTGTCTAAAGCTCGTCGAGCTTTGGTGGTAGTTGAATGCCATGCTTACTTCCAGTAAATATTAAGAAGTGGGGGTAACAATACTACTGCAAGGTGTCTCCATAGAGCGGAAATTTCCTCTACCACCTGATAGGTTCGTGATACAAGGGTCTTGAAGAGACAACTTTGCATGCAACTGAACAATTTTGAAATATGGCAATCTACAAAAAAGTTTGCTAATTGGCTTGTATGCTACTATTTTTCACTATTTTCATGTTGTTGTTGTATTGTTGCATTTTTTTTGCTTAAAACATTTGTGCATAGCTTTAATCAGCAGTTTTCATTTGAGGTTGTGGCGTTGTATTTGAGAAACAGGTTTTTTTTAAGGAACATGCATTTACGGTCACTTGGAATACTTCGGTTTTTTTGTATTATATTGTCTGAAAAGCTAACACCCCAACTGAGTGCTTTAAAAAGTATTCCGATTTCTGCAAACTGTGTGGGTAATTTAAAACTATTTATTAGTTTTACACATTCAAGCCAATTTGATGGTCCATTTAAAGTAAATGACAAAATTACACTCACTATGGAGTTTTCTGTTAACAAAGTACTCAAAGCATTGATTATTCTCTATACTTATCTTTTCGAAATTAGATGCTACAACCAACGTCATCAGTTAATGAATTGCCTACATCTCTTGACCGTTACATTTATGTTAGATATTTCAAGTAAAAGTAATAAAAATATATAGAAGGGGGAATACTTTTTTGATACGAAAAACCCTCTAAGTAAAATTTTGGAGTTTTCTCAAAAGAGTTATGATCACTGCTAGACAGTTCAGACGATTTCAAAATAGTTCACTTTGATTTCAAACGGTGTATTTTGTTTTTAAAATAATTATATGTTACATGTTTTATCAGAGCAACAAACTCATCACAAAGCCATGCAGATTATCTGCAAATAAATGTACTGTTTATAATTTCTCTCAACTCGGAAACAAGCAAAACCGTTTTACCGCATGTAATTCTTTAATTATTAATGTTTATTTTTGTCGATAGTGCTCTGATTTTTTATTTGTGTAACTGGCAGTTGCAAAATATTCTGTTACACCTGTTTGTAATTTAATTTGTACACACTCGGAAATACCTTGATAGGCCATAAATGTTACATGTCGTTGTTGTTAGAGAGCTCAACAATTCTAACATATTTCTAACATCCATGAAAACTTGATAGCCAATTGATCACTTTACAAGCACAATTCATAAACGTGGTGCCCATGTTAGGAGTATGTCATTGCACCTAAATCTACAATCTTTCATTACAATGGCTTTCTCTCAAATGAAAGCTCTGAAGTTATTTACCAACTCTGGCCTCTCAAAGATACTATGATTGAAATAGTAAGGAGTTACTTCCTAGCTACAAAAGAGCTAAACTTAACTGACACCAATGCTGCCTGTTAAATAAATGAATGGACAACATTTGACCATAGTTGACCATCAAACCACCTCGTGGTGGCTTATGTAATCTCTTCCTTGCTGTATTTGGGCCTAACATTACACTTAGGGACCATTTGGAGAGTAAGCAGACAGTACAGGAATGAAGGCACAACACAAATGTTATTTATATCGCCTGATGTGGTGAAGCATAACCCTTTTGAACCAAGGCTAACTAGCATTTACTGTGTTTCCATATCGTGACAATACTGCCGGCGATCAAGAAAAATTTCTGGTGGCAACACAATTTGTTGATAAGTTTGTTGGGAGACTTGTCGAAAAAGACTTGTCGCTTTCTGAATGCGAAAAACTGGCGTTAAGCCAAATGCAAGATGTTGATTGCTATTGGAATCGCTAATGTCTCCAAAGGCGATAAAGCGAGGCATGCATATTAAAACAAGAAACTACAAATTACGCGTTGTAACCGCATGGCATTGCTAGCTTGTGCGCCTGCATATAATTCCTACGTGGATTGTTTGTGGTTTAATACACCGTTAATTACAAAACAATATAAATTATCCGAAATGAAGAAATCTTTGCTACAGGTAATTAATTATTACCGTAATAAACAACAAGAATCCACTTGGTTATTTCTTATTACTGCTTACTAATAATAAATAATATCATTATTTGAATGATAACCAATGTGCTACTACAATCCTTTGTCACTACACAGTTTTCTTTGGCAGTCAACAATTCTGTGATGTTTTTTTCATTTATTTTTTCGTACACAATGTAAGAAAATCATAATAAAAACAGCCAGCAGTGCCAGTTGTTTAAATTGCACTAAACAACAAAGTGCCTGCTACTGCCTCCATAGGCATGGCTCAACCAATGGCGATAAACTTTTATAATGGAGATACATGCAGTTGTCGCCAATTGTTAATGGTCACAAACCACAGAGATTTGGGGATAATTTGTCATGATGTGGAAACATACTAATTGCGCCGGCCATTTGGCAAGGGTCCAAACTCACTCCTCGTTTGCACTAATTTTATTACATTAGCCACCATGCTATAAATTATATAAGCAGTCACTGAAGATATCATTGGTTTGTCGAACCAAACTTAAATTGTGATTTGCTGTGGTTGCTATTGGTATACATCTCATTCTTGTGTAAAAATATCAGGCAGCTTGAGCTGCGTGACAGAAGTTATTTGGACCGCAGCTTGCTCATGCAAAAATTTCCACTTAGTATTGTTGTTGGTTCATCATCAAGTACATGTGTATATTTCATACAAGCTACTGATAGTGTGTTTGAGCCGAGGGCTCTGTAACCTTTGTTAGTTAAGTCAGAAAGTTAGGCTGTTTTTACAGCTTGGTTACCACTACCACTAACTCAGTAGGAGTTCAGTGGGAGCTCAGGCTAATCTTTGAGCTCGAGTTGCTGGTGAGCACAGTGATGGCTACTCGTATTGTGTCTGAGAAAACATTAGATTTCTCAACATACGGACTGAGCAAATAGAAGTATCAGCCAGCCGGTAGAAAAAGATATGAGTTGCCTTTCTAGTTTTCAACTATTTTCCGACTCTACTAATACCAAGATGAGCAGTGATTTGAACTTTCTGTTCCAGAAACGAATCTAGGAAAGGTCATACATATATGTTAATGGTAGTTGAAAATTTGTAGAGGAACATTAATTGTTTCTTAGGATCTTAAGCATACCTCTTCAAAAATTTAAAGTTGCAATAGGGTTGGGGTGCATCGGCCAAAGAGAAAATGAGATAGTTAGCTGTTTCGCGTTTACATGTGACAATTCAAGGGGTCGTTATCAGAGTGTAATGAGGGTGTTTGCTTTGATAGCTATTTCATGTACTGAAACCTCTAAAAGTCGCCTCTATTAGAGGACGTACCGCTGGTTCAAATAAAGTATATATAAAAAATAAAATGTTTGCACATTATTGCGATGGATATGCAAATCAGATATTGAGAGACATCAGCTATTTATTATCAACCAAACAACAGACCATGACAGTAATCAGTGAATCACAACATTAAACCTTATTTCCAGGAGTACCAGTTGATTTATATGCATGGCTGTAATAGATCTCGTAGTGTGGCCGTTACATTCCAATCATTATAGTAAGCAGATCTCGCTAAGCACTAGCGTGTTGTGAGTAAATGCATTCTGGAAAGCGCTAGCTCAGACATGCATGGGCTTGCTCGGTTGATAGCACTGACTAGCAGCGGAAGTCAAGCCTGTACATCTAACAGATGAGCCAATGTCACCTGTACTCTTGAAGGCTGGTATTGGAGTTGGTAAATTTCCATGATGTCACTATATTTGAATGTTAGTGGTTAGTAGTAATATATGAGCAGATCTCCCTACCAAGTGTTTTTTTGTGGATTAGACCTTGGAGTTTAGGCAATGGGTTACGACGTTGGATGAATTCGCCGAGTTTATATTGTATTTCATTTGAGGGGTACTTGAGAGGTATTTGAGTGGCATTTAAGTGGCATTTGAGTTTTGATTATTTTTTACTTAATTTGAACTTATAGCATATAGATTTCGAAGGCATGACATTCAAGTTTTGATAATTTTTTTACATAACTCGAACTCATATGATATTTTGAGAGAGAGGAGAGAAGAATGAGGAGATATAACTACATTGAATCAATATATGATTATATACATTTATTACATAATAAGTAGCAAAATATTCTTGTATAATATAGCTAGAGTTAGTAAATACTAAGTAATTCAAAGCACTACAACTTGTAATGACAATCAATGGATGATAGTCTTTTTCTTTACAATGTCGTCATTGTTGTACTGATGTTATAACTTAGGAAGGAAGACTTCTGTTCTATGTACTTTTGATTCCATAATGAACTAAAATAAAAAGTTATGTATTAGTATAGAATGATTAAACAAAAATGTAAAATAATTACATGAATTTGAATTATAGTTCTTTTTACATTGGTTAGGTAATATTATATAGTAAAGGGAAGTAACTCACCAAGTTATATTGTTCGGTTTGTTTTTTCTTGAGCATAATTTTCATCAAGTGTTTTTGATTCTCTCTCTTCTATCTAAGGCAAAACAAAAAATAATTGCTTTATAAATAAATATTATCTGATTGGAAGTATTACTTATATCAGTTAGTTTACATTAAATAAAAAATACTCACTATGTTGTCTTGTCTGACATGCTCTTTTTGAATATAGTTTTCACCAGGGGGTGTTGGTTCTCTCAAAGATGTAGAAGATGTGTTTCCCACTCCCATTGAAAGCACTAAGACCTTGTTCTCAACAACCTCATCTGTAGTAAAGTACTTCATCTGGTTGGAATCATCAAGTTTGTTGGATAGGTTTTGAGCCGTTTCTACCGCTTGTAATGCTGTGAATGTGATTATATCATGTCGATGATAACCAAATCTACTAACTTCACGATTTCTTACAAGTATGACTCCTGTTCCAATTCGTTTGACGTTGCTAGCATGTTTTTCAGGTATATATAGAACTCCCATCATCAAACCATCATATTGCAAACATCTGTAGTTTACCAGTAACAATCCATCAACACTTCTCCATTAGGTAATGTTAACTGAGTTGATATTTGAGGAGATTCAAAACTGATTACACTTCCAACAGCAAATTGAGAGAGTGTTGCGATACGAACCATACTGATCAACTGAGTAGGTGTTTTTTTTTTTTATTAATCTACTTAGCTGTTTAGCTTCCTCAAGGGAAATATTGGATGGGAAGTTGATAGGGTGAAAGATTGGATGCTTGTCTGAATCGAATCCCATAAAACTCGCCAGTTTTGGAACATCTGGTTGTGTTGGAGCTAATTTATTGTAATCCTCATTTCTCACCATAGACCTCACTTGTCGTCTGTTGCCAAATGTTTCGACATTGTAGCGGATAATGCATAAGTTTTTATATACATCCTCAGTTGGTCTTTCGATGGAGATTATCTCGAGAAGTGATGGCGTTTGATTTAAGTGAAGTGGTTGAAACCTTCCAATCATTACTCTGTCATTGGTATCGCAAGAATTGAGCAAACTAGCAGCATTTTTTGACAAGCAGGAAAGATGAGAAGGAGATGGTGCTTTCAAAGTCCAAGTATAGTCAATCGTTTTATTTCTATCCGAATCCCATGGCTTTGGTCGAATTGTGTTCAGTTTCCTTCTTATTAGATGTGAATCAGGAGGGATATTTTCTTTATCATCAGAGTATGGTTCGAATGTTGAGAGAAATGAGGTATTACGGTCTTCATTCATATTCAGAGCGTTCAGTCGGAAGTTGGAACTGAAAAGAAAGTAAAAATTTTGTAACAGATGACTGGAATTTGAAAAATATTTTAAAAAGAATAAACTAACTAGATATTTATAAAATAAACACATAATCAAAACCATAATAATTTTCCTGATGCATTATGGTGAAACAATTTGATCTTTTATTAATAAGAACAAAATATTAAAACATAAAATTAACTTACTGAAGTATTATAGCAAATCTAGTTGAAGTTTTTTATCAATATATGTTAAAGAATTATTTAGTGATTCTCACCTTATTGAATGAAAGTCTTTCTATAGTTTCAAGTAAATATAATAGTTGCTGTGTAGATGTTGCTTCTTTGCTAGCTATTGTAGAACTGGATGCTTTCTGTGTGAAAACAGTGGTTCTTAAATAGCTAAAGCTGTACTAATTAACCCTATGAAAAAACATCTCGTGAAACCTTCTTTATAATAAATCTATGACTCAGCAGTTTTTCACGCGATATTCCCGCGAAAGCATTGGTTTTTATTCGCGTGAAAATAAAATTTTCACTCCCGCGAAAGCAACGGTTTCCATTCGCGTGAAAATAAAGTATTTATTTCCGCGAAAGCATTGGTTTGTATTCGCGGGAAAATAAAATCTTTATTCCCGCGAAAGCAACGGTTTCCATTCGCGTGAAAATAAGTTATTTATTCCCGCGAAAACATTGGTTTGCATTCGCGGGAAAATAACATTTTTATTCCCGCGAAAACATTGGTTTGTATTCGCGTGAAAATAAAATATTTATTCCCGCGAAAGCAACAGTTTCCATTCGCGGGAAAATAAATTATTTATTCCCGCGAAAGCATTGGTTTGTATTCGCGGGAAAATAAATTATTTATTCCCGAGAAAGCATTGGTTTGTATTCGTCGGAAAATAAAATTCTTATTCCCGCGAAAGCAACAGGTTCCATTCGCGGGAAAATAAATTATTTATTCCCGCGAAAACATTGGTTTGTATTCGCGGGAAAATAAAATATTTATTGCCGCGAAAGCAACGGTTTCCATTCGCGTGAAAAGAAATTATTTATTCCCGCGAAAGCATTGGTTTGTATTTGCGGGAAAATAAAATCTTTATTCCCGCGAAAGCAACAGGTTCCGTTCGCGGGAAAATAAATTATTTATTCCCGCAAAAGCATTGGTTTGTATTCGCGGGAAAATAAATTTTTTATTCCCGCGAAAGCATTGGTTTGTATTCGCGGGAAAATAAAATTTTTATTCCTGCAAAAACATTGGTTTGTATTCGCGTGAAAATAAAATATTTATTCCCGCGAAAGCAACAGGTTCCATTCGCATGAAAATGAAATATTTATTCCCGCGAAAGCAACGATTTCCATTCATGTGAAAATAATGCTGATTCATAGCGATGCAACTTAAGCTATATAAGAAGCACTGTTTTCATACAGAAAGCATTCACTTCATTGTTAGTAACTGAAGGAACAAGATCTACTACATCATCATCTACTACAGCACTCCTTCTTTATCATTTGAATTACATAGGAAACAGCTGAAGTTCAAACAACTATGTGTATAATTCATCTAATTCAAAGAAAACAAGTCTTCATTTGTGATGTAAGTATCTATATTTTGTTTTAATTGTAATCAATTTAAACGCGAAGACATTTTCTGAAAAAAACCAGATTATTCACTATTTAAGATATCAAAAAATGTTGTAAGTTTTAATTATGTTTTATTATTATTATTTCAGGACTTCAAAATGAAAAAAGTACTCCTTCATCCGAATTTTATAGAAAGCAGCTCAAGTTCAACCAACTAGGAATATCATTCATTTAACTCAAAGAAAGACAAGTCTTCATTTCTGATGTAAGTATTTACATTCTATTACAATAGTAATCAATTCAAGTATATTGAAAAAAATTGAAACCATAGTCTTTTTTTTATTTTTTGCTATAAAGCATTATCATTTTTTTTTAGAATAACAACGAACTAGATCAAAGGAAAAGAACTTTCCAACAAAACTTCAACTTGAGTAATAACTGAAGCTACTACTTATATTATATATAAATAATGCGCAGAGTAACAAACAACAGATATGTAGCAAACACTATTTATAATGGAAAAAGAGAAATGCAAAAAACTCGGAATTGCTTTGAAAATACTAAAGACTGCGCTGAATGGATAGATGATAGTTTACTCGTTACTTCGTCGTTGTTTTTACAACGAACTTTTCCTGATACCACTGCAATCACTTATGTCGTCGCAACTTATCCGGATAATCACTGTAGTCTTTTGTCATTAAAATTACAAAAAACTATTGCACAACTTTCCCCAACGGACTTTTTCAAGTTCATTCACAATGAACTCTCTTTTTATGAAAGAGAGACTTTAATGCTTGATGAAAGTTATCGAAGAAAATCATTTCTTACAAATTGGAGACGAGTAGGTAAACATTGTGGTGAAAACATGGCTGGAGCTGGTTTCTATAACCTTGAAAAAGACAACGCTGTTCGATGTGCTTTTTGCCAAGGGGTATTACTAAACTGGAAGGATGAAGATGAACATCCGATGAAAGAACATGCTAAAAGTTTTCCGTTTTGTCGATTTGTTAGAGGATTTAACACTCACAATCGTGTGTAGACCTAGGAAACTACTTGCAGATGAAATGAAAAACATCTCAATTGTCAAAAGTTATACGATGAAAGAACAAAAAACTAGAAGAGGAGATTTAACTGCAGAAGTATTACCTCTAGGTATATCAATTGATCGTGCTGGTACACCGCGTTTTGCTACTGAAACATCTAGAGAAGACAGTTTCAAACAATGGAAGGGTAAAGTCTCCATGAAACTCCTTTCCAATGCAGGTTTCTACTATACTAAGTTCGGAGATAGTGTAAAATGCTTCTTTTGCTCAGGTGAACTTAAAGAATGGGAAGAGAGTGATCTACCGTGGGAGGAACACTGTCGATGGTTCCCAGACTGTAATTTTTTACTCAGCAGTAAAGGTGAAGAGTATGTTGAGGATGTTTACATGTGAACGAAAAAAGGCAAAAGGTGTAAGCTACGGGTTGAAAAATATCGAGAAAAAGTAAAACAAATAACGCACAACAATGATACCAAAGAAATGAAACTTATTTGCAAAAAACTAGGATACAGTCAAAACAATATCGAACAAGTTTTAGTGTTAAATGGAAAACCTTTTGAGCGAATAGGTTTTATGATTGAAGCCTTACATACTTTTGAAAATGATTTTACATCTGTTGAGAATTCGTCAACGCTGTTAAAAAATGATGCTAAATCAATTGATTCGTTAACAAAAGATAAAGATCAGCCTAAGCAAAGCAAACTCGCTCAATGTGTGTTTGAGTCACATGAAAAAAAGTAATTGCAAATCATATCTCTCTTCCATGTGGTCATCTCATTTACTGTGGTGAGTGTAAGGAAAAAGCACTTACTGAATGCTCATCAGAAGTAAAACCTTGCCCAATCGATGGTTGTCAGGTTGAAATTAAAGCATTTATGAAGATCTACATGAGTTAGCATAACAATTAACCTCAAAAAAAAAGAAAAAGTAATGAATGATTAAATAGGTATTTCAATTTGAAAACGAATCATTCGCGTTTTGTAATTTAACGGGCTAACAACAAATATGTTACGCGTTGAAGACTTTGCTCACCAAGAAGCTTCCGATGCTATAGGACCTAAGACTTTTTTGGCTGAGGTTTCTGATGAAATGTTGAGGATTTATTTTACGGAAGAATGTGTATACTGTGCACTAGGAGGAAGCTTTTACAAGCAAGCAACCAATCTATCACTACTAAACTGTTACTGTTCACACGTTGATGATGAATGTATCACTTGTAAAAGATATGCTGAAATGGTTGAAGGTGCTACACCCACCAAAAAAGAATTGGGTGATGCTATCGACTGGATTGACAGAAGACAAGTTTTGAAAAACGCTAAAATGGGTTTTTTGGTGCATGATGAATGGATTAATGCTTTTTTGGATCTTTCCTCTGATGATTTGAAGTCTCCCTTTATGTTAACAAATTTGAGAGCACGATTAAATCCCTACCTATTACCTACTAGTCAGAGCAAGCTGGCTTATCAACGTCTAAAGGATAAATTACTTGCGATAGCAGAAGGATATCCATATGCTTATACTCCTGATGAAAAAGAAGACTCAGTCAACCCGATAATACCTATTGATTCGACAAGTATATCTGAGGACTCATAAAAGAACTGCTACAAAAAATTTTGCTTCATTTATCTCTGAACTACAGAAGAAACATGAGTGGAAAAACTGAAGGATTCAAGTCAATTGCTACATTGGCTGATTTTGTTCCTAAGTTCATAAGGACTCATTTTGAACACATTCCTTTAGAGCGTTCGAATCCTCTTTTTGTTCAACTCATCACCGAAGAAGTATTTTATTTTGTGTTAGGATTCAATCTAGTTCGTAAATCAATACAAAGCATGCTTTTGAGCTGTAATTGTATTTCAAGGGCAAATCCTCTCGAATGCTTAAACTGTTCTAGGAGCTTTGATCCAAAAGTATGCTGTCCGCAAGACAAGTTGATAAATTTTGAAGATCTCAAAAGAGCAATCGAACTGATTGATATAGAGCAATGTTTGAAAGATGCTGATCTGGGTGATTTGATAGATATTTCGATTTTAAGAGGTTTGACTTCATTTCGCTGGACAGGAACACATGTTCTTTTGTCTCAATCTCGATTGGAACCATACTTACATTTTGGTAACCACTTTGATGAGATTGTTTTACATCTTCAAAATCAGCTGAGAGAGCTGAACAAGCCAATAGCCATTTACGTATAAATAGAAAGAACATCAAGAAAGAAAGTATTCAACTGTCAACACTGAAAGCAAAAACATTTTAAAAAATGAGCTGCGTATTCATCTTGCTACTGGCACTAACATTTCCCAATGTTAGTGGAGTATTCTATACCAATGAAATTGATGAATGTAAAGCCGGAGCTATGGATAAAAATGATGTCTTGGTTTTTTCACCTTTCGAAAGGACTATACGATATAAAGATGAAAATGGAACAAACTGTGTGAGACTCTATCCTTCCAACTATTTACATTGCAGTTTTATTATCGCTCAAAACGCTTCTTGGATCTGCAAAAGCAAAACTTCTACAGATACCCTGACCTGCAATACGCCAACAAAATACACTCTGAATCAGGAGGAATGTGCAATGGGGGTTAAAAATAATACGGAAGGTCTTACTCAAAATACAAAACTATTTTGGAATGATGAATTATGTGTATTTGAATCCAACACCTCACGTTTGATTTGCCCACCAACAGAAGAGTTTGAGACAACCAACTTTGCATGTGTGGAATGCAATCATTTGACCAACGAGAAGCCGAAAATAGCTACTATCATCACTAACATCAATGGTATTGAAGGTGTAAATTTGTCATTTTCGAGTTTTGAAAGTTTGAAATCTATTCAAAACAAGATTATCATCAGCATCACATGTCAAGGAGATAACAAAGACAAATGCGATCCCAAAGTTATATATATAGAACTTTAGTTGGAGCATATTAACCAAAGTCCACCGAAA
The DNA here is from genome assembly GCA_945261195.1 of Cryptosula pallasiana. Taxonomy (NCBI): domain Eukaryota; kingdom Metazoa; phylum Bryozoa; class Gymnolaemata; order Cheilostomatida; family Cryptosulidae; genus Cryptosula; species Cryptosula pallasiana. Next base: position 44,052,588 of record OX183132.1, on the reverse strand, counting down.
TGCAAGACAGTTAACTCTAGACGATGAAAGCATAAACTAGTTTAAAAGTCTCTCTCTCTCTGAATAAAAATGAAATATCGAATCTATCTTCTATTATTCCCAATCCTAAGCGGTTATTGTCTTGCAACAGAGATTCAACCATTCACTTTATCTCAAACAGCTTCCGGATGTTTTTTGGGAATTCTTAATATGGAAGCGGTTAATTCAGCAACTCATATTTTAGGAAAAAACTTAAAATATCGTATGCTTAAACTCACATGTTTCATGCAGTTTTCTCTCCAACGTAGAACCTGTGACACTTATGATATGTGGCCTCAAGAATACTTTGTTTGCAAAACCGATGAAGCTTTAAATTACATTCGTTTATATGACAAGGCATTACTACTTACGATTCGAAGAACAACTTCAACAATCACCACAACAAAAATTACAAACGAGTCACTAGTTCCAGCTTTATCACCATCAATTCCTTCTCTTCCACAAGCTCTGGGTTTAGTCGATTTAATTTTGTAACACCCAAGCCCTACAAACTCTACTATATACAATTATGAAGAAATCGAAACAACTACTGATTGCGTGTGTGATAGATACATCATATGCGAAAACAATTCAGCAGCAATTACAAATTCAACACCATCGATTTATAGAGTTTTTATTTATAATGACTTGGAGGATTTTTCAAAACTTTCTCTATCTATATTGGAAGATAGTAAACTTAAACTTGAAGAAAATCTTGTCATCGTGATTGAACCTGAATGTGATGATATTTCTTGTAAAGTCATCAAATACTTTACAAATTAAAAAGTTTTTAAAGACTTTAACACTATATATTCATCCTATTACACTTTATTATGATATATATATTTTATTACATTCTCCAGTAAGCAAATAATGTAATACTTATTATGTAATAATAAAACTATAACAATAACTATAGCGTTGTAGATGGTTATATCATATACAAAAACAATTCAGTGGCAATTAAAACTCCATCAAAAATGTTGTCATACGAGTGCCATACATTCAAAATCTATATGCCGTATAAGTTCAAATCAAGTAAAAAAATAATCAAAACTCAAATGCCACTTAAATGCCACTCAAATGCCACTCAAATACCTTTCAAATGAAATACAATATAAACTCGGCGAATTCATCCAACGACGTAACTCATTGCATAACCCCCAAGATCAAATCCACAAAAAGACACTTGGTAGGGAGATCTGCTCATATATTACTACTGTGGTTGGCTAGTTTCTTTTGTGCCAGCCTGTGCTTGCAATTATGGGATGTTTATTCTGTTGTGTCACCTTTGTGTTAACTAACCATATGTGTATATTTTTACCTGTATTTTCAACCTATAAATAGAGAGACTTTTATCCTAAGTGGGCAGATCTGTTTGTGCGCTTGTGGAGGCGAGAGCTCCTGCAAGCTTTTGTGTCTTACAAGCAAAAAAGTGTTCATAACTTTACCTGTACGTATTAAGTCTGGCCGGGTGCCCACTAGTTAGTTGTTCCTATACACTATTCAGGCAGAGAGTCAGGTGCCAGTATGCTATCACACCGGTAGCACTCCCGAACCTGTACTACAATTATAACTACACTGTGCTTATCAGTCTGTGATTGATAGAGCAGGGTACCAAACTGTTAGTAGGCTACACATGGTCAATTCTCTTTAGCAGGGTTCTGTGAAGGCATAAAAACCGTTCAGACACGACAAAAACTTTTACATGACGACTTCATGTTACAAGTGCATCTTTTAGATATAAATAACAGTCATCTCAGAAGTTAGCTGTTTAACAATACTGGTTGATAAAGTAGGTGCAGGCTCGAAAAGGTCTAAAAATGTAGAGTTGCTGAGAATTCAGGCACGATATCTAAGCCACTTAGCCAGGTTAGTCCACCCCAGCTTTCCTATATTAGTGATAGCATGGTAAACTATCGAACACACACAGAAAAGTAAACATGATTCCAACTGCGTTCAAAGTGTAAAGCCACCAACAACTTGAGCTTTTGGATAAGCTGAAAACTTTCTATACACTCTTTACGTTTCGCCTAGTATTTACTTTCTGTTACAAATACTATCGGTTTTACTTGGGCTGCCTACTATTGTTAAATAATTCAGTATGCTCACTACTAGTACATCCACTGTGTTAATAAAAGAAAAAAACATAAAACTTGACCCACTATCAGAGCAAACGAGTCAAAAACCAAAGGAAACTTGTCAACTAGGATCTAAACCATTCGAAAACCTCCAGCGTAACCAATTAAATGAATAAATAACTGACAGGTCTGTGCAACTTTCCATTATAATTTACATAACCTATCAAACAAACATCTCACATACCTATATAAACACTAGGAACCACCAGGATCAGGATGATAGCAGAAACATCCAGAGAAACTCTGCAGTACTCCAGAGAGGAGCTACTACAGCTTCAACCTCATGGCAACGACATCAGCCATTTTGACTGGAATGCTATAAATACCATACTGAGCCCGCAACCAGTGAACAATCTCCGCAGAATTCAGGCTAGAGTAAGTAGTCGGCTTGGTCATTATAGTGATGTAATCGCTGGAAAGCCGACTAATAATCTCATTACGATTCCTACCTATTCAAGCGCTATGGACTATAACACCAAAGTGAAGGTAGCCACACACCACAACAACAATGAGCCTGAATTATGTAACAACAACCTGAGGAGCATTCCACGGGCAGCGAACAAACCCGACGATAATAATAGACATACACCAGCTCTATTATTGACAAACTGCCGATCAATCACCCTAGACAAACTTGACGAACTGAAACTGATAGTCGAGAGCAAGGATCCCCAAGTGATAATGCTGACAGAATCTTGGCTCACCACGAGCAAAGAATCAACGCGGTTGTTGAACAACTTCAACCTGCACACATCAAACCGGGGATCTGGAAGAGTCGGTGGAGGTGTAGCCATGTTTGTTCACGAGAGCCTCAACGCTAAAGTTGTGCATCATCACTCGACCCGGCGCTACAGCACTCTGTGGATATACGTATCGGATAAATCACATTCAACTATATATGGATGTATTTACCACCCAAAATCCAGACGAAACTCAGACACTGACGAAATCCTACGCCACATATCAGAGACGATGGTGAAGTTAGCTACCAAGTATACCGACAGGTTCATCATCGGCGGTGACTTCAATCACCTGCAGATTGATGACATCGCGACACTCTTCGACCTAACAAACATTGTCAATTTTCCAACCAGACAAGACGCCTTCTTAGATAAGGTGTTCACGAACATACCGGAGTTGAAGACTGCAAACCCAGAAAAGCTTGCGCCACTCCAGGACAGCGACCATGATATCGTGTATGTACCGAGCACGGGATATGCCCCCTCCAACTCCAGTCGGGTGCCATACCGGTACGTTACCAGAGAAGGGAGGCTGGGTGTCGCAAAGGAGATAGCACAAATCAACTGGTCACACATCACCAGCCTATCAGATCCACATCAAAAAGCTAAAACTCTCCAAACCACCATCACTGACATAGTAAACAAACACTGCCCCATGAAGTATAAAAAGCAATCCAAGACCGCCACGCCTTGGTTTGACAATCTCGCTAGAAAATTACGCAACGCAAAAAACAAATCTATGAAAAATGGCAGAACAACCTCGAAATTCTTCGGCAAGTTACTAAAAGGCCATCTCAGAAAAGCTAAAAAGAGATGGATAGCAGAGAAGCTGGGAGAGAACAACTCCAAAATCACATGGAAAACCATCAAATCTCTGACCGCCAAGGATAAATCCAGCGCCGCAAAACAGTACTACACGATAGATGATCAGCTGATGACCACCACCACTGCTGCAGAGACGCTGAATAAATACTTCACCTGCATCTCCGGCACTCCATCAGACCTAGACACTGACGCACTGCTAGCAACTCTTCCCGATCACGAGATACGTGTCAGCGTCGGACAGGTAAAACACTGGCTAAATAGTATAGACACCAGCAAGTCGACCTGCTCGTCTGATTTTCCATCGTGGGTGTCTAAGCTATGTAGTGAATATATCTGTGTGCCATTGTGTGATCTCATAAATGATTGTTTGCTTATGGGAATTTTTCCTGATGTTTGGAAACAAGCAGAAGTGATACCATTTGAGAAAACTAAATCTGTAAACAGCCCATCTGATTTTAGACCTATATCATTGCTGTGGAATCTAGGAAAGGTTTTAGAGAGAGCAATCATGTTTTTCTATTCCAAGGTAGTGTTACCAACCATAGGCTCCGATCAGTTTGCGTATCAGAAAGGCAAAAGCACCACCGATGCCATTCTCTCAGCAGTCGACAAATGGACGGAAATGCTCGATGAGAAGATCCACAGTATCCCCACAGCCTTCCTAGACATGTCTAAGGCGTTTAATCGCATGGATAAGTCCAAGCTTCTCACCATGCTAGCAGAAAGAGGTGTGAGTAGACGAATCGTGGCTATAGTTGAGAGTTTTCTGAGAGACCGCTGTCAGTATGTAAGGTTGGGCAACTCCAGAAGTGCCGATCTACCTGTTAACAATGGGACGCCGCAGGGTACACTTCTGGGACCAATGTTCTGGCTGTTATATATAGACACTCTCACCACTACCTCAACTAAAACCATCAAATATGCCGACGACATTACTCTCACACCAAACCACACCTCCGACGCCAACAACAATCTTCAGACCGCCATCGACGAGACCACTAGATGGTGCAGAAACCACAACATGATCGCTAATCCGAAGAAGTCTGTCACCATGTCCATCTCTAACATCCACAACAACTTCGTCCCTGAAGCACCCACCTTCACAATGAATGGAGAGCAGATCTCGAATGAGACAAGCACCAAGTTTCTCGGCGTCATTATTGATGAATATCTGACATTCAAAGATCACGTGGACCATATTATAAAGAAAACACGTGGTCTTGTGTACTCACTACTAGACCTGAAGAGATCAGGAGTGCCGACAAACATCATGAGAAAATTCTACACAACATGCATTCGACCAATCATCCTTTATGCCTGCCCGTCCTGGTACTCATTCACAACCGGTGAGCAGAGACGGCGGCTAGTAAGACTAGAAAACTTAGCTCTGAAGATTATGGACCCAAGCAGCCGAGACTATGATGAACGCGTTCAAACAGCCGAAATAGTGCCCATTCTTACTCTACTTGAAGACACCAGCAAGAGTTACATCAATCGCATCATGGGCAGCCCTGAACATTGTCTCCACCAGCTAGCCCATAGCTATACTCCTGCAGCCCCACCTCGGAGATCTGCCCGCCTAGATCTACCTATACCACCATCCACTCGAACCGAACTCCGATCAAAGTGTCCGCTCATTTTCTATCATAACATTTAAAGGTCACTCTCTCTCGATTTCACTTTTTTGTTTTTATATCCAAAGATCAATAATAGATTTTGATTAATTTTTAAAATCTCTGATCAAATATAAAGTTATAGTAAGTACTGTAGCTGTTCTGTAAAAGTACCCCCCCCCCCCCCTGTAGAACAGCTAAATGTAATAATGTAATAAAAACGCTAAATGTAATAACAACAGTGTTCTAAATGTAATAAAACCTCTAAATGTAATACACTCACTGTTCTAAATGTAATAATTATTTACAGCTAAATGTAATAACCTCACTGTTCTAAATGTAACAAACAGCTAAATGTAATACCACATATGTTCTAAATGTAGTAATGCCACTAAATGTAGTAACTGTAGTGTTCTAAATGTAACAACTGAGTTGAATTGTCTTTTGATGTAATAATCATGTTTTCTGATTTCATGTAGGAAAGCTGCTGCTTCAGTATCGACTTACACTCTGACCAATTGACTATTTGGTGATCTGATACAAATGATATTTTATGACTAGCTTCAAAGAGCAATTGCACAATTTCACCAAATTCCGTTCATATGAGGAAGTGCTTCAGATCATCTCAATATAAATATATATGACTGGGGTTAATTAGGTGTTTAAAACCACAATTCATTCATTGCAGACAATGAATGTTGGCCGACCATCATTCACCAGGCTATTAAATCGCATCAAAGACCACAGCACAACTTCTACCCCATATCTATATCAATGGAGAAAGCCACAAGACATAATGCCTAATGAGTCTGTAAACAAAAGCAAGCAGTTTTTTGGAATATCGCCAGTGCAGAAGTTACCAAGTGCTATTTTAACACCCCTCAGTGAATTAAATGGATCGGGAATCATCTGACCTCTATTCAATTTTGTGTTGGCAAAACTTGATGAGATGACACTCAGAAACAATTTTCAACTCACAGTATGTGTTATGCTACAAATATCTACTGATTAAACTGCAAAAAAAATTCTATTTAAATGAAGTATTATTTTTTTGACATAAATGTTTCGTGAAATACCTTCGGATGTAGCCCCCGAACCAGTATCAATCAGTAAGCTATTGAGCTTTTGCATAGTTTTCAATCATACCAATCTCTTGGATAGGTATTTTTGAAATTTTAATTTCCATTGAAACTTTGCGCAATATCCACGTTTTTGTCTTAGTTTGCTCCATTTCTGCCAGTGACTTGTCTGCCCTTTCTTTTTGACAATGCTATTTGTTGCTCAACATTTCTTACATGAAAATAAACCTCATAATCCCCTTATTTCCCTGAAACTATTTTCCAACTGCACAAACAAGAAGATTTTGGCTAAAAACTAAAAATTGTTGGCTATATTTCATTATAACTACCTTTCCCTGGGAAGCGCTTCTTATACTCCTACTACAGTAAACCGCATCAATGAGTATTCAAAAGCCGCAGACACGATCATACTACTTAGGGAAAGTAGAACAATGCTCAGTTGTATTTACTGTTTAGGGCATCATTAGATAATGGCCACTGAAAAGATAATTGACAATCCAATACAAACATTGTCATTTTCATATTTTAATTGAGCAAGAAAACCAAAATTTAAATTAAAATTAGATTATATTGCCTTTACACAGTCTTCTTCACCAACCTTAAATTTAAAACAGTCTTCTTGCTGCATAAACAAAGTGCTTGGCATAGAAGGACTGTTTGTTTAGTGAGCCCTAATGTAAGAAAGTGGATTTGTCAAACGATATTAAACTAACAACTTAAAACTTTTAAAGATTCAACCTAAGTATTTCGGAATGACAATTTTTGTTCAACTGACATTCGCAAAATAGTCTCCAATCATTGGTTAAATTATAAATAAATGTTGTACAATGCGCTAAATAAAGCAGGTTTCTTCCTACATTTGCCCACTACCAGTCTTTGCTGCCACAGAGAATGTAGGCGTTTACTTACATCATACTTACTAGAAGAAAATAAATCAAGCAATATCAAATTTACAACTAAAACATCAAATATTTCAACCCAAGAATATCAGAATGAGTTTTTTTTCTTCAACTGGCACCCATTAAGTAGTCTCCGATCATTGGCTAGGCCATAGATGTTGTACAATATGGATGTGAAAACAGTTTCGTTCTGTCAGGAAGCACTGTTGCTGTCGTGGTAGGTATTGGATGTTGTGGATTTTGCAATATATCCTAGTGGAGACGATTGTCAGTGGATGATCTTAAAACAAAAACTGAAACCTTGTCTAGATTAACTTGGTAATGGTGACCTTCCATTATCGACATCGTGTAAAATTGTTTTAAAATATTGATTGTATCATAAATCTCAGAATTAGGCGAACCAGAAAATTGCCTTTTCTCCTGTTAGCTGCAGGGCTGCTGCATCTAGCCATTGTTTCAATGCAGTGCAGTTGCCTTCCACAGAGTTGGGTTCCTCATTTTTAGACCGACAGCAAAATGTTTGGCCGCAAATAGCATGTTTAACTTCTGCTGGAAATTGTTATATACATACTCAACCTGATTTTAGATGGGAAGGGTTGTTGAAGAAGTCAGAGATTAATGCTGTCATCAAGGATAAGTTCATTGAAATGAAAAGTCTGGGAGCTAGAAGATTACAATATCTCTTACCCGAATTGGCTGGGCTTGACTTGACTGGACTGAAAACTATCCATCACATTTTGTGCTCCATGAAGCTGAGCCAACAATTAAACGTGTGTTTCAACAACAAAGTGCCGATAACACCTACCGCGGCTTCGAGGCCTATGGAAAGGCTTCAGGTAGACCTGGTGGATATGACCGGTCAAAAGTCGACATACCATGGAAAAACTTATCCGTACATCCTGGCAATCATCGGTGTTTACAGCCAATACATATGGTTACGTCCTCTGGTCAAGAAATCGAGTTCAGGAGTTACTCACAGCAATAACTCAATTTTTAAAACATTCGACTTTCCAAAAATAGTGCAACACGATAGAATCAGCGAATATTTAGGAGATTTTGCAGCTTACCTGGCAACTCACAAGATAAAGGACATCTCCTCATCGCCATATCACCGACAATTTCAAGGAAAGGTAGAAAGGCCCCACCGGGAGCTGAAACGGATGTTGGCTACTACTTTTGCTGTCGGTAGACATTTTAATTGGGTTCAACCTTTACCAAATATTGAGCTCAAGATGAATGAGAAACCAAATAACGTTCCCGGATTTTATTCATCTTTTGAGGCACTTTTTGGGTGTAAGAAATATTTTTCCTTAGATTCTGCTGGCAGTTACAAAACCTTACGTAAAACCGCTTTGAATGCCACAAAGAAAATCAATGCACGGAATGTCTATTACTCTCAAAAACGTTTAAAGTGCCCAACTTATTTAAATGGCGACAAAGTTTTAATCAAATCAAAATCAAAATTGTCAAGAGTGTCTAACCAACGACACAGGTTAGTTGAAGGTACCATTTTAAAACGGCGAAATTTCAGATATTTATGTGAATATGCTGTAACCGAATACAAGGTGATAAAGGAGTGGATTCCAGTCCCACATCTCATGGGTGCAACATTAAAATTGCAGCAACAATGCGTGTTGAATCATAAAAGTGTAAATGCACATGTAAAAAGAGGAAACTGCTGCAACTTAAGCTTTTGATCCCCCGAACTCACAAATCTGATGTGGAGTATCTTCAAAACACATTTTCAATGGCAATCCAATATGACCCTGCAGGTGACGGAAATTGCGTGTTTGCCTCACTGGCTAATCAGCTAAATAATGAGATGTATACCAGTATGACATTGCGACGGACCGCAGTTGATTACCTTACAAGCCAAATGTTTTTGGGTCAGCAACGGGACGTAAGTTGGTATCATTTCGTGAGTGATCATATTTCATATTTAAATGAAATGAGTCAAGCTGAAACATATGGTGACCACATTGTTCTGCAAGCCCTTTCCGAAGCTTTAAATTGTCAAATTTTGATACTTTCCACATCAAATGATCGGACAACGCTCATTTCACCCAATGGAAATAATGTATTTGATTGCCGCGTTCAAACATTCGTCATTGGATATTTCGCTGAGGGGCATGGTGACCACTATGTTTCCCTGCAATACGACCAAGAAATTGTTAGTGAAATAATCCGCAGAAGCACACAAATTGATGAACTTTCAGATGAACATTTGGTCAACAGCAACTCCAAAATCAAACTGTTTGACAAAAGCATGCCTGAGACGGAGGAAATTAAACATACCATGGTCACATCGGCACATGCAGCAGGATCTATGGAAACCCAATACACGAAGGTCCTTGAAATTTTTGATTTACCAGTTGAAATATTGGTATATATTTTAAAGCTTGCTGTCGATAGCAATGTCTTTGATTATGCTAGTCTGTGTGAAATCACACCATTTGCTAATGTGCTCGAGAGCTACGTGGAGCTACGTTAATCAAATTCACCGCAATGCATTGAATGCAGCTACATGTAGCTCCAACGAGATAACAGTATCAATGCGTAAAATGATGAAATGTTGCGGCCGTTATAGTGGTGTAATGCTGGAACTAGAGAAGCTGTTCAATGTCTTTCCAATGTGGATACATGTGTGGCTCGCCCTGCATTTGAGGAAGCATGGTTGGTATGATGTAAAGGACATGTTTTGGAGGCGGCGATAGACATTGAGGTTGTTAACAGCATGCCGTATTCTTTATTTGTGTATAGTCTCATGCATGTTTTATATTTCTATTTGTACGCTCCATGTTATCATAATCAAATAAAACTCAGCAGCCATCTTGATTTCAAGTTTTAATTAATGCATTATCTTAGCAGACAGAAGCAATGAGATTATAATAAGAAAAACTGAGATAAAGATTACAGTGCTTGTATTCCTGCAACAACACTTATATTATACAGTTTTAAAAATGCAAAAATCTATGTTAAATTACTTGCATAAGGTCCATATTGAAATGCTAGGGCGGGTTGACAATATTAAATGGGCCTCATTCACATACATGTGTGTTGTACTTACCTGCATATTGAATTAAGTTTATTTTTATTTGTGCTATGAATGGGAGAACAAGGGAAAAATGCTGGAAACACTGATTGTGGTTGTCTAAGCTGTTTAATTGATTAACTTGCTTGCACCCATTTGACCTAGAGTACAAAAGCTAACTTTGGCGCATTTGATGGCTATATGGCATGTGCATTTATGTAATCGTATAAACAGAACACTATTTACTTGTAGATCCAATGATCCATTTGACCAAAGACCATAGCTTGACAACAGCTCAAGTTGGTGGTTTTAAAAAAGGGCCAACTAAGTGTGCTAAACACATTTATTCGGATGTGACTTTTAATGCACTGCAAGGTGTTAGCTTCATACATTTGGTTATTTCATTTTTTTGTCGTCAAAAGAGCTGAACTTTAGTTGAAAATATGCTTATTGCATAAACAGTGTGGTTGCGATTACATTGTTATGTAGCGTATTCGTGTTACTACATTGCATTCAGTGAAATTGTGCAATTTCTCTTTGAAGCTAGTCATAAAATATCATTTGTATCAGATCACCAAATAGTCAATTGGTCAGAGTGTAAGTCGATGCTGAAGCAGCAGCTTTCCTACATGAAATCAGAAAACATGATTATTACATCAAAAGACAATTCAACTCAGTTGTTACATTTAGAACACTACAGTTACTACATTTAGTGGCATTACTACATTTAGAACATATGTGGTATTACATTTAGCTGTTTGTTACATTTAGAACAGTGAGGTTATTACATTTAGCTGTAAATAATTATTACATTTAGAACAGTGAGTGTATTACATTTAGAGGTTTTATTACATTTAGAACACTGTTGTTATTACATTTAGCGTTTTTATTACATTATTACATTTAGCTGTTCTACACCCCCCCCCAAAAAAAAAACAGCAAAGAAACAAGCGAGGATATAATATATTTGCAGGTTTGTTTTTATATGGAGATGCACAATATACTGAAAACATAATGTAAAAACTATCAAAAAATGTCTGACAGGTCTGTAACCGATGCAACCATGGATGAAATATAACAGGATTGCCAGAAACCCGAACGGGGTGTAGCCAATTTTGGCCAATGGGAAGTCATCCATGGCGCCCATATTGAACTGGTTGTTCGGAGCGGAAACATAAACTACTATAGCAGCTCGGGAAAATAATCGTAAATATTTGTATTAACACGATGTTCTGATTTTCTAGTTTCGGAGCGGAAGCTGCATAAAGTTTGCCACATACCAAAAATCACATATATGTTATCGTTGGCATATACAATTTTGTTCTCGGAGCGGATATGGTATGGTAAGTAAAACTAGTTGAATCGTCAAAACTAGTGCAGTACGCTCACGGCGTGAACTTGACGTGTAAAAACTCATAAGAAAACGATAGTTATTACGAGATCCAAATGGTCTTGAAAATTTCGGAGCAGTATGGCGGTTCCCACAAACAGCTACATTTGGCTCGTCACAAAATTTCTATTACGCGGCCGCAGCTGGCAATCCTGTTATATTTCATCCATGGATGCAACGCATTCAGCACACAAGACAGAACCAACTTAATATATTGGCAAGTCTGTTTTTGTGGTGATTTTCTCCCGTTATACTATTTATAAAAGTTGGACTGAATACAGTGTATAGTGATACACACACAGAAAAACGTGGAGGAGTTTTAATCCTATTTCAATCAATTCTTACTATCCACGAACGTAATCACCTGAGCGATTGAAATGCGATTAAACAGGGAGTGATTTATTACCACAGCCAATGCACTGGTTAATGATCAGTATTCAATCACTTTGGGATTAAAATTTGGATTGAGTTAGTCTCCCAAGGATTAAAAACAAGAGCATTTCTGATCACTGTATATGCAGATTGTTAATCGCATGATGATTGTTATTTGGAGCATTGCTAGTCCAGTCATTGATTAAAGTTAGGATCAATATTAATCTTCCTTGAGTGCTATGTCTGTATGGTTTTTCTTTGAGAGCGATTAAATATTGGAAGCGATTTGAATTGGAGGTATTTCTTTTGTATTGGATTTAGCTGGTAGAGAATGACAACGCTTATTTCAGAGTGTAATGGCAATTTGTATTGAACAAGGAAACTGAGATCAGTACAACACCATTAAAAAGTAAATACAGCGATTACAACATAAAACCAACTAAGAAGATAGAAAAGAAATCGATAAAAACAACTGGCTCGATTGAATGATGATTAGTACAGTATAGTCTATTAGGACATAGATCCACTGGGGTACACTCCGCGTACATGCAATAGATTCCAAGTTGAAACTGAGAGATGATGGCTGATTTTAATCTTCAAGATCCTAAAATAAGAGTGACATCATTGGGCACATTCTACAATAAGAAGGTATCCCAAAATAAAAAATAAACCGAATCCAACAAACTTTCAGAAGTTGAAAATGAAGATTGGGCAACATCACAGCTGTTTGTTGATCACCTGTGAGCTCTTGACTTCATGTATATTCAATTTTCGTTTAAAGAAGGACATCTCTAGTTGGTGACTGTTCTAAAATGCAGAATTATGATATAGTTGCAACTTTTATTTGCAGCCACTTCAAGTTCAAAAGTTTTGAATGTGACAAGAAAGAAAACAATCAATTTGTTACTAAACACCATTCAACATCATTTGTTCAGTTTAGTATTTTAACTTAGTTACTAATCAATACGCAAAAAATTGTGTATTCATAGTATCTTATTTACCTGATTCTGTGTCACCATTAATTTAGAGTTTTGAGACAGTTGTGTAAGCCTTCATCATCCTCGTGTGCTCTCTTTGTTAGTGATTGAAGCGGGAAAATAATAGCCTATTCAGGGACAATAAGACTGAATGCTTAGGCAATCAATGGTACCCCCACGTGCTATTAGGTAATCATACTATAAATGCCAAGGCTTTTCTCCATTTTAATCATATCAGGAGTGAAATCCAACTTGAAGATAAGAGCCAGAGTTCAATCATTTCGGGATTAAAGTTCTTACTGGGTCAGTAAAGCTAACAATTAAGGACTTGTAGAATAACAACACTGTAGAACCACATTGTAATCGCTTGAGGAGTAAAATTCTTACTAGCTGATTAAAAACAGAGTTTAATCCCCTGAGAGTGATTCATTGACCTACCCACAATTTCTGGCAAAGTTATTGTCTGATTTTAATCCTTAATTACTCCTTCCAGCAAACACTCCCAAATTTTCTACTGAAATACCAGATATCACCCCTAATGATGCCGGATTGTACTCTAATATTAATCATTACAGTGTTTAATCACCTGTTTAATCCCAAATGTTCCACTTTTTTCTGTGTGTGTAGGTTGACATAAAATCTCTGCTACACTAGCGGCATGCTAGATGAACTTGCTGGCTGCAAGTAGTTATTTAGCCTAATACACTCTTTGACGAGACACGAAAGGTGAGTCAGTGGTAGCTGAACATGCCAGGCATATTCAGTTGAAAGCTCATTGATTGCAAGTAGTAATATATGAGCAGATCTCCCTACCAAGTGTTTTTTTGAGGATTACACCTTGGAGTTTAGGCAATGGGTTACGACGTTGGATGAATTCGCCGAGTTTATATTGTATTTTACTTGAGGGGTATTTGAGTGGCATTTGAATGGCATTTAAGTGGCATTTGAGTTTTTGATTATTTTTTTACTTATTTTGAACTTATATGGCATATAGATTTTCAATGTATGACATTTAAGTTTTGATAATTCTACAGATACATCTACACTGAATAAATCCAATGATTAAAAATGAAACAATATGTGAATATATACATTTATTGTATAATAAGTAGGGATACATAAAGAGAACATGTTAAATATTGTGAGCTTGAAATAGTTCCAATATCATTTCAAATGAAAAAGTGGATGATGAGAGATTTTCATCCGTCTGTATGTATCTACATATATCTGATTGAAAATGATATAATAATTCAGTAGTCCATTGTATTGAAATCAATTTTTGAGTGAGCTCTTTATTCTACACCTTTCTTTGACAAAAAAGAGCTATTTGGTGAAATATTTTTTTATTTCATTCAATTTTCATTAATTTTTTGCAAAAAGAAATCATTCTCTAAATGGTTAAATTTCATCTAATTGTACAAATTTACAAAAAAGGAGAATGTGATAAAATAGATATCATAATAGAGTGTAATAAGTTGAATATATAGAGTTAAAGTCTATAAAAACTTTTTAATTTGTAAAGTATTTGATGACTTTACAAGAAATATCATCACATTCAGGTTCAATGATGATGAGAAGATTTTCTTCAAGCTTAAGTTTACTATTTTCCGATATAGACAGAGAAAGTTTTGAAAAACCCTCCAAATCATTATAAATAAAAACTCTATAAATCGACGGTGTTGAATTTGTAATTGATACTGAATTGTTTTCGCATATGATGTATCTATCACACACACAATCAGTAGTAGTTTCGATTTCTTCAGAATTGTATATAGTAGAGTTTGTAGGGCTTGGTTGTTCCAAAATTAAATCGACTAAACCCAGAGCTTGTGGAAGAGATGGAATTGATGGTGATAAAGCTGGAACTACTGGATTGTTTGTAGTGGTTGTCGTCGGGGTTGTTGTCGTCGTTGTCTGTGGAGATGTGGTGATTGTTGTCGTTGTATGTGGAGTTGCAGTGGTTGTTGAAGTTGTTCTTCGAGTCGTAGTTAGTAATCCCTCATCGTATAAACAGATGTAATTTAAAGCTTCAGCGGTTTTGCAAACAAAGTAGTGTTGAGGCCACATATCATGAGTGTCACAGCTTCTACGTAGGTGAGCAGGTTCCATGAAACATGTGAGTCTAAGCATACGATATTTTAAGTTTTTTCCTAAAATACGAGTTACTGAATCAACCGCTTCCATATTAAGAATTCCCCGAAAACATCCAGACGCTCTATGAGATAAAGTGAATGGTTTAATCTCTGTTACAAGACAATAACCGCTTAGGATTGGGAATAATAGGAGATAGATGCGATATCTCATTTTTTTATTCAGAGAGAGAGACTTTTAACCTAGTTTATGCTTTCATCATCTAGAGTTAACTGTCTTGCATTCCGGTGGTCTTTGGTTAATATGCTTCAACTAAAGCTCTATATTTATAACCTTGGGATTGCATTTGTCTTTGGTATCTCCTTGACATGTGATACTGATGATAATCTTGTTTTGAACAGACTTCAAACTTTCAAAACTCGAAAATGACAAATTTACACCTTCAATACCATTGATGTTAGTGATGATAGTAGCTATTTTTGGCTCCTCATTGGTCAAACGATTGCATTCCACACATGCAAAGTTGGTTGTCTCAAACTCTTCTGTTGGTGGACAAATCAAACGTGAGGTGTTGTATTCAAATACACATAATTCATCATTCCAAAATAGTTTTGTATTTTGAGTAAGACCTTCCGTATTATTTTTAACCCCTATTGCGCATTCCTCCTGATTCAGAGTGTATTTTGTTGGTGTATTGCAGGTCAGGGTATCTGTAGGTTCCTTGTTGATCGAATGATCGGAATGAGCGCATTGCATGCATGCAAATTTGAATGTCTCAAACTGTCTTCTTATTGGACAGATCACACGTCTGCCGTTGTATTGAAATGCACATAAAACCCCATTTCGATATACTTTTGTATTCTGAGTAAGTCCTTCCGTATTATTTGTAATACCCATTTCACATTCCGCTTGATTCAAAACGTATTTTGTTGTAGTATCACAAGGCACAGAATCTGTAGAAGCTGTGTCCTTGCAGATCCAAGAAGCGCTTTGAGGGATGAAAAAACCACAATATAATAAGTCAGGAGGGTAGAGCCGCACACAGTTTTTTCCATTTTCATCTTTATATCGTATAGTCCTTTCGAAAGGTGAAAAAACCAAGACATCATTTTTATCCATAGCTCCGGCTATACATTCATCAATTTCGTTGGTATAGAATACTCCACTAACATCGGGAAATGTTAGTGCCAGTAGCAAGATAAATACGCAGCTCATTTTTTAAAATGTTTTCGCTTTCAGTGTTGAAAGTTGAATACTTTCTTTCTTGATGTTTTTTCTATTTATACGTAAGTGGCTAGCGGCTTGTTCAGCTCTCTCAACCGATTTTGAAGATGTGAAACAATCTCATCAAAGTGGTTACCAAAATGTAAGTATGGTTCCAATCGAGATTGAGACAAAAGAACATGTGTTTCTGTCCAGCGAAATGAAGTCAAACCTCTTAAAATCGAAATATCTATCAAATCACCCTGTTCAGCATCTTTCAAACATTGCTTTATAGCAATCAGTTCGATCGCTCTTTTGAGATCTTCAAAATCTATCAACTTGGCTTGCGGACAGCATACTTTTATATCAAAGCTCCTAGAACAGTTTAAGCATTCGAGAGGATTTGCTCTTGAAATACAATTACAGCTCAAAAGCATGCTTTGTATTGATTTACGAACTAGATTGAATCCTAACACAAAATAAAATATTTCTTCGGTGATGAGTTGAACAAAAAGAGGATTCGAACGCTCTAAAGGAATGTGTTCAAAATGAGTCCTTATGAACTTAGGAACAAAATCAGCCAATGTACCAATTGACTTGAATCCTTCAGTTTTTCCACTCATGTTTCTGCTGTAGTTCAGAGATAAATGAAGCAACTTTTTTTGTAGCAGTTCTTTTATGAGTCTTCAGATATATTTGTCGAATCAATAGTTATTATCGGGTTGACGGAGTCTTCTTTTTCATCAAGAGTGTGAGCGTATGGATATCCTTCCGCTATCGCAAGTAATTTATCCTTTAGTCGTTGATAAGCCAGTTTGCTCTGACTAGTAGGTAATAGGTAGGGATTTAATCGTGCTCTCAAATTTGTTAACAAAAAGGGAGACTTCAAATCATCAGGGGAAAGATCCAAAAAAACATTAATCCATTCATCATGCACCAAAAAACCCATTTTAGCATTTTTCAAAACTTGTCTTCTATCAATCCAGTCGATAGCATCACCCAATTCTTTTTTGGTAGGTGTAGCACCTTCAACCATTTCAGCATATCTTTTACAAGTGATACATTTGTCATCAACGTGTGAACAGTAACAGTTTAGTAGCGATAGATTGGTTGCTTGCTTGTAAAAACTTCCTCCTAGTACACAGTATACACATTCCTCCGTAAAATAAATCCTCAACATTTCATCAGAAACCTCAGCCAAAAAAGTCTTAGGTCCTATAGCATCGGAAGCTTCTTGGTGAGCAAAGTCTTCAACACGTAACATATTTGTTGTTATTCCGTTAAATTACAAAACGCGAATGATACGTTTTCAAATTGAAACACCTATTTAATCATTCATTACTTTTTCTTTTTTTTGAGGTTAATTGTTATGCTAGCTCATGTAGATCTTCATAAATGCTTTAATTTCAACCTGACAACCATCGATTGGGCAAGGTTTTACTTCTGATGAGCATTCAGTAAGCGCTTTTTCCTTACACTCACTACAGTAAATGAGATGACCACATGGAAGAGAGATATGATTTGCAATTACTTTTTTTTCATGCGTCTCAGACACACATTGAGCGAGTTTGCTTTGCTTAGTCTGATCTTTATCTTTTTTTAACGAATCAATTGATTTAGCATCATTTTTTAACAGTGTTGACGAATTCTCAACAGTTGTAAAATCATTTTCAAAAATATGTAAGGCTTCAATCATAAAACCTATTCGCTCAAAAGGTTTTCCATTTAACACTAAAACTTGTTCGATATCGTTTTGACTGTATCCTAGTTTTTTGCAAATAAGTTTCATTTCTTCGGTGTCATTGTTGTGCGTTATTTGTTTTACTTTTTCTCGATATTTTTCAACCCGTCGCTTACACCTTTTGCCTTTTTCCGTTCGCATGTAAACATCCTCAACATACTCTTCACCTTTACTCCCGAGTAAAAAATAACAGTTTGGGAACCATCGACAGTGTTCCTCCCACGGTAGATCACTCTCTTCCCATTCTTTGAGTTCACCTGAGCAAAAGAAGCATTTTACACTATCTCCGAACTTAGTATAGTAGAAACCTGCATTGGAAAGGAGTTTCATGGAGACTTTACCCTTCCATTGTTTGAAACTCTCTTCTCTAGATGTTTCAGTAGCAAAACGTGGTGTGTCAGCACGATCAATTGATATACCTAGAGGTAATACTTCTGCGGTTAAATCTCCTCTTCTGGTCTTTTGTTCTTCAATCGTATAACTTTTGACAATTGAGATGTTTTTCATTTCATCTGCAAGTAGTTTCCTAGGTCTATACAGACGATTGTGAGTGTTAAATCCTCTAACAAATCGACAAAACGGAAAACTTTTAGCGTGTTCTTTCATCGGATGTTCATCTTCATCCTTCCAGTTTAGTAATACCCCTTGGCAAAAAACACATCGAACAGCGTTGTCTTTTTCAAGGTTATAGAAACCAGTTGCAGCCATGTTTTCACCACAATGCTTACCTACTCGTCTCCAATTTGTAAGAAATGATTTTCTTCGATAACTTTCATCAAGCATTAAAGCCTCTCTTTCATAAAAAGAGAGTTCATTGTGAATGAACTTGAAAAAGTCCGCTGGGGAAAGTTGCGCAATAGTTTTTTGTAATTTTAATGACAAAAGACTACAGTGATTATCCGGATAAGTTGCGACGACATAAGTGATTGCAGTGGTATCAGGAAAATTTCGTTGTAAAAACAACGACGAAGTAACGAGTAAACTATCATCTATCCATTCAGTGCAGTCTTTAGTATTTTCGAAGCAATTCCGAGTTTTTCGCATTTCTTTTTTTTCATTATAAATAGTGTTTGCTACATTACTGTTGTTTGTTACTCGACACATTATTTATATATAATACAAGTAGTAGCTTCAGTTATTACTCAAGTTGAAGTTTTGTTGGAAAGTTCTTTCCTTTTGATCTAGTTCGTTGTTATTCTAAAAAAAAAATGATAATGCTTTATAGCAAAAAAATAAAAAAAAGACTAAGGTTTCAATTTTTTTTCAATATACTTGAATTGATTACTATTGTAATAGAATGTAAATACTTACATCAGAAATGAAGACTTGTCTTTCTTTTGAATTAAAATGAATGATATTCCTAGTAGTTTGAACTTGAGAGCTGCTTTCTATAAAATTCGGATGAAGAAGGAGTACATTTTTCATTTTGAAGCCCTGAAATAATAAGAATAAACATAATTAAAACTTACATACAGCATTTTTTTTGATATCTCAAATAGTGAATAATCTTGTTTTTTGTTCAGAAAATGTCTTCACGCTTAAATTGATTACAATTAAAACGAAATATAAATACTTACATCACAAATGAAGACTTGTTTTTCTTTAAATTAGATGAATTATATACATAGTTGTTTGAACTTCAGCTGTTTCCTATGTAACTCAAATGATGAAGAAGGAGGGTTGTAGTAGATGA
This sequence comes from Cryptosula pallasiana, assembly GCA_945261195.1. Classification (NCBI taxonomy): domain Eukaryota; kingdom Metazoa; phylum Bryozoa; class Gymnolaemata; order Cheilostomatida; family Cryptosulidae; genus Cryptosula; species Cryptosula pallasiana. The sequence continues at coordinate 44,032,775 of OX183132.1, read as the reverse complement.
TGATGTAGTAGATCTTCTTCCTTCAGTTAGTTTGAACTTGAGAGCTGCTTTCTATAAAATTCGGATGAAGAAGGAGTACTTTTTTCATTTTGAAGCCCTGAAATAATAAGAATAAACATAATTAAAACTTACATACAGCATTTTTTTGATATCTTAAATAGTGAATAATCTTGTTTTTTGTTCAGAAAATGTCTTCACGCTTAAATTGATTACAATTAAAACGAAATATAAATACTTACATCACAAATGAAGACTTCTTTTTCTTTAAATTAGATGAATTATATACATAGTTGTTTGAACTTCAGCTGTTTCCTATGTAACTCAAATGATGAAGAAGGAGGGTTGTAGTAGATGATGATGTAGTAGATCTTCTTCCTTCAGTTAGTTTGAACTTGAGAGCTGCTTTCTATAAAATTCGGATGAAAAAGGAGTACTTTTTCATTTTGAAGCCCTGAAATAATAAGAATAAACATAATTAAAACTTACATACAGCATTTTTTGATATCTTAAATAGTGAATAATCTTGTTTTTTGTTAAGAAAATGTCTTCACGCTTAAATTGATTACAATTAAAACGAAGTATAAATACTTACATCACAAATGAAGACTTGTTTTTCTTTGAATTAGATGAATTATATACATAGTTGTTTGAACTTCAGCTGTTTCCTATGTAACTCAAATGATGAAGAAGGAGGGCTGTAGTAGATGATGATGTAGTAGATCTTCTTCCTCCAGTTACTAACGATGAAGTGAATGCTTTCTGTATGAAAACAGTGCTTCTTATATAGCTTAAGTTGCACTGCTATGAATGAGCATTATTTTCACATGAATGGAAACCATTGCTTTCGCGGGAATAACAAAATTATTTTCACGCGAATACAAACCAATGTTTTCCCGGGAATAAATAATTTACTTTCACGCGAATGGAAACCGTTGCTTTCGCGGGAATGAATAATTTATTTTCACGCGAATACAAACCAATGCTTTCGCGGGAATAAACATTTTATTTTCACGCGAATACAAACCAATGCTTTCGCGGGAATAAATAATTTATTTTCACGCGAATGGAAACCGTTGCTTTCGCGGGAATAAAAAATTTATTTTCACGCGAATACAAACCAATGCTTTCGCGGGAATCAATATTTTATTTTCACGCGAATGGAAACCGTTGCTTTCGCGGGAATAAATATTTTATTTTCACGCGAATACAAACCAATGTTTTCGCGGGAATAAATAATTTATTTTCACACGGATGGAAACCCTTGCTTTCGCGGGAATAGAAATTTTATTTTCCCGCGAATACAAACCAAAGCTTTCGCGGGAATCAATACTTTATTTTCACGCGAATACAAACCAATGCTTTCGTGGGAATCAATATTTTATTTTCACGCGAATGGAAACCGTTGCTTTCGCGGGAATAAATATTTTACTTTCACGCGAATACAAACCAATGTTTTCGCGGGAATAGATAATTTATTTTCACACGGATGGAAACCGTTGCTTTCGCGGTAATAGAAATTTTACTTTCCCGCGAATACAAACCAAAGCTTTCGCGGGAATCAATACTTCATTTTCACGCGAATGGAAACCGTTGTTTTCGCGGGAATAAAAATTTTATTTTCACGCGAGTACAAACCAATGTTTTCGCGGGAATAAATAATTTATTTTCACACGGATGGAAACCGTTGCTTTCGCGGGAATAGAAATTTTATTTTCCCGCGAATACAAACCAAAGCTTTCGCGGGAATCAATACTTCATTTTCACGCGAATGGAAACCGTTGCTTTCGCGGGAATAAATATTTTATTTTCACGCGAATACAAACTAATGTTTTCGCGGGAATAAATAGTTTATTTTCACGCGAATAGAAACCGTTGCTTTCGCGGGAGTAAAAAAATAATTTTCACGCGAATAAAAACCAAAGCTTTCGCGGGAATATCGCGTGAAAAAACTGCTGAGTCATAGATATATTAAAAAGGTTTCATAGGGTTAATTAGTACAGCTTTAGCTATTTAAGAACCACTGTTTTCACACAGAAAGCATCCAGTTCTACAATAGCTAGCAAGGAAGCAACATCTACACACCAACTACTACATTTACTTGAAACTATAGAAAGACTTTCAGTCAATAAGGTGAGAATCACTAAATAATTCTTTAACATATATTGATAAAAACTTCAACTAGATTTGCTATAGTACTTCAGAAAGTTAATTTTATGTTTTAATATTTTGTTCTTATTAATAAAAGATCAAATAGTTTCACCATAACGCATCAGAAAAATTATTATGGTTTTGATTATGTGTTTATTTTATAAATATCTAGTTAGTTTATTCTTTTCAAAATATTTTTCAAATTCCATCCATTTGTTACATATTTTTTACTCTCTTTTCAGTTCCAACTTCCGACTGAACGCTCTGAATATGAATGAAGACCGTAATACCTCATTTCTCTCAACATTCGAACCATACTCTGATGATAAAGAAAATATCCCTCCTGATTCACATCTAATAAGAAGGAAACTGAACACAATTCGACCAAAGCCATGGGATTCGGATAGAAATAAAACGATTGACTATACTTGGACTTTGAAAGCACCATCTCCTTCTCATCTTTCCTGCTTGTCAAAAAATGCTGCTAGTTTGCTCAATTCTTGCGATACCAATGACAGAGTAATGATTGGAAGGTTTCAACCACTTCACTTAAATCAAACGCCATCACTTCTCGAGATAGTCTCCATCGAACGACCAACTGAGGATGTATATAAAAACTTATGCATTATCCGCTACAATGTCGAAACATTTGGCAACAGACGACAAGTGAGGTCTATGGTGAGAAATGAGGATTACAACAAATTAGCTCCAACACAACCAGATGTTCCAAAACTGGTGGTTTTTATGGGATTCGATTCAGACAAGCATCCAATCTTTCACCCTATCAACTTCCCATCCAATATTTCCCTTGAGGAAGCTAAACAACTAAGTAGATTAATAAAAAAAAAAACATCTACTCAGTTGATCAGTATGGTTCGTATCGCAACGCTCTCGCAATTTGCTGTTGGAAGTGTAATGAGTTTTGAATCTCCTCAAATATCAACTCAGTTAACATTACCTAATGGAGATGTGGTGATGAATGCGCTACTGGTAAACTACAGATGTTCGCAATATGATGGTTTGATGATGGGAGTTCTATATATACCTGAAAAACATGCTAGCAACGTCAAACAAATTGGAACAGGAGTCATACTTGTAAGAAACCGTGAAGCTAGTAGATTTGGTTATCATCGACATGATATAATCACATTCACAGCATTACAAGCGATAGAAACGGCTCAAAACCTATCCAACAAACTTGATGATTCCAACCAGATGAAGTACTTTACTACAGATGAGGTTGTTGAGAACAAGGTCTTAGTGCTTTCAATGGGAGTGGGAAACACATCTTCTACATCTTTGAGAGAACCAGCACCCCCTGGTGAAAACTATATTCAAAAAGAGCATGTCAGACAAGACAACATAGTGAGTATTTTTTATTTAATGTAAACTAACTGATATAAGTAATACTTCCAACTAGATAATATTTATTTATAAAGCAATTATTTTTTGTTTTGCTTTAGATAGAAGAGAAAGAATCAAAAACACTTGATGAAAATTATGCTCAAGAAAAAACAAACCGAACAATATAACTTGGTGAGTTACTTCCCTTTACTATATAATGTTAACTAACCAATGTAAAAAGAACTATAATTCAAATTCATGTAATTATTTTACATTTTTGTTTAATCATCCTATACTAATACATAACTTTTTATTTTAGTTCATTATGGAATCAAAAGTACATAGAACAGAAGTCTTCCTTCCTAAGTTATAACATCAGTACAACAATGACAACATTGTAAAGAAAAAGACTATCAACCATTGATTGTCATTACAAGTTGTAGTGCTTTGAATTACTTAGTATTTACTAACTCTAGCTATATTATACAAGAATATTTTGCTACTTATTATGTAATAAATGTATATAATCATATATTGATTCAATGTAGTCTCCTCATTCTTCTCTCCTCTCTCTCAAAATATCATATGAGTTCGAGTTATGTAAAAAAATTATCAAAACTTGAATGTCATGCATTCAAAATGTATATGCTATAAGTTCAAATTAAGTAAAAAAATAATCAAAACTCAAATGCCACTTAAATGCCATTCAAATGCCACTCAAATACCCCTCAAGTAAAATACAATATAAACTCGGCGAATTCATCAAACGTCGTAACCCATTGCCTAAGCTCCAAGATCAAATCCACAAAAAAACACTTGGTAGGGAGATCTGCTCATATATTACTACTATTGCAGCAGGCTGGTAATAAGAAGAGACAAACTAAGGGAGTTCCCCTCCACTAACAGCAGATGTATGGCTATTCAAATATCGGCAGTAAGCCAGGTTACAATGTGCCAGCTTGACTGCTATGATATAACAATATGCCGTGTTGTTTTTCTACTCGGCTGGGGGTATTATTTTAGCCAATTAAACTTGCATATTTTCAACTGCACGCATGTGTTATAAATACTGAGACATTAGACCTACATGGCAGAGTTGTTTGTGCACTTGTATGAAAATCTACTTATACAAGGATTTTTGTGTTGTAATATGGTACTTTATAATCTGAACTATTTGTACTAAGTTTGGCAGGTTGCCTGCTAGTTTGTTAAATGTCTACTATAGTGCAACTGGGTATTCTCTTTCTCTCTAGTAGCTGTTGGTAAATGAGTAACAAAATCTTTTACGATACATAGCTTTGGGGAAACAATTGGAACATTGGTTAAACCCAGAAAAAGAGATCAGGTTTACATCAACTGTTTCTATGTTTTTAATGCTTTAAGTTTCAGTATGAATTTTTGGATGTCTAAGAATCGGCAATGAAGTACAAAGCTCACAGCCATTGTATCAAAGTGCGAAACCATTATACCAAAATGCACAGGTCATCCAATGAAGAGAATAGTTTTTGGGGAAATGGAACAGACACTCTCAACTCCAAATCCAAAAAAAATGCTGAGGTAAAAAGGTTTAAGAGTTTGACTCAACTTTTTTTTCAAACAAGACAGGTAACGAGTTGAGCAAGAACACCTATTTGGATCTTTTGAAAACAGAAAACTCGTTCAAAAGAAAAAAACTGAGTTCTTGTACCGAAAGATCTGAAGATGCTGCGATATACGCTGATAGATGAGTGGGCTTGGATTGTGCGGTAAGAAAAGCTGAATGCATTGCCGCAACACACACATTCCATAAAAGTTTAGCATACAGCACTTTGCGAAAGCAAAAAAAAGATAAAGATCTTCTAGAAATCATGAGTAGCCGAGAAGAAATTATTGAGTCATTGAGTGTTCTGAACGATGTAAAGCAGATACTGATCAGACCATATGGAAGGTATGAAGAGTTTGTCGGATACTTAGTCTACACTTCTGAACCAATGTTAAGATCCCAAACTGAAGAAATTCATCCAATTATTTACAACATAGAAGTGAATGAGGAAACACAGATTGCAAGGATTAGAGAAGAGTCAAGAGAGACAGTTTTTTATTGTAATGGTAACTTTTTCGATCCCCATCAAAGTTTGTTCGTGCACAACAAACACGGTAATTGTATTGGTTCTATAAATAAGAACTTCACGGTAGTAGAAACTGGTGGAGGTTTGAACAGGAAACTGATCTATAAAGAGATGCCTAATGATACGAAAAAAACGGGAAATGTTAAATATTTATTGTTTAATAACAATGAGAACGTTGGGGCCATAGTGAGCTTAGAAGTAGCATGCAATATATCCATTCACTTCAAAGACCTAAATGTACTCGAAAAAATGATGGTGATCGCAACTGGATTAAAAGTTATTTGCCATAGACAACTTTTCCACTCTCACCCATTACCAACAAACATTTTAAATACCAGAGAAGCTCTAATCTTTCCATCCAGACCAGTTCTTGAAACTCTCAATGAGTGTGTACTGAGGGTGGCTTTTCCTGACATTAATCGGAATCTTTTCATCGAAATTTTAAGTTCATCCTCAAATAACATTGAATTGGTTGTTTGCGTATCCAGGGATAGAAGTAAGAAAAATTATTTCACAGATGTATATGGTAGAGTCCAATTCATATCGGAAGGATTAGATGGAAGCCCTCCCTATGAAGTTATCAGGTCTGTAAATGGCCAAGAAATAGGCCGCGTTAATAGGACTAGACCAGTTAGCTTCATAGATTCTTCCACTGGATGTAAGATTATGGAACATAGAAGATTTACGTTACCCTGGGATCATCTTAAAAAAAACAAAGAGACTCATCAAATTTTTGTCGCTGGTCGACCAGAAGGGGTTTTGTGTGAGTTTTATCAACACTACGCTCAAGGAAATATTCACCTCAATTTTAGCCAGGTTGTTAGTGCTGAAAGGAAAGCGTTGATTTTATCACAAGTTGTTTGCTTCATGTTGTTTTACTTTAAAGATTCCAGGAGTTTTATAAAACCCAATGTGCATAGATATCCCTTTAAAGAGAGACAATAAAAGCGATGATTAACGCTAAAATGAAGATTTAAAACAGTTTTTGATGCATGATTTTAATAAAAATAAAGAAACCTGCAAACTTTATTATATTGTTTTGCAACTTTATAAGTTGTAACAAGAATGCTTTAAGTTTTTTTTTCTCATAGTTTAAGGTTTGATGTTCATAGCCAGTGTGATTGTCTCTTACAGACGCTGCTTTGGTTTTGATGGTAGGTGGGTTTTTTTAAGGCTATGCGCAGGTGATTAACTCTTAATGGTTACTATTTGAGTATGTAATAAGCTATCAACAATAAGCTACATATTTGGCCACTCCTGAACTTCCAACAATCAAATTTTTTTATGGCTCTCACTCTAGCTTTGAACACTGCGTGAAGTCAATCTAGTAATGACAATCTATTTCACTGGTGCGTCACAAATGAATAACTTCGAGCATCAATAAAAGCAAAAATGGCTGTTGCAGCTATGGAGGTCGTTTTCATTTAACTTTCTCCCCTCTCACACTACATGCAGGCGATCAGCATGTACAAAATTACATTTGACACTCTTTCATCATAGCTACATACACACTAATAGATATATCCCTAGTAAGCTTTTTGGTATTATTGTATCATTTAAAGTGGATGTTTTATAAAGCTACTTGATTGATTCTATCGCAACCCATTTAATTTCTATGTAAACCTGCAGTCAATTTATACTCTGGTCCACCTAAACCCAATAGGGTAGCCACCATGAGCTCACAATCATCATCCTTTAGGGAGGAGCTATTTGCTGAATGCCCACAGTAATTGAACAGCGTGTCTACTAGTGGTAATACTGAGAAAAATAGAACAGGAGTATTACATGCTGGAAGCCCTTATGGATGGAGAATTTTCCCTACCACTACAGGCTAGCTCCCCTTAGGGGGTGGAAACCTTTCTTGCCATCTGATTGGCAAAGGATGCAAAGTTAGTTGGGGAGATGCTCTACCAACAATATTTCTGAAACGGGATAATTGTGAAATAGTGAATTTTTGAAAACAATAAAAAAGCGCTAAGCGGATTTATATTGCTAATGTGTTTTAAATTGCAACTGTTTATGAATTTTGTAATAAATTACTTTCTTCATTGGGAAATAGGTCTTGATGAATCAACAGTTATGTGGTTCAGAACCCTTTTCAAGTTCTTTAATATCTTAGTGGTTGTCAAACTGTCTAAATACTGTGGAGAACGTCGGTAAGTGTTATACGCGAGCAATAGCATGACTATGCCCTTGTCTATACTAATGACAGCTGTTTCTATTATTAGTAGGAATTTGGGGATCAATGCCCTCTTTAATGATGTTTGTCTTCTATCGATTGAAAGGAAACAAAGACCTAGTAGCGCTTTGGCTCCAGAGCAACCTACTATTCCTTCTAACAAGTTGACAACCTGATGCTCAAGCAACCTTTGTCAGGCAGACTCACTTGGTGGGGCAGCGTATTAATTTCTTCTCCAACCTATTTGGCTACTTGATCTAGAAACAACTCAATAAGACACATGCACTGAGCATTAAAAACCGATGAGCTTTTATACAAAGAGCTTTAAAACATTAACCAACCAAAATTCATTGACACTAAAACGCTATGGTGAATTGAAACTATGTTACAAATGCAGCAGAAAAGTAAATCATGTAAACAAAATAGCAAGTTGTCGGGGAATAGATAAGGGGGTTTCCTATGCAATACTATTTAAAGGTAAAAGTATTGTTTCTCGATAATAAATATAATAACATTGACCCACACGTTCTTTTAGTATTGCACTTTTAGCACGACGGCCTCTTGTCTACTAGTACCACAATAGCATAGTAGACTTCTCCTGCAGCTATGATCGCTAATGTGGAATGTGGGAGTTCCAGTAGGCCATTTATTGTTACTTTTTAGCTACTAGGCACCAGGTTTGCAGTTCTTTAATGATGACTAATTTCTGACAACACTAATTGGACATCTTCTAATAGATGTTGATGTTGTAGCTATAGCTATAACACACGAGGGATGGCAAACTCACGGCGTTGTGAGAGGTGAAGGTGCCATGGAGGGGGACACGGGAGGTACTGCCTTCGACACATTTAGGCTATAGGTCATAGTGGTCAGTGCAGTGGTCATACAGGAGGGGAAAAGATAACCAAGATGACCAAGTGCCAACGAGTAGCTTGGTGTGCTGTGCCTTAGCATCCAGCTTTCTTCTGGAGCAGTCTTTCCACTTCCGCCCAAAAAAGCATCTTCTCTCTTAGCTTCTTCTTCATGGGTGGCTGACATAGCTGAGGTGGTCACCTGCTTGGGGGTGGAGACAGGGTAGGATGAGCAACACTTAGAGATGCGGAGGAAAGCGTAGTAGGCAGCAGCTGGTCCACTTCTGCTGTGATGTCCATCATGAAATATTCTGCTTCTTCCAGCTGTAAAAAGCCATCTCTAGGTGCTGGGAGAATATCCTTTGGGTGATCTACCCTGTCAGTGGAATAGCTATCAGTCTCAAAAGTGAGAACACGTCTTGAATGTGTGAATAGTTGCAAAGCAATGGCGGTTCCCGCGTGTGGGTGACTGGATTGCCATTGACCACTAGTGGACAGAGGTGGATCCACAACACTGGACTGAATGACGGGTGCGGTATTCAGGCGCCCATATCTCTCTACGAGAGGGGAGTACACATCTGAAGTTTTTCTTAGATGTCCATCAGACTGTGCTTTTTCCAATGATGTCCAGTACTGGAGTGGCTAGATCCATCCGGAAGTTATCCTTACTTTTGTATAGCCTTAGCCGCTTTTACAGCTCGTTTTCACCAGAGAAATAATGGTCCACTTTCTCTACTGTATCGCCAGGTGGAAATTTCTGCCAGGGAGTTGATTTCTTACAGACAGTTGTACTAGACCTCACTCACCCTGTTGATACCCAGTTTGCAGGTTCTTCTATCAAAACTCTGCCCAGGAGGAATGCATGAGCCACAGGTGATTTTTTATTTCTTATTCTTGCATCCACCCTTCTACCTGATGGGGTTGGATCACATAGCTGCTGTCTGTGGTGTGTAGGAGGGTCCATGACCTCATACAGCTATTGTTCTAGTACACTGAGAGGCAGACGCTCAGTCTGTGAATGGGGGTTGAGCCACCCCAGCTCTCAAGGGGGGTAACTCCTACACGTTTTGCTCGTTCCCACGAAACTGCCTGTTTCATTTGTACTAAACTTGCTGAGAATAACTGGTGGGCTGGGCGGCTCCTATTTTTCTGGCTGCTCTAAACTTGACACTCTCTTGCTGGGAGGGAAGACAACTTCTGTTTGTGCTGCTCGTCAATGGTGAAACTATTTGCTCTCTTTCTCTCAATCTTGCTGGGGTAGCTGGTTGTGTAGGCTGTCTCTGCTTGCCTGGCCGCCCCAAAACTAGTGCACACCTGTTAGTTAGGGGAGATAACTTTGTCTCTTCAACGGGTGACGCTGTGGGAAAAACCAGTGGGGGAGTCAGGGGTGTAAGTACTACTCTAGCTGTAACATCCAAGCACTTGTTTGCAAGTCTCCATAATTTTTGCCTGTCAACTCCTCTCTCTTGTACTGGTTGGATAACTTTGATCAAGGACCAGAGTTCAGTAGAGAACACAAGGCTATAGCTGGTGAAGTTGAAGGGTTGGGGCAGCAACGTTTCACTTGGTGATGGGGGCTCAGCAATCACAGGGCATTCTTCTGGACAAATTTCTGTCAGAATAGATAGAGGGTGGCAATCTGACTGGTATTTTTGTACTGCTTTTCTGATCCCATGCTAGTGGGCAGTTGTACTGTGTCGAGGCTCCATACACTATTCACCAGTGGTGTGTCATCTATGTAGGTCTGTACGCTGCATCCTTCGGCATGCGATGACTGTGGTGCATTCACTAAAATTGAGGTGTCAGTTGTGACTTGTGAGGAAGGGCATGCCTATAATGGAGTCCTAATTTATCTGACTGACTACGAACGTGGCTGTGGTATGCTCATCTTGCAACTGCAGGGTAGTAGCAATCATACCAAAGAAGGTGATACGGGTGCCATCTGCCATAATTCCATATGACTCACTATGGCGTATGGTCTTCTTCACTGGCGTACTTGAACATACAACACTAAATGTGGTTAGTTAGGTGCATATAGCATTTGGAGAAGACCTTGAGTAATTCTCAAGTTAACACAGATGCTTTGATTTTGATTGGGTTTGAACACAGCTGATAGTTCGGCATTGAAAAATGAAAAGTTGAAGAATAGCGTTTCATGATCAAGTTGTTTTGATTATGATTAAAAGAGTTTAAAGCCTTTTCCAGCAAATGATTTTTTTTATACCTGTTTTTGGATTGAATTGTCCAACGGTTTTACAGCACCATCAAATTGCCTCACTTCTATTTAATCTATTTAAACAAATTGCATATGCTATTATTCCCCTACTCTGGTGTGGTTTAAAGAGATAGATTAATTTTCTTGTGATTGCGCAAGAGGTGCTCATAGTAACTTATTATATACTAGCTATGAGATGTGACAAAACTTACTACTCATTTTTCTTTGATTACATCAAACACTGAAAAATTTTATTTACTTTTGGACAGCACCAGTTCAAGTAAAAAAGGCTTGCAAAAATAATTACTATAAGCGCGAAGATCTACTCGAACAAAATAATTTTCTATTCTAACTACCATATGGTATTATAATGTGATGGTACAAGTTCAATATCAAAAAATCAACAGCTCAAGCTAAGTATGCAACAGTATTGTGAGAGATTTACATCAGATAGTCAGCCTCCCAAACCCCCCCCCCCCCCCCCCACCGCCAGACCCCCCTCCACCCACTGTCCTGTCCATTAACCAGCCAGAAATAACCCCTGACCCCTTCCCCTTCCGTTTCGATGCAAATTCTCCCATGAAAACTGATACAGAGGACCCCGACCCTGTTTAAACCCTGTATAGACCCTGCATAGACCCTATACATCATATAGAACCTACCCCGGGTTACCCCGGGTCTACCCCGAGTCAGCCACCCCGGGCCAGTACACAAAGAAGTTGAATCAGATAGCCTGGGATCTATGGGACTAGATGAACGCCTCAGAAAGTGAATGAGAGGAGTACAATAACCAGGAGAGCAGGCTAAGTGATGGATGCCCTAATAAGGAGTGGAAAAGAACCAAGCAAGGAAAAAGAGCGGCAAAAGATGCCCAGCACAAACTGGCATGTGCTTACTACTATCATTGGCTGATCTTAGGTATTAAGTTGTATTGTGTATTGTGATTGCTGCGTTTTTACCATTATATTATGTGATTGGTTCACCCTAATAAGGGGTGAAATTTCCTCTGATTATCCTATAAAAGGAGCCCTTTTTGTGCATTACAATCAGAAGTCTAGTGGATCTTGCTAGATACCCTTGTACATACCTTGCTAAATAAATTATGAAATAAATATTGTTAAGGAAAACTCTGTCATTGTGTGTTTGGGTCTAGTACCCCATGAAGTTTGTTAAAGTCAATTCGGAATGACTCCAAATTATAGTGAAGAAGTTGTTTGGAGTGATACCGTTGTGTCTTAGTAGACAGTGCAAAACTACTACAGTATTGGGAGACTCATTGATTGACAGTTTTAAAACATCGAAGCTGCATATAAGAAAAAAAAGTGGTGTAAGTTTTATGTTCGTAGTGTCATTTTTGGCACATAGGACAGACAGAAATACCAGAAGTTATCGTTTCAGTTTAATGTCTCAAAATTTTGATAAATATCAACCACTATAGAGCCTTGCTATAGGCCAACTATTTCTAAGAAGGTTTACCAATTGGACAAGCAGAAGTAATTTTTTCTGTATATCTGCAGCTACATGTTTAATTTCCACAATATTGCGTTTCTTAACATGTGGACCAAAGAAAAAATAGATTGCTTGTAAGCAATGCAGGAGTTATTCAGTGTCAACAGACTGTGTAACTTCAATGAATTTGAATGAAGATCAACCAATTGCTTTTAAATGGAGAGTAATCTACGACTTTTGTTTATGATAGTAGTATGCTGTTCTTATCCAGTAAATAAGAAGAGGTTTACACTCAAGTTGATAGACTAAAGGTTTCGGCTAGTTATGTTGCAATGACTAATTAATGAACATGCAATCAAAAAGTACATGGGCTCTACAAAGAAAAAGTGATTTCTGTAAGCACAAACCTACACATGCTACTTATTCCACCTAAACAGATGTAGGTCTAACCAATAGTTTTCATCTCGCTTTGCTTTGTTGACCTAATGACCTCTTTACCTCAAACAAAATAATAAGCCTTAAATAAATAAAAATTGATAAACCAAAGAAACAGTTATAACAATGCCTAATGTACAAACTCGAATCACATTGCAGAGTTTAACCACTTGATTGAAGCTACTTAGTGCTATAGTTGTTTTTGCAGTGTTGCAAAGTACAACTTTGTGAATGTTTCATCCACTGCATGGTATAGTTCAGTAATTCATAGAAGCTGCGTTCCCATTACTTTCTAGGTTAAAGTACGAATTTTTGCTAGCAAACAGAGTAGTAAAGTATAGCAATCGAGCTTTGGTGGATACAAACTCATTATCTGGCTCCCTTCAACTATCTGATTTTTTCTTGGATACAACACTGTTTTAATGATAGCCAATGCGGTAAAAGAAACTGTTCAAATCTCACAGAAACTTTCTTTTTAAAACAATGGCCTGATTTGAAGTTATCATTTGTCTAATCTTAATGTAGACAAAAGGCGTTCTTTTTTCAGGAATTCATCAACGTTTCACTTTGAAATTGAGGAAAATCTAATAACTTTTGTAGACAAAAAAGTTATCCGAGGTTTTGAAAAAAATGCATTCACAAAAAATGTTCAGAAATATAAGCGTAAGTCCTTCGCTACCTTAAAAACCAATCACAAGCTTTCCGAAAAATACTTTTGAGGTAACGGACTAACAACCTCAGCGTGTTCAGTACCTTTAGTATTGTGTCACTGAGTAGCATAAAAAATTCATCAAAAAATTTGGTCTGAAAAAACTTTACCACATGAAAATAAAGGTTTGCTGTATACTAAGTTTTTATCCAAAATTTTGTTTTACAAGAAGCCTCGCAACCATTTTACAGTGTTCTGGTGGACTATTAGGGCAAACATTATTTCAATGTTCTATAAACGTTTGTAAGTAATGTTGGTTGAAAAGCATTCTCAGTGCATTTGTAAAAGCATTATTGTAATATTTTCAAATGATGTTAAATAAATGTTGAAAACAAGGGTTTCCTGAACATTACATAGTAACATAGTTACAATATTCTAAAATGGCATTTGAGCAAACATTATTTCGACATTCTATAAATGTTTGAAAATTATATTGGCTGAAAACTATCCCAGAATATTTGTAAAAACATGATTTTAATGTTTGTAAACGATGTTAAAAAAGAACTGAAAACAAACATTTGCTGAACGTTACATAGTTCTGAAATGATGTTTGAGCAAACGTTATCTCAACATTGTATAAGTGTTTGATAGCAATGTTGGATGCAAAACCTTCCCGGCACACTAGTAGAAACCTTGTTGCAATGATTTTAAAAACTGTTGGAAGAAGGTTAAAAACAAATATTTGCTAAAAATTACATAGTACATAGTTACAGTGTTCTGGAAAGGCATTTGAGCCAGCGGTATTTCAACATTATATAAATGTTTGAAAACAATGTTGGCAGAAAACGATCACAGTACAATTATAAAAACATTATTTTAATGTTTTTAGACAATGTTAAATAAAAAAACGAGACAGACGTTTGCTAAACATTACATAGTAACATAGAAGATTATAATGCAAATACATACATACATGCATACAAGAAACAACTTTTCTGTGCAAAAAAAACATTTTCAGGCAAAAGAAAACAACACTCGTCGGGCAAAAAACACAACATTTTTTGCGCTAATTTTCACACAAAAATCCCTTTATATCAAATAAAAAATTTTGTGCAAAGAATAAATTTTTTTTGAATGAAAAATCCTCATATATTATAAAGGTTTTTTCACGCTAAATCAACATTCTTTGCTTAAAGATCTCTTTGTAATACATAAGGTTTGCCAAGTGGGGAAAACATTTCGCCGTGCCAGAAAACCTTATATAATGCAAAGGAATTTGGTGTAAAGATAACAGTATTCACAGTACACGAAAACAAAATCTCTCTTAGTGCTCGAATCCAATACACAAAAATAAATTGTATCTTGATCTGCAAGGCAAACACTTCAGTCTCATCACAAACTTGGAAGGATACGCCAGAGCATATGAGTGTCCAACGTGTTCCACTTATTTTGGCAGATTTTGCAATCTGAAAATACCTAGATGCTCAACCTCAGACGCAGCAAACATGGATTTTCCCGGAGGAGAATGCAAACCTTCAACCATAAATTTTTTGACAAGCTAAAGGAACAATTTGAAATAAGCATCAGCATGGATGACCATTTGATATATTATCCATATTTTTCCACGTATGATATTGAGTGTTTGCTCCCTGAATGCAATGACACCATTTTCTACACAAACGAACATTAGCTCTTGAGCAGTTCCTCTTGTTCAAAGTACCAGGTTTTGCAATGCCTCATTGTATTATCACTAACGGTGGTGATAGGGAGTGCGTTGAAAAGTCTATTCTACATTTGGAAAATATCGCTAAAGAAGCATGCATCGGTGTGAAAAAAAAACTTCTCATGAATCATAGAACCAGTAGAATATGAAATACATTGATTAGAAAAAGCTGAAGAAAAATTCTTCAATCGATAACCACTCGAACAAAAACGATTTAGACAAAAAAACTCGAAGCTTTCAGAGTTCTGGATGAACTGGAAAAGTATACGAGAAAGCTTCCTATTCTAGGATTAAACTTGCAGAACCACGACATCAACTTGATGACAGGAATTTTGCTACAACAATTGGTAGACGTCTCCGTCAAAGGTTTTGATTTTGTTGTCAATAAAGGAACCAAGATGCCTGTGATTGAAATAGGGATCGTTTTTGTTTTTGGATTGCACAAAATTTATTGCGCAAGGATACAGTTACGACATGTATCTCACAGCGTAAAAAATGCAGAGTCGCAAAAGAATTTTTTGCTTACAAATGAATGAAAGACTTGAGCCAGCTGCAACAAAAACACTTTCGTCCAAGATAAGCTTTCTACAGCTCGTTAAAACAGAAATACATCAGCAAAGAAGAGTACCCCATTTGTCAAAAAGCATGGATAGATGAAAACATGAGTACCATTAGATATCTTTCAAAGTGGTACAACAACTCGTTCAAGTTTTGGAAAGACAAAAATCTATCTACAGAGAACACAAGATCAACATGTTGAAAGACGATATATATTTACGAGGATGGGCAAGTCGCTGGATATTCAACAAAGCTCCCCAACCATCTCCCCCGCAACTTTCTCCATATTTGCATTTTCATGAACTGGGAAAATTCTTTCGACAGACTCTCCGTATTTGTCTGAATGAAAAATGCAATGCAGATCAGTATTTCTTGATAAATGAAAACATCATTGGGGGAGCCAGTCTGGTGATGCACAGGTACCACGAAATTAGAGTGATGAGAATTGGAGAACGATTGCTCGGAAAAGAAGCAAAATTTTTCGACAGGATCTATGGAGTTGACGCAAATGCTCTTTACCTATGGTGTAGGATGCAGTCAATGTCTACCAGATATCCTCAGATGAGAAAAATTGAGAATTCCGTCGTCGCCGAGAGCACACAGCTGGCTACGGTACAAAATGTTTACGAAGAAAGTCAACAACAGACAACAGCTTAATGGAGAAGTCGCTTTTAATCTCATGTATGATTTTGGCACGGACACGACTGCTCTTTCAGCAACGCTAGACATCAGGAGCTTCATCCTACTACGCAAAAATCAATGTCTCAGTTGTATAGGGACAAGTTGGAAAAATGAAGAGTATCTCCAAATTGTAGGCTACACAGTTATCTCGATTTGGGAGTGTGAGTGGTGGACTTGTGTGAAAACTTAAACAAACCGACGAAAGTTTATCAACACATTTTACAACTCTTTCTATCCCAAACAATTTGTGAAAAAAACTAAATCAAGAAGAGGCGGTGGAGAGAGTTCGATCAGAATATCTATTTAGAGTTGTTCAGTGTGATATTAATGTCCCAGAGGAACTAGAAGATAAATTGTCCGAAATGCCTACAACTTTTAAAAACACGATATTGATCAGAGAGCACTTGAATGATGAGATGAGAGACTGCGAAAACCGAAGGAATCCTAAATAGCCCCAAACGCTCGCTATTCGGAAGCATTTTTGGAAAGAAAATATTGCTAACGAGTCAGTTGATAAAGTGGTACTTGAAACAAGAATTCAAAATCACCAGTTTATGAGCTCATAGAATACGTCCCTAAAAAACCTTTGGAGGCTTTTGGAACATCGGTTTCGGATGCTAGGCGAATGAGAGATAGGATCCTAGTCAAAAGTTGCTTTCCAATACCAGTAAATTGGTAGGAAATTCTGGCTATTGCAAGACAATCACCAACAAGGATAAACAGGCAAAGGTCAAGTACATTCATGGTGTCAGAGCAGCTTCATTCCACATTAGAGGAACAAATTCATTTCTATAGAGGAGATATTGGAGGGTTTTCACAAAATCATAAACGCTAAAAAAATTGTACGTTTTAAAAGCTAATCAAAGGCGAAACAAAAATTCATTATGTTCTTAAAGTTTATCTTATTAATTATTATGATATTCGTTTCTGCTGAGTCGGAATGTTCCAGTGCACTTGGGTTTCTCCGTACTACAATGTGCCAAGCTGAGAATGTTGCATTTTTGCTACAGCTTTATGGGCGAGTAAGTCACTCATCGTATTCCTATCTTAACCCAATAGTTAACTGAAAGAGTAGTCATAATTGTAAATAACACACACCAGTTTCTTTGATTATAGATACATTGATAGACATGATTTCCAGTACATGGCTTTGAGCGGTTCTTTAGAAACATTGATGAACACCGATATGAAAAGAGATTTTTATGCCAATTATGCCAATTTTTTTCCACTTCCATACTGCGATATACATAGGGATGAATTTTTGAGAGTTAAAACAGCTGATGCAGAATGGATCGTTTGTGACTGCTGTGACAAAGTGTTAAAACATGGAAAAATAACAATGGATTGTTTAAAGAGGAATTTATGGGAGATGGAATCATTGCGCCAACTCTAAATCCTACTACTGTTGGAGTACAAAAGGAAACAAGTTTAGCTCCAAAGGTTTAAGCATGCAAAGGAATGATTTTAACAAACACAGTTATCTGAAAGTATTGAGTGCAAGAAAGTCTTTCAAAGGAAATGACCATGGTTTCATAATAAAATATGGAAAATTGTTAACTTACAGACAAATAAAATGAGGACTCAAATCATTTTACTCTAAAAGACGAGTATGTTTTGATGGAGTGTCAACAGAACTTACCAGTGCTTAATAAAAAAGGGAATCAACTCTCTATCTCAAATTTTTTTCTTCTTTACATTATTTTACTGCGTACATATTTTAGCTCATTATGATAATCGCTAGTCAAAGTAATGTTCATATAATCATAATTGATATAAATGAACATATGCATAAATAAACATGGTTCTGGTCATTGACATATATGGATATATACATGTACATGAATGGAGATGGTTATGTACCTGTTCATGAACATGGGCATGTGCATAAATGGACAAGGATATGTACATAGATGTGAAAATGGGCCTGAACATGCACCAGTACATAAATGGACCTTGATATGAGCATAAATTGAAATGGCTATGGACAAGTACATGCACATGCACACAAATGGATATGGACAAGATTATGAACATAAATCGACAGTCATAGATATATATATATATTGATATGGAAATAGACATAAACATAGACATGAACATAGACATGTACATAAACTTTTTATCTCTATGGCTAATATTTCACCAAAAATTGGATTTTGTAGCAAATATCATAAACATTTCAACTATTGTATTATATTACAAGTAAATTCAACACAAATTGCAACTTAGCAATACAGATGCACAAAAACATCATGTTAACAGGGGTTTAAATCGAAGGTGAGCTCCAGAGGGTAATTCTAAATTGAATCGACAAATAACAAAGGTGATCTGATCTGCTCATCTTATACTAAAAAATTCAGGAGAGCAAAAATTTAATGTGTGAAAGGTAGAGAAAGAGATAAATTGTGACAAGAGCAACAATAGCGCAGTTGTCTCCAGTTATTTACACTAAAGCCTGGTTCACATACATCGTAGATGCTCGCAAGTGATCGCGGATCCCTTGTGCGACGGATCCACGATACATGTTCACACAAACTTGGCAAACCCATGATCGCAAGAGGTATAATCACTTTCTTGACTGGGAGGTAATAAAATCTTGAAACACGCTTTCACAAACCAACGTCCATATACATACTAAACAAATTATCGTTGTTCAATTTACACTAAATAATTTATTATTTTTAACAGTTATAAAATTTTTTTACATTTTTTGCTGATATTAACAGTAAATGTTATTCCATATTTTTTGATTAAATTTTTAACTGTTGTTCAATGGTGCATTATCATTCTTTTACCATCTCTTCATATCAAATTTTGAATCTCAATTTATAATAATATGCTAATTATGCTATTATATGAAAATTTAAATAAAATATATATATTTATACATTTAAATCAACTATCACAATATTTCACTCAGAAAATTAATAATAAATAATAATCAATATTTATAATTAAACAATATTAATTTTATTATTTATTATATTTTTTTGTTGGCAGTCATTTTTACATGAGTAATTTTGACCTGAATGTGGTTTTTGAAAAAGAAAGTAAAAAAATTTACTCTCTATCGTACAACGGTCGCACGAAAGTTTGTTCAGCTGAACTTTTCTACGAGCCTCTACGACGTCATGCAAGCCACAGGAAATCCAGGTTCACATACAACGCAGATCCGTCGCATGAGGTATCCGCGATCACTTGCGAGCCATCTACGATGTATGTGAACCAGGCTTAATAAAACGTACAATAAATACTGATGTCAAGTGAATATCTCGGATCCCACCCAGAATTAAAACTCAGGTGGCTTGAACTGCTCCTATTAACTACTAGAACCCCCACCAAACCTTTCAACCCCTGCACTAGTTACTAATGAAAAGAGGGTTACTGATTATAAATTGTGATTATGATCAAATATTTTCTGATATAAACATCACCTGGTAATTAAAATAGCTATTGGAACCAGTACCAAATATGCCGACTGTAATGAGGTAAATTGTATTAAAACAACTATCTGTTGGAGTATCAACGAGGGCAAAACCATGGTTTAACTCGTAGTTTAACTACAAGTTAATACCAATGGTATGAAATAATATACAAAAAGTACCAATACACTAACTTCAACTGGACAATCCTATTAGTTGAGCCAAATCTTCGTCAAGAAAGGATCCATTGGGTTTTCCTGGGAAGCAACTGGTGCTCAAAAGCCACTTCTGCCTCTGAAGATATATTTCTACTACATTGAAAAAGTACAGTTGTACAACTGCAAACAAATTGTGCGGAGACATGGGGTGACACTGGGAGTTACACAAAGAGGAAAGTATATCTAGGTAATCCATGCAAGCCTGAGTGAAGAATCCTTTCCGGAATAGACTTGCAAATTATTTGCTAACAATGGGCTATCGAAAGACTGAAGAACACTTTGATAACAGTACCTCACTTGCTTATATGTCAAGTATTGATAAGCTTGTTTTCATATTTGGAAACAAAGTATGTCACCTAATCAATGCAACCATTCCATGAATTCTTTGCATACAGCACTTTGTGGAGTACAAAAAAAGATAAAGGAGCAAAGAAATCACGTAAAAATCATCAGCATGACCTGCAGAGAAAGTATTATTGAGTCGTTGAGCATTCTGAACCATGTCAATCAGATTCTTATCCGACCGTATGGAAGATTTAATGAGTTTGTTGGATACTTAGTCTACACCGCTGCACCAACACTGACACCTGAAACTGATAAAACACATCCAATTATTTATAATATCGAGGTGAATGAAGTAAAGCAAATTGCAAGAATTAGAGACGAGTCAAGAGAGACAGTATTTTATTGTACGGGTAATCTCTTTGACCCAAAGCTACTTTTTTTTGTGTACAACAAGCACAACAGGTATATTGGCTCTGTAGGTAAAAACTATGCTACAGAAGCAGTCGGTGGAGGTTTCCACAGGAGATTGTTTTACAAACAGTTGCCTAATCATCCAGATAACCCTACTGCCGCTAGGTATTCGTTGCTGAGTAATAAAGAATACTTGGGTGGTATAGGAAACTCCGAAACAGGATGCAATATGTCCATCAAGTTCAAGGAAGTAAATGTACTCGAAAAACTGATGATAATAGCGACTGGACTAAAGATCATATGTTATAGACGACTATTTCACGCCCATCCATTACCAAGAAACATCTTAAATACCAGAGACGCTTTAATCCGTTCAACCGGACCAGTTCTTGGAACTCTCAATGAGTGTGTACTGAGGGTGGCTTTTCCTGACATCAAAGAAAATCTGTTCATAGAAATTTTAAATACAGCAACACATAACATTGAATTGGTTGCTTGCCTTCCAATGGACGCCAGTAAAAAACATTATTTTGCAGATATGTTTGGTATAGTCCAATTCACATCGGAAGGAGTTGGCGAGAGTCGTTTCCGTGAAATTGTCAGATATGCAAACGGCAAAGAGATAGGTCACATAAATAGATTTAAGCCAACAAGTTTTAATTCTTCTACTGGATGCAAAATTATGGAGCATGGAAAGGTACATAGACCATCGGATTTCGATAAGCACGAAAACAGAACACATCAAATTTTTGTCGCCGGTCGACCAGACCAAGTTTTGTGCGAGTTTTATCAACACCATGCTCAAGGAAACCTTTACATCAACTTTGGTCGGGCTCTTAGTTTGGAAAACAAAGCTTTGATTGTATCAGAAGTTACTTTCCTTGTTCTACTTTATTTCAAAAGCCTCTTGAGTTTCATAAAACCAAGGGTCCATAGATATCCCTTTAAGAATAGACAATAAAAGCGATGATTAAGGCAAAGTTACTGTTTAAACCTGTTATTGATGTAAAAGCTTAAATGAATAAAGAAATTCTCAAACTTTCCTATACTTTTGTATCGTTTTGTAAATTTATAAACTGTCTCAAGAATGCATAGCAATTTTTCAGATTATTTAGGGTTGGCATTCGCTGATGCTATTTTTGCTTGATTTGCTTGGTTTTTGTTTGTCGACGATATGATGGTGATTAAATCAAAGTTGTAACCTTTCCCTCATGCAATAAGCTATCAACAAGATTATGCATAGTTTGGCAGCTCATAAACTTCCAAAAATCCAAATATTTTGTGGCTTTACTACAACTTTTAAGATTGCATGAAGTCAATCTAGTAATGACATTCCATTTTACTAGTGCAGCATAAATGAGTTACACATAGCAGTGATAAAAACACTAGTGATTGTTGCAGCTATGTCCGTTCCTTTCCATTTCATGTCTACATTTATGTGCATGTGTAGTATACGACCGTTCATAGTTCTCACTCACTTGTGTAAATGTCATGACTTGACAAGAATAATCAATACATTTTCCATCGGATTTAGTTTGACGTGTATATATATCAATAAACTTTTTATACATCACTTTTGTCCTGTGTAATATCAAACCATGTACAGTGAAATATGTATTAGAATACAAAACACAATGAATCGTTTTCCATCAAAGAAGCCTTCGTTTGTTTGTTCCGTCCAACAACGCAATACTTGATAAAATGTTACTGAGTCCGTTCCCTCTCATACCAGGCATCACACAATGTACACTATACACTACAATTCCAGTCAAAACTTGCACTTAGTTGTACTCTTCAAAAAACCAATCAAGTCTCCGGGGTTGTACCATACCAAACTCATTGTGTCCTCCTTTCTCTAGGTGAACCTTAAGCACACCCTTTCCACCATCTTTCCACCTTTCCACAACCTTTCCAATGGTATTTGCTCAATGTCGTCACTTGTTATAGGCACTTGGATGAGATTATTATTAAGTGACCCAGCATTAACATAGTGTGGGGTTTTCAACTCTGGTACACAATGGTATTCTTCTTCCCTCATACTGGTGGTATTACTCTTAGCAGAAGCACATTTGTATAACCTTCCATCTTATTTTCTAAAATGTTGGAATAGAAGTAAAAAAAAGTTAGTAACAAATTTATATCAAGTGATGTGATATTGTTGCATCTACCCGAGATACATAGTTTTTTCCACTCGGTTTGAATCCAAAGACATAGACTAAAGGTTTTGAAAAGCTCAGAGTCGTATTGGGATCACTGTTGGTTAGCGAACTCATTCTCAAACTCAGTCCTTTAATGTGTTGCTGTCAATATTCCAGTTTCTGCACGATACAGACATACATGTTTATCATTGTGACCTCCTGTTGGTTGTGATTCTTTGATCTGATAACAGACTTGTGAGTTTGCTGTAGTTTGTGTTTCCCGATTTTATCATACCTGTGTTGGTTAGAACATCTTGCAAGAGAGTCTTGATTGTCTTCGGACCCAACCATTTGTCTCTGATTTTGAGTGCATCACTATCGGAAACATAAATGCCAATTTATTCAAGCTCTCCAGCATCCTTACCCCTACCCTACCAAGTGTTTTTGTGATGGAAATGGAGAAGGTGATGAAAAGGGTGAGAAGGAACAGTAGTAATATATGAGCAGATCTCCCTATCAAGTGTTTTTTGTGTGGGATAACTCCAGGATTTATGCAATGGGTTGCGGCGTTGATTAGAGCAGCCGAGTTAATGCTTCATGGCATTTAATTTTTGATAGTTTCTTACATAATTTTATCTCTTATGGCATCTTGAGTGTAAATAATTTTTTTAAGTTTTTATACATTCATGTATATATGTATAACGATGTACATATTTATGGCTATACTTATGTTTACATTGAATAAAAATCAATCGTTGTATGATTATATACATTTATTATATAACAAGTATATTGAATGCTAATACTATAAAATATTTTGGAAGACTTCCAACATGTAATAGGTTGAACATATAGTGTTAAAGTCTATAAAACCCTTTTAATTTGTGAAGTATTTAATGAATTTACAAGAAATATCATCACATTCATGTTCAATGACGATGAGAAAATTTTTTTCAACTTTAAGTTTACTATCTTCCGATACAGACAGAGAAAGTCCTGAAAAATCCTCCAAATCATTATAACTGAAAACTCTATAAACTGGTGGTGGAGGAATTTTAATTGCTACTGAATTGTTTTCACATATGATGTGTCTATCACACACGCAATCAATAGTAGTTTCGTTCCAAATATAAATCAACGTGAGCCAGAAGTTGTATTACAAATGGAATTGATGGTGATGAAGTCGGTATAGCTATTGTTGTCATTTGTGAATTCAAAGCGAAATCTACAAGTGCTTGTTGCTCTAATGGAACTCGATCTAATGGAACTACTGGCTTGTTTGTAGTTTTTGTAGTTGTTGAAGCTGTTGTCGTCGTAGTTGCTGGAGTTTTCGTCGTTGGAGTTGTGGTGGTTGCCGTTGGGGTTGTTGTTGGAGCTGATGTCATGGTTGTCTGTGAAGTTGTGGTGGTTGTCGTTGGGGTGTGGTTGTCGTCGTTGGAGTTGTTCTCTGAGTTGTAGTTAATAATCCCTCATCGTATAAATGGATGTAATTTAAAGCTTTATCGGTTTTGCAAATAACGTAGTGTTGAGGCCATATATCGCGTCTGTCACAGCTTCTGCGTTGGTTGGCAGTTTCCATGAGACATGTGAGTCTATCCGTACAATATTTTAAGTTTCGTCTTAAAATACGAGTTGCTGAATGAACTTCTTCCCAATTAAGAATCCTGTGATGACATCTGGAAACTCGATGAGATAAATTAAATGGATGTGTCTCTGTAGCAAGACAATAACTGACCAGGATAGGGAATAATAGAAGATAGATTCGGTATCCCATTTTTATTCAGCGAGACTTCTTAACCTAGTTTATGCTTTCATCATTTAAAGTTAACTGTCTTGAGTTTCAGTGGTCTTTGGTTAATATGCTTCAACTAAAGCTCAGTATATATAATCTTTGGATCACATCTGTCTTTGCTATCCCCTTGACATGTGATACTGATGATAATCGTGTTTTGAACAGACTTCAGATTTTCAAAACTTGAAAATGACAAACTGACACCTTTGATACCATCGACGTTAGTGATGATAGTAGCTGGTTTTGGTTCCTTGTTGATCGAATGATTGCATCGTGTGCATGTAAAGTTGAATGTCTCAAACTCTACTTTTAGTGGACAGATCAAACGTGATGTGTTGTATTCAAATGCGCATAATTCCCAATTCTAAAATAGTTTTGTATTTTGAGTAAGTCCTTTCGTATTATTTTTAACTCCTATTACACATTCCTCCTCATTTAGAGTGTATTTTGTTGGAGTATTACAAGACAGGGTATCTGTAGAAGTTTTGCTCTTGCAGATCCAAAAAGCGTTTCGAGGGATGAAAAAATCACAATATAAATAGTCGGAACAGTAGAATCTCAAACAGTTTTTTCCATTTTCATCTTTATATCGTATACTCCTTTTAAAAGGTGAAAAAAATAAGACATTTTTGTCTATAGTTCCAGCTATACATTCATCAATTTTGTTGGTATAAAATACTCCACTAACATTGAAATGTTAGTGTCAATAACAAAAAAAATGCACAGCCCATTTTCAAAATATTCTTGCTTTCAATGTTGGGAGCTAATACTTTTTTTGTTGACGCTCTTGCCATTTATACATAAGCAACTAGTGGCTTATTCAGCTTTCTCAGCTGCTTTTGAAGATGTGAAGCAATCCCATCAAAGTGATTGCCAAAATTTAAGTACGGTTCTAATCGAGACTGAGACAAAAGAACATGCGATCCTGTCCAGCGAAATGAAGTCAATTCTTTTAAAATCGAAATATCTATCAAATCATCCAGTTCAGCATCTTCCAAACATTGCTTCACATCAATCAGTTCAATCGCTCTTTTGAGATCCTCAAAATGTATCAACTTGTCTTGTGGACAGCAGACTTTTGGATCAAAACTCCTAGAACAGTTTAAGCATTCGAGAGGATTCACTCTTGAAATAAAATACAGCTGAAAAACGTGCTTTGTATCGATTTACGAGCTAGATTGAATCCTAACACGAAATAAAATACTATTCGGTAATGTGTTGAACAAAAAGAAGATTCAAATGCTCTAAAGGAATGTGTTCAAAGTGACTCCTTATGAACTTAGGAACAAAATCAGCCAATGTAGCAATCGATTTGAATCCTTGAGTTTGTCCACTCATGTTTCTTCTGTAGTTCAGAGATAAATGACGCAGGATTTTTTGTCACACTTCTTTTATGAGTCTTCGGATGTATTTGTCGAATCAATAGTTCTTATCAAGTTGACTGAGTTTTCTTCTTAATTGGGAGTATGAGCATATGGATATCCTTCTGCTATTGCGAGCAATCTATCTTTTTGACGTTGATGAGGGAGTTTGCTCTGACTAACAGGTAATAGGTAGGGATTTAATCATACTCGCAAATTTGTTAGCATAAAGGGAGACTTCAAGTCATTGGAGGAAAGATTCAAAAAAGCGTTAATCCATTCATCATGCACCAAAAAGCCCATTTTAGCGTTTTTCAAAACTTGTCTTTTACCAATCCAGTCGGTAGCATCAGCCAATTCTTGTTTGGTAGGTGCAGCACCTTCAACCATTTCAGCGTATCTGTCACAAGTGATACATTGGTCATCAGTGTGTGAACAGTAACAGTTTAGTAGTGATAGATTGGTTGCTTGCTTGTAAAAACTTCCTCCAAGTGCACAGTATACACATTCTTCCGTAAAATAAATCCTCAACATTTCATCAGAAACCTCAGCCAAAAAGGTCTTAGGTCCTATAGCATTGGAAGCTTCTTGGTGAGCAAAGTCTTCAACACGTATCATATTTGTTGTCATTCCGTGGAATTACAAAACGTGAATGATTCGCTTTGAAATTGAAATACCTATTTAATCCTTAAACATTTTAACCATTCATCATTTTTTTCTTTTTTTTGAGGACAATTATTGTGCTAACTCATGTAGATCTTCATAAACCCTTTAATCTCAACACAACAACCATCAATCTGAAAATGTTTTATTTCTGATGAGCATTCAATAAGTGCTTTTTCCTTACACTCATTACAGTAAATGAGATGACCACATGGAAGAGAGATATGATTTGCGAATACTTATTTTTCATGTGACTCAGACACACATTGAGCGAGTTTGCTTTGTCTGATCTTTATCTTTTTTTAACGATTCAATTGATTTAGCATCATTTTTTAACTCTGTTTTCGAATTCTCAACAGAGGTAGAAGTATTTTCAAAAGTGTGTAAAGCTTCAATCATAAAACCTATTTGCTCAAAAGGTTTTCCATTTAACACTAAGACTTGCTCGATATCGTTTTGACTGTATCCTAGTTTTTTGCAGATAAGTTTCATTTCTTCGGTTTCATCACTTTGTGTTATTCGTTTCATTTTTTTTCGATATTTTTCAATCCAACGCTCACACCTTGTGTCTTTTCCCGTTCATGCGTAAACATCCTCAACATATTCCTCACCTTTACTCCCGAGTAAAAAAGAACAGTCTGGAATTCATTGACAGTGTTCCTCTCATGGTAGATCACTCTCTTTCCAGTCTTTAAGTTCACCCGAGCAAAAGCAGCATTTTACACTATCTCCGAGTTTAGTATAGTAAAAACCTGCAGTGGAAAGGAGTTTCATGGAAACTTTACCCCTCCATTGTTTGAAACTGCCTTCTCTTGCTGTTTCAGTAGCAAAACGGGTTGTACCAGCACGGTCAATCGAGATACCTAGAGGTAACTCTTCTGCAGTTGAATCTCCTCTTCTAGTTTTTTGTTCTTCCATCGTATAATTTTTGACAATGGAGATGTTTTTCATTTCTTCTGCAAGTAATTTCCTGGGTCTATACACACGGTTGTGAGTGTTAAATCCTCTAACAAGTCGACCAAAACGGAAAATTTTTAGCGTGTTCTTTTGTTGGATGTTCATCCTAATCCTTCCAGTTTAATAATACCACTTGGCAAAAAACACATAGAACAGCGTTGTCTTTTTCAAGGTTGTAAAAACCAGCTCTAGCCATGTTTTCACCACTATGTCTACCCACTCATCTCCAGTTTGTAAGAAATGATTTTCTTCGATAATTTTCATCAAGCATCAAAGTCTCTCTTTCATAAAAAGAGAGTTCGCTGTAAATGAACTTGAAAAAGTTCTTTGGGAAAAGTTCGGCAATAGTTTTTTGTAATTTTAATGACAAAAGACTACAGTGATTATCCGGATAAATTGCGACGACATAGGTTATTGCAGTAGTATCAGGAAAAGTTCGTTGTAAAAACAACGGGGTAGTAACGAGTAAACTATCGTCAATCCATCCGATAGAGTCTTCAGTATTTTCAAAACAATTCCGGTTTTTTTTCATCTCTTTTTCTTCATTACAAATAGTATTCACTACATATCTGTTGTTTGATACTCGACACATTATTTATATACAATATAAGTAGTAGCTTCAGTTATTACTTGAGTTGAAACTTTTGTTGAAAAGTTCTTCCCCTCTGACCTAGTTCGTTGTTATTCTAAAATAAAAATAATAATGCTTCGTAGAAAAAAATAAAAATTAAAAAAAAGAATTTGACTTCAATTTTTTTTCAATATGCATTTAAATTGAATCGAATTGCAACCAAATGTAGATGCTTACATCACAGATGAAAACTTTGTTTTTCTTTGAATTAGAAGAATGATATACATAGTTGTTTGAACTTAAGCTGTTTCCTATAGAATTCGGATGGAGAAGGAGTACTTTTCCATTTTAAAATCCTGAAATAATAATAATAATACAATATATAACTAAAATTTACATTCAACATTTTTGATGGCATAAATAGTACACAATCAAGTTTTTCAGCAATGAATTTGCGTTTGAATTGATTACAATTGAAACAAAATGTAAATACCTACATCACAAATGAAGACTTGTTTTTCGTTGAATTGGATGAATAATATGCATAGTTGTTTGAACTTAAGCTATTTTCTATAGAATTCGGATGATGGAGAAGGAGTACTTTTCCATTTTAAAATCCTGAAATAATAACAATAAAATATATAACTAAAATTTACATCCGACCACAATCAAGTTTTCGGCAACACTAGTTGTTTTTTTAATGTTTCTTACCTTTTACAGAGAGCGCTAGTAGTAGTTATAGTGGATGTTGTAGTAAATACTGTAGTAGATGCTCTTTCTTCAGCCACTGATGTTGAAATGGATGGTCTCTGTGTAAGAGCACTGGTTCTTAAATAGTGAAAGTTGCACCGATTAACCTGTTATGAAACTGAAGAAAATTCTCATGCGAAAAGCTTTCAAATAGCAAACTGAATAAACTGACTTATTCGCGTGAAAAAAACTGTTATTTCCCGTGGAGATTTTTATTTTTCTTCGCGTGAAATAAAAAACGTCTATTCATCATTATTTGCGGGAAAATTTAGTTCATTTTTCATGTTTTATTTTTCGCGTGAAAATAATTATTTTATTCCCGCAAAAAAGCATTGTTTTTTTTTCCATGTGAAAAGCATGTTTTTTTAGTATTAAAATACTTTTTTTTTATCCCCGTGAAAAATTTTTGCATTCTCGTGAAAAAAGAGAGTTTTATTTACTGTTATTCGCATGAAAAATTTGATTGTTTTTCATGTTTTATTCGCTTAAATGATTATTTTATTCCCACGAAAGCATTGTTTTTATTTTCGTGTGAAAACGTGTTTTTTAGCATCAAAATATTTTTTTTTATCTGCGTGAAAAAATTGTTGCATTTGCGTGAAAAAAAACACTTTTATTTACTGTTATTCGCGTGAAAAATTGGATTGTTTTTCATGTTCCATTCGCGTGACAATAATTATTCTATTCCCGCGAAAGCATTACAAAATGTTTTCCGCGTGAATAAAGCAATATTTCTCATAAAAATACAGGATTAGACGATGTCAATCAGTGCAGTTTCCACTATTTAAGAGGTGAAGGTTTCATATAGAAAGCATCCAGTTCAACGACAGAGAGCGAAGAAGCAACATCTGCTACATTTACATAGCAACTACCACATCTACTTGAAACGAATAGATAGAAAGACTTCCAGTCAATAAGGTGAGAATTACCAAATAATTATTCAATGGGTATAGGCAGAAAGATCAACTAATTTTGCTATAATGCATCAGAAAAGTTAAGTTTAGGTTTAAATCATTTGTTCTTATTAGTAAAAGATCAACTAGTTTTATTATATCGTATCAGAAAAGTTATTTAGGTTTTAATTATGTGTTTTTTATGAATATCTAGTTAGTTTATTTTTTTTCAAATATTTTTTTAAAATTTAACCATCTGTTACCTAGTTTTTTTATTTTGTTTCTAATTCAAAGTCTGACTGAATACTTTTGAATATGGATGAAGACCACAAGACCTCATACCTTTCAACATTCAAACCATACTCTGATGATAAAGAAAATATCCCTCCTGATTCACCTGTAATGAGGAGGAAACTGAGAACAATTCGACCAAAACCATGGGATTTAGATAGAAATAAAACGATTGACTATGCTTGGACTCTGAGAGAACCATCTGATTCAAATCTTTCCTGCTTGTCGAAAAACGCTGCTAGTATGCTCAGCTCTTGCCATATCAATGAAAGAGTAATGATTGGGAGGTTTCAACCACTCCACTTAAATCCAACAGCATCGCTTCTCGAGATAATCTCTATCGAAAGACCAGCTGAGGATGTCTATAAGAACTTATGCATTGTCCACTACAATGTCGAAACATTTGGCAACAGACGACAAGTGAGGTCCATGGTGAGAAATTAGCAACAAATTAGCTCCAACAAAGCTGGAGGTTCCAAAACTTACGGTTTTTATGGGATTTGATTCAGAAAAACAACCAATCTTTCACCCAATCAGTTTCCCATCTAATATTTTGGTTGAGCAAGCTAAACAGCTAACCAGGTTAATAAAAAGGAAAACAGCTGGTCAGTTGATCAGCATGGTTCGTATTGCAACGCTCTCTCAATTTTCTGTTGGAAGCAAAATCAGCTTTGATTCTCCTCAAGTATCAACTCAGTTAACATTACCTAATGGAGAGGTGGTGATGAATGCGCTACTGGTAAACTACAGATGTTTGCAATACGATGGTTTGATGATGGGAGTTCTATATATACCTGAAAAACATGCTAGCGAGGTCAAACGGATTGGAAAAGGAGTCATGCTTTTACGAAATCGAGAAGTTAGTAGATTCGGCCATCATCGACATGATATAATCACATTCACAGTGTTGCAAGTGATAGAAACAGCTCAAAACCTATTCGACAAACTTGATGATTCCAACCAGATGAAATACTTTACTACAGATGAAGTTGTTGAAAACAAGGTTTTATTGCTTTCAATAGGAGTAGGAAATGTATCTTCTACGACTTTGAGAGAACCACAAGTCCAAGGTGAAAACTACACTCAAAAAGTCAGACAATACAAATTGGTGAGTGATTGTTTTTCTTTTCGTTTAATGTAAACTAACTGATGTAACTAATACTTCCAATTAGATAAAAATTATTTTTATAGCAAGTAATTTTTGTTTGTTTTAGATACATGAGGGAGAATCAAAAGTACTTGTTGAAAGTTATGCTCAGAAAGAACAAGCTGAACAATGTAACTTGGTGAGTTATTTCCCTTTTCTATATAATGTAAACTACCCAATGTAACTAAAAGTATAATTCAAATTCGATAAAATTATTTGTATACTGAATAATTTTTGTATTTTAGTTCATTGTGGAATCACAAAGTACGCAGAATAAAGGACTTCCTCCCTGAGATATATCATCAGCACATCAGAGAAGACATTGTCCGGGAAAAATCAATGTATCAATTGACATTACAAGCTATAGTACTTTATATTATGCAAAACTTACTGTAAAAACAGTTTTAAGAATGTCAAAAACTAGATATAGTGTTTTCTATCGCAATTATTTCCAAAATACTGTATATTTGAACCATCTAGATGACTAATTTGGTGATTTTCCAAAATATTTTATAGCATTCAATATACTTATTATGTAATGAATATAAATAATCATATGCCTAGCTTCATCTATTTTTTCATTTGAGATCGTGTCGGAAGTTTTTTAAAATATTTTATAGTATTAGCATTCAATATACTTGTTATACAATAAATGTATATAATCATACATCGTTTCATTTTTATTCAATGTAAACATAAATATAGCCATAAATATGTACATAGTTATACATATATGCATGAATGTATAAAAACTAAAAAAAATTATTTACACTCAAGATGCCATGAGAGAGCGAATTGTGTAAAAAAATTATCAAAAATTAAATGCCATAAAGCATTAACTCGGCTACTTTAATCAACGCCGTAACCCATTGCATAAATCCCGGAGTTATCCCATACAAAAAAAACACTTGATAGGGAGATCTGCTCATATATTACTAGTGTTCCTTCTCACCCTTTTCATCACCTTCTCCATCATCTCCATTCCCAATGCCGGATATAGACAAGTCGTCGGAAGGAAACAATATTTTTTCTTATTGGAGATTTGTTAGTAGTATACAACACATAGGTAGATGGGGTAGGTTCGAGTGATAAAAGGGTGTCAGATTTGTCATCAATAATTGTACTATTAGCCAAGAGAGATTTAGGTTGTGTCCTTGACTTTTTCGTTGTTGACTATTTTCAATTTTTCTGACAATGCTCAAACATCTAAGCATGTGTTGAACATTTTTGTCTAACTTTTCATACTCGGACAAAGTGGATTAATGCATTGTTTCAAACAAAACGTTTCGTTTTCTTTTCGTGTCTCTCACTGTTTTGTTTTTCACATGGTTGTAATACAAATGAGGAGTGTTTTTATTTTCCTCTGTTACGTTTCATTCCCAGTTTTTCTCATTAATTTATCTTGATCATTTTCAGATAGATGATGAATGAAACATGAAATACTTGGCTATTCATGCAATGTGATATCTACGCAAACTAAACATTGCAAGTTTAACCAAGAAACTACACCTCCGTTGCTACAAATTTTCACAGAGTTATGGTGCAACAGGTGACTATGATATGTGAACTGATTAGTTCTATGTTTCAATGTCTTTTGTTGTTATAGATACATATAATCATTTTAGTTTATTTATTGGCTGATTTGTGTTGTTTCATCTCTTGTTTGACTATTTACACTCATTTTTGGAGCATTATTGGAGCTGATGATGTTCATAAAAACTTGATAAAGGAAGTACCTAGCGTATCTGCAGGAAAGTTCAGTTTTATAGCTTTTTATGCCGACACATTGACATTCTGCAGAGAGCAGCTAACACAATCAATTCTTCTTTTGGAGTGATATTAAATGTTGATCTACATTATAGCAATTATTACGGATGAAGGAACTGATCCAAAAAAAACCATATGTACATACGTATTTTAGAGGTCAATTTTAAAATAATGACAAGTGCATTTAACATGGGACAGGACTGATTATTATACTATCAACTGATTTAAAAGGCTTGTACAAAGAACATTATTTTTTACCTATCGATGAACATAAAAAAATACTATAGCAAAGCACAAAAATCCAAGAACTATGTTGTTCAAAATTTTCTTTGTTTTGACTTCCATTGATGAACAATATGAAAGTAAATATTGCTTAACGAAGCAAAACAGTATCGTTAAATATTCTTTTCATAAAAACAAAGACAATATACTAGTAGTAATTAACTGACATTTTACTTGTGTATCAATTTTGGCATAGTTAAAAAAATAATATTGTTTTATAATACAATATATTTATTGTAAATGTATATAACAAAATCACTTTAGTTACTAGACAAGAAAGTAACAAAGTTTACTTTCCATTATAAGTGTGAGGTACCAAAAACTAAAAAATGCAAGTGGAAGTTTTTGCTGACACAAACTAATCAAGGTAGGTATTACTGGCATCAGTCATTGTTTTTGTGTAACTGCTACTACAATTCATTGGTATGTTGAACTTGATTGGTTAATCACAAAGGAAACAACAATGCTTTTGGCGGAGCCTTGTTGCTGCTGCAATACCCTGCTTGGCAACCATTCGAGGCGACTAACAGAAAAAGTGTTGATTGCTTAGACGTTCTTTCAGAAAAGCTCAAACTAATCAGTAAACAAAAAGTCGACATGTATTATTCATTAGTGAAGTGGTTCCAAAAGGTGCAATTAACAACCGAAAGAAAAGCATGCTAGGATAGTAAATCATTTGGTGTATTTCAGATGGTCTTAGATATTTAAAATGGCCCGATAACTTGTTTTCTTTTTATTAAATGTATTTTAGATAAGCTGTTCTCCATGTCTATTACACATAAGCTCAATGCGCTCTCAGATTGTCACATCACATGTCGCACATAAAAGTTGAGCTAAAGAAAATAAATGAGAAAAATTTGAAAAAGTTTAAGTCATGCCATAACGAATCTTATTTTAGTTGCAAAATGTGACAGTTCGAGTTGCTCTAAACATAACCTCCCCTTCATCTCCCATAGAAAAAATTGGATGACACATCAATTCAACTAGCCTGTCATTATCAACATCCAACCAAAGGTATTAGTGTCCCCTTTTATTACAAACATGGCTATCTTAAACCGATGAATTATAACAATGCTAATCTTTGCTATCCTTGTATTATGCACTTCCTGTACCATGTACGCTACTATCTAAGATTACTTTGTTTTTTACGAGTTTTGTCAATTTTGCTTGCTAGGCTCACTACTATCTGCTCTATTTGGTTTAATCAATTGATTTACTGAGTACACATCAAAATCAAAACATTGCAACATGAATAAACAAGTACAAAATGCTTATCAGAGGTGGAGAAAAAAATAAAAAATGAAAAAAGACAAAGGAAACATCTTACAGGTTTCTAAACTAAAAAGAAAATCTCTAGCATAATCAGTCCATTTCAACAAAAAAACTATTTATTTTTGGGATTGAGCAAAAGTAGTTTTAAAAAGTTCAGTACAAAAGTATCGACTGTAAATAGTTTTATGTAATACACGACTATTTGCACTTGTCATTCATTCAACATGATGAAAAGTTTCGGAAAGATCTGCCCAAAACATCAGACCTGCCTAATACCGAAACACACCAATCATTTAGTCAATCAGTCAATGCAATATGTTGGTAGGTTTGCTTTTCTAACTAACACTACATTATAAATATACACAAAACCTCACAATACAAAACTTTCAGTATAATATAATATGTTGGCAGGTCTGTGTTTTCAATGAGCGCAGCTCCTATCATTCTTCTAACAAATATTAATATAACTTTTTGAAATTCAGAATATTGGGAATAAAAAAGAAAGCTAGAACCAGGAGAACCTTCTCCTTAGACTCCATGACAGAGATCTGCTACCTTATTACTACGCAGAATATTGGAAATGAAATGAAAAGCTGAGAACTTTTGTATCGAAGCGTTAAATCGCTATAAAAAAAAGCCTGAGTAGTTAAAGCAGAAGATTTTATGGGAAATGGAATCATTTTTCTCAATTCTATATTTTGATGCTGTTCAGGTAACAGAAGTAACAAGGGTAGCTCAAAATTTTTTAAAACAAGAAACGTTATGAGTTAAACAGAAATACCTATTTGGATAATTGAGAATCGGAAACTCAATCAAAAGAAAAAATATTTATTTTCTGTGATGAAAGATCTGTACATGCTGTTGTATATGCAATTCAAATGAGGACTCACATACTTTTATGCTAAAGGACCAGAATGCTTTGATGGCGTACCAAACAATTCCGCTGCTGCGAAATTGCTGCTAGTGAAAATAGGTGTGCTGCTTATATCCCACGTACGATTGTTACTTGGTAACCTAAACAACTAATATAACCAACATTTATATTATATCTATACTAGATATATAAACATCATCTATTATTACTATTGTAATGGAGTAAAATGCATTCGCACGACTAGCAGTTGAAGTATCAACCAAGGAAACCGGCGGCAGTGAACCAACTAGGGTTTGAACCGTAAAGTAACTGCAAGGAAATACAAATGCCCAAAGACGTTACGAAAAAAATTTACTATTACACTAACTTATACTCAACAATCCTATTGATCAAAATGAATCTGTCGCCAAAAAAAGACCAAATGGGTTTTCTTGGATACCATATGGTGGAAAAAAATTAATTTTGCCTCTGTATCTCTACTTCTCAATTACTAAAATGACATGG